>JAYKAV010003177.1:1523137-1540637 GCA_035582835.1 Phoebastria nigripes
TATTTAGAAACCTTACGGGAAAGGGATATCCAATATTTTAGTATTTAAAGAATGAATGAGTTTGAAAAGGTCTTTGTTACAAGAATCTCAATTTTTCCATAGTGATTTTTCCTTTTCATTTCTTTCCCTCTCTGTCAGAGGTCTTGTCATCTTTACTGACAAGGCAAAAGGGTGCATAGACCTTACATGTGAGGCTCTCCATGCTGTTGTCCTAAACAATCAGAAGAATACTTTTAAAATTGCTATGGGTTGCATTTAAGCACTTAACAAAAGCTCTGTTTTGGAAAGATGAGGACCACTGGCTCAGGGCTTCTCAGCAGGTTTGGTCTGCGGGCTGCACTGTAACCTGTGCCAGGTTTGTCAGCACAGGTAACTTGTACTCCATGTCCATCTGTTCCCAGATGTGAGCACCCAAACGTGCTCTTACAGAGATAGAAGCATCAGTTTAAATTCCCATTTTAACTGTTTGTCATATAAATTCAGTTTTTAGATAATCCCTTAGTGCAATAATTCCTTATTATGCATATGGAAAAGCATCTATTAAAGGCATTTTTCACTTTTTTGGGTAGAGTTCCTTTATCTGTATTTTACAGTACAGTGAAAAGTAATTAATTCATTCCAAGATATATAACATATGGATAATTTTTATGGCTTTATGGCACATTTTAGGGGATGTGAAAATGCTGCAATTATTTTAAAAATAATGCAATACAAATTCAGGGTTGGTTCATAGATTTATGGCCGGATTATATTTTCCACAGCCAACTGCCAAACATGGAGTAGATAAAATCTATGTTTCTTTTTATCCAGTCTACCTCTTCTATCCCATCTCTGTTTTATATTGTCATGTAACTACAAATAAATATTCTGAATTTGACTTATTTATAAATTGGAAATTTTATGAAATGTATTAACCCTGAGAAAATATTTCACAGTATTTAATTAGTAAAGAAAAACATACCGCTCACAAAATGTCAGTAGAAATTACAGTAATAATCTATCTTTCAAAACACTCTATTAATTGCAGTTGATATTTAACCATACATTTCTCTGAAAAAATTAGACGTGGACCCAGCTCAATTATTGGTTTGAACCTCTAATGCTTTGAGGAAACTCAGATCTGCATAGAGGCACCAGTTTGTGGAAGTAGAGTAATATTCACTCTGTGGGTAATATTTAATCTGTGGTTTAATTTTATTTTTTAGGACTAGGAACTAACTTTGACACAAGGCTTTCTCTAGTCGTAGTGCATCACACATTTCTAAGCCTTCATCCAGTAACAAGGTACGTTTCATGAACACTCGACACCCAGAAAGCTATTTGTTATCATAATCTTATAAGGTATTTCTGCTGTAATTACTAAAATATGGACTCTTGTCTAAATTTTAGGAATTGACTAGGTCACGTAATTTTTGAAAAATCACACCATCATTGCTCATTAACAGGCCTGTATGAATCTAAGCCTTTAAGATTTATTTTCCTCTACTTTGAAGGAAAGTAACTTTACTGACATATTAATGTTCTAACTGTGAATAGAATATCCCATTTTGTTTGAAGGATAGTTCCCTTGATCCATTAAATAAATACTACATGCGGGGAAAAAAACGCATTAGATTGATATGCAAGAACCGCAATCACTGAGTGCAGATTTATGGTGTAAGGGAGAAAAGGGAAGTGATATGACTGTGAAAAGATAAATGAAATTACGCTTATGGGCACTAAATCCTCCAGTATTGAAAAACATCAGCTATTTGTGTTTAGAACACACAGTATTTAGTATAAATGGACTTTCATCAATAAATCAAGTTTCTGAGGTTGACACCGAAATGTACCATTTCTGCCAAGTCACAAACTGAGAAACTGGTTGTATTCCAGTTTGATTTGAAAACTGTGAGCTTGACCATGTTGCTCGGTGTCTTGCACCTATCATTACTGCCTTGGTTAGCATGGATTTCTCATTAGCTTGGTAGCCCTGCATTTGAAGTGGTGCTTTTGTGGTCACTCCTCATAGCCGACGTGATGGTATGAGCTGAGCCCGATGATCTTGGAGGAACTCGTTTGCCAGAGTTTGAAATGCATCTTGGGTGAGCGGCTCGACACAGTCCTAATTTAACATACTCTGAGGCTTATGTGCTGATGATTTCTGCTAGTAAAGTGTTATAATTGGATTATTAAAGTATTAGGTAAATTCAGTCGGATTTGCTGTTTGAAGTGGAAATACAAAAAATGCTGGTATGCTATTACTGCTTTGTCATACCTATTAACAACATATTCCAGTGTTGCAGCAACAACAGATTTACTTTCAACTATTTAGACTTTCCAATGTGTAAATTCATGTTATTTAGGTGGGTAACTTGGTGGATGCCTGTGACCTCCACAGACCCTGTTGGTTCACTTTTTGAAGAACACAGACTTTCTTACCTTAAACTGACAATGAAATTTCTCTGAAAACGCTATGACATTGTGTGATGTGTTTCTTCTTAAAGCAGAAACACGTTGTAGCTAATCTTGGAGCAGGTGGCAACAACGTGATAGAATTCAGTACATTTTACAAATATATAAAAAGTCTGAATGTCCTTAGGATTACAATTCCTAGTTCTCCAGGTAAAAGAATAAAACCAAAAACTTTCCTTTCAGTGTTATAAACTTACTTTACATAGGTGATGAATGCAAACAAGCTTGTCTGACTGACTGTCTGTCTATCATTCATTATTAAAGCCCTTATTTCAAAATAAGCAACCAAATAGGCATGGAGAGATATTTGGCCAAGATCACACAGCAAGTGACAGCTATGTCTAGTCTGTGTTTTGAAGAATATATTTAGTATTTTGCAGGTAACATTTTCAAATGACCAAAGTTTACTGGGACTTGAGGTTTCTTAGGCAGTTTTGAGAAATTTACCTTGGAGCATGACCTAGATTAATAATGTTAAGCCTTGGTTTGTTTTTAAATATAAACCTGTTTTTATCTAATCTGTGACGTTCAGGTTTGAAAGAATGAAGCACCATGGCATCACCTTCAGTTTTCAGTATCCGCACTTCTGTGCTTAAGTCTGTGTATCTGGTTCTTCTCTTCATGCTAATATTAAGTGCCCTTATTCATAAATCTATACACTTCAAACAGCTAGGAAGCAAATCTCAATGTTGCCCAAGAAGATCATGAGAGCTCTGTGTATGAGAGATGCATTGAAACAGCAGTTTCAAATATTCTAAAAAACCTAAGGGCAATTTAGATCCAGATGCAAACTGCTCAGGTCTTTCTGTATAAAACACAGCATGGGGCAAAACATCCCATGTGTTCAAATGTGTTCAAAATCCTGATAATGATTTATTATATCAAGGGCTGCAACCTATGTTTCCCAGGTGACTGTGAGCGAACGTAACCTGATTGTTAAACAAGCTCCCTCACCTAATAAACGTGCTTTATTTGATGTAGGAAAGCTCAGTAAGAAGGTTTTAGGGGGCCAGTCTCAGGAGTCAGATTCTTTCATGGAGACACTGGGGCTGGAGGTTTGAGCTCAGGTTGCCCTTTCTCAGGAGCTGCCCAAACCTTTGGGACCCTGAAGATAAGGGGTCGGGGAGCGAWGTTTTTCCTGAGGTCTGATCTGCTAAATCTGCTACATGACTGCTTTTTGGATCAGAGCATATTGTTACCTGCTGTGAAACTCTCATCAAGACTTAGGTGTTTTGTTAGCTGAAGTTTGTTGTTCGCAGCCAATGGCACCGGTGAAGACATGACAGGCACATGGAGACAGAAGAAYGGACACACGGATTTCACTTTCTGGAGTGGTTTAAAAAATCAATTTAAAAAATGTGTACTGATTTTATTGAGAAGTCATTCACACTGCAAGGTGGTTTGCTCTCAGGTCTATGCCTCTTCTGCTTGCCATAAGTTTCTGGAGGTGAAGAGGCTGGTTTTGGTGGGATGGAAATCAACATATAAACCAGTTCAGAAATACATTTTCAGCTGTTGAATTTGTGTAGGTCATACTTTTATTTATCAAGTATTGACAAAGGTAATGGCAATGCTTATGAATGTGAACTCTGATCCTTACAATTTTCTTGTTTTGGGGTTATTTGCATGGCTAGTCCACCACTTGGCAGGCATTTCACAAAGCAGAAGCAGCTCGTGATCACGTTCAGTCCCCTTGGCACTCTTTACCGTACAAACTTCCTGAAATGTTGAGTGTGTGGGAAATTTTCAGCTTTCCCCTCTTAATTCCTGGTTTCTGAATACGCACTTTTGGGGAGAGTGACATCACTTTATATGTATATACATATAAACACATTATATATATTTTTATATATATATATATATATTTTATATATATATATATATATATAAAGCAGGGGATTTCTTTCTTTCCCTGACTTTCTTATCTGGTGCTGCATGACGGGGCAGGTGGATGAACCAAGGCTTCTTTGGGGTCAGTAGCAACAGGGAGGAAATCTCTGGGAATACAAAATTCTTACAGGTTAAGGGTCTATTTCTTCTTATCACTTGTTAACCATTAAACTGTTTTGTTTCTGTTTCACTTTTTGTCACTGTAATATAAATGCATTATAAAAATCCTAAAAATACAAGTCTGAGGGGGAAAGGCTGACCCATGGCTCAGGAGAGTAACGGAGAGCACCCATAAACAGCTGAATAAAAATAGCACTTGCTGAGCTACGGTTTTGTGAGGTGAAATGAGTCTTGTCCCAGTCAGGCAGCATCTAAAGCCTTGAGACAACTGTAGGGCCAGCTGAATGGCATTTTCCTTTGAACGATAATCTGAAATTTGGATGCACAACTTCTGTACAAGCCTGGGTTCTGCGTCCCCACTACGGGATGCAGCCTGTAGAGATTTGGCACTCTGCATCATAGGACCAAAGATGCAGCAGCTGAAGATGCCATCATCTGCGCACCGTTCTTAACCCCATCCATGAGATGAGTTTGGTGATTCTTGGTTCCTGGCTCTGGTGTTTTGAGGCTGTTGATGGCTTGATCAAAGCTGAGATGTCCTCAGYGCTTTGCACAGTATGGGTGCAGAACTGGAGCTCTTAGCAGGAGGAGACAAATACGTGAGCACGTAGCAGCAGAGATCCTTTTACTGCACCTTGTGGGGTGCTTCTGACTTTTTGCAAGAATTTCACTGACTTGGAAACAGCTTTTCAGTCTAATGAAGACTGACTTGTTTGTTTTTTTAAAAAAAATCATCCTCATTAAACTGTTCTTTGAAAAAAAATTACTTCTGCCAATTTCTTGTTTCTAATAATTTCACATTGCAGTTAATCGTTTAAAAAGATACACACACATACAAAGCCTGGTCCACATTATGGACTAATGATCTGCATAAGTTCTTTATGAAGTCTTTTTTTCTTATTATTTTTTTCAAATTAAGCATCTACTAAAAAAAGCCTCATTCTTTTTAATGGAAACCATTAAAAAAATCCCAAACAGTCAGTCTTTGGAGAAAACTTTCAATGCCTTATTTTAGCCTGGGGCTGGTTTTCACAGCTAAGTTACAACTGCAGCACTGGCTTCRGATGGAAATGCTGGCAGAATTTTAACTCCAGCAAGGTTAGTGGGCATCACTGTAATACCATAAATATGGTGTGGGCACACGAAGTTAAATTTAAACTAAAAATATTCTACAAAGTCTCTTAAATGTATTTTAAGGTTGACTCTAACTGTTGCATTATTAAAAAGCCAAAGCATTCTCAGAAATAATAAAGTGGAGAAACAAAAGAAAGTAAAATTTTGAGACAATTTCTGTACACCTGTCCCCTTCATTTGAATAAATCCGACACCAGATTTAAGAGCTTGAAAATGAGGATTTAGGAAGCATGCAGATATCACTCAAATTGGCTATTAAAAGATTAGAGGCTTTTAAAAAATTGATAGGATATCAGAATCAGACAAAATACATCCAAGAGAGCCAAAGGAAGTAAGAAGGGAAATTGGAGACTTTATTAGAAATTTCAGATCCTTGAAGACTGGCGAAATCTAATAGAAAGGCATTATTTAAAAATGGTCCAGGGACATATGGGGAAAGAACATCTCTCTGGCATAAACTGTGGAGAATGTCCTAGGTGATATTTTAAGGAATCAAATGAAAGGTACACTGGGACAAGTACTGCCTGATTAGAGAAAGCAAATTTAATTCGACGCAGGGAAAGTCCTCATGTCTGACAGATATACTGGAATCCTTTATCATTATTATTTCTGCCAGGATGGACAAGGCAATGCAAGAGACATCCTATACTTACATTTTCAGACATCCTTTGACAGGGTTTCCTAGAAGAGGTTAATGCTAAGATGTGGAGCCACAGAATAAGTGGAAAGTTGGGTTTAATGGATTTAAAATTGGCTAAAAAACACACACCAAAGTGTAGCACACCAGCAATCAATGGACCCTGTACCAGCCAGGAAGGTTAGTGGTGGGATATATTAGAAATTATCCTAGGTCCACAGATGTTTATGTAAAAAATTACAGGGTACTACATATTACTGAAAGCAAGTTTTCAAATTTTGTTGATTACATTAAATTGCAGGGGAATATAACTGATGAGAAAAAATGACATAAAACCACGATAAAAATCATATCCTTTTACTATCAATGTTAAAAATTACATGACAAAGAGTCTTCTATGCAAGTAAAAATTGGCAATTTTTATGGGGCAAAAATTACACTAAGGGAGTTAATAGACCTCGAACTTTGTTCTGAATCTTTTCAGGTCATCAGATAACTCTACCATTGAAAGTCCAGAAAATTTTAAGTGTGAATAGAATTTTCTAGTCCAACAGTTACAAAATATGTAGCAGGTTTAATATAAATAATTAGTCAGGTGAATTTGTGAAATTTGGCTGAAAGAAGAAAGAGAGACCGTCTGTTGACTTACTGCAGTTTACTCACTTATGAGCTCATTAGTCTGTGATAGAGCTAGGCAAATAATTAATTTGTTCTGTTTCAGGTGAGGGTACAAAATTTGGCAGGAACCTGAAAAGGATGAAGTTAAACAAGAATGGATAGGGACTTTTTTTGGCACAAAAGCAAAAAAAAAGGATTAATAAGAATTACTGATAATTTTAGGTTATTAAAACCTAAATTCACCTGATATAGTTGACCAAGGTGAAATGTTTTGTTTAGCTTYGAATTATTTAACATTTTTGTTTTCTTTTCCATTTCGTTTCAAATTTCACTTAAAAAATAAAACCACAGAAATTCCACTTTGAAAGTGTCAAAGCAAAACACATCATTTCTGAAGCACATTTCATTTCAAACAAATATTGGGAAAATCTCCTTCTTGTGGTCCTTTTTATCAGATGAGATCTGAATTTGTGATTAGATTAGTTCCCAGAATTTTTATTGTTTTGTGTGAAATGTAGTAGTAATTAGCTAAAAACTTCATCCACCCTGCTCTGGGGGGTGGGGGAGAACCAAAACAACCATCATTTAGCTGATAGGCAAATAAACAGGAACCTGTTTGCCAGCAAGTTTGAATTCTGAGTTATTTTCCAGCCTGTGATCTGAGATAAATTACACCCTTTCGCCGGTCCTAATACACCAATTGAAACCTTTCAGAGCTGCTGGGTGCCCTCATGCAGGGTGGATCCATCAAACATTAATTCAGTCTTAGCTTGATTCTATATCATTGCCCCCCTATTTTTATTCTAAAAGGTTTAAACCACGTGAAAATTTTAAGCAATCTTTGGTTTCACTCATACCTATGTGCGAGAGAGGCTGTAAGGAAAGAGGAGGTGGTTCTGAAAGGAAAAGACCTGCTTTATCAGAATATCAGGGCAGTGTTAGCTGTAGTTATTGATAACCCAGAGATGGGAGAATTGAAAAAGCACAGTAGTGTTTTTTCTCTTTTTTTCCAAGACTTTTTTTTTTTTTTTTTTTTTTTTCAATTTTTTTTTTTTTTTTTTTTTTTTAATGGGCCTATCCTGCCAAACGTTCCTCTGAAAATGATAACAAAAGTTCCATTCCTGGAACGAATTGTTTCTACAAACCATGATCCCAGAAATACAAACATGGATAAATGGTCCCATTTTAACTTTGAATGCGGTATAACTTACTGAAAACAATCTGACAGTCTGCCAGCTTGCCTTCAACAATGGCACAGTACCAAAACTAAGACATACAGTGGAGAAAAGCATCACATTTTAGAAATAATTTCTCAACTGAAAAGGTGAAAGTGGAAAAAAAAACCCAAAAAACAAACAACAGGGCAGAAAGAGGAGGTCGGATAAGAAACGAGTAAGATATCTCCTGCGGCATCTTTTGCAGGATGGAGCAAAATGTGTGCGTGCAAGTTTCTTGGCAGAGCCCYTGGAGAGGGGAAAAGATGGGTTCGGTGCTGGCAGGTGGCGAGAGCCAGAGGTTGGGGTTGTTTCCCCTACACGGCGGCCACGAGGACTTACTAGAAAGCATAGTTAAGACAGGCATGTAGCTACTATGAAGACTTTAAGCCAACACCCAACCAGCTTGTACTTGCGAGTCTGGGACTAAGCTTTAACCATATGTAAACTTTTACTAAATATTTACATCGTGACTTGGAAGTGTGCTAGGAGATCGTCTCGGGTCAAGGGGGCTTCTGAAAAGAGACAGACCCCAATCTGTCTCCAGCTGCAAAGGACAGCAACAGCAGTCGGACCCCGGCACTCTCTGTTTTATTGCACTCTTGCAATAAAAATTCTCTTGTTGGTTTTGGGGAAATAGAATTTTTCTGAAATATTTACTCATGGTATAAGAAGGTCTTTCTCTCTGAATCCCTTCCTCTCTATCCAAATTCCAGCTCGATCTGAGATACTGTTTTACTAAAACTTAAATGGGGATCAATACAATTTTATGAAATCCTTTGACGTCGATGGAACAGCATGTTTTTATGAAAAAAAAAAGTGTTTGAGAAAATTTCTGACTTGCTTGAATCATAGTGAGAAACAGTTAAAGCTGCAGTTCATACACTGTAAGTGTAGTTTACCTTCTTATTATTCAGAATGTAAAAGGAAAAGAAAAAAAGGCATCGAGAATCTATTTGTACTTTTCTTAAACTCTCTTCAGGAATACAACCCCATCACACCACAGTTCAAGTATACAAATAATAATATTAGTCAGAATATTCACTCCCAAAGCGATTTTAATACCATTTAAAATATAATCCTTCTATGCAGTATACCTCATTTAACAACCATTAGTGCCTTTTCCATCTCAAATCTAGTGTACCTAGTAATGATTTATTTTTATCCATTGTTTGAACTGATTTCATGTTACCAACAGACCTGTACTAATCATGTGGAGTGCAATATGCAAAGTGTGCTTGCCAGATATTTTTTAACTTTAGGCGCTGCACAATTTACAACAGAAAGAACAGAAATTATAAATGTTCTCTTCACTTGCCAGATAATAAGCTAGAATAAAAAAAAAAAAACAACAAAAAACAACCAACCCCTTGACCAATTTTGCATTTGAGAAAGAGAGTTCATTTCTTATAGCTAAACTAAACCAGTCCCTTAATTATACCACAGTAGGTTGATTACAGGCAACACTACACAAAATCTATACATCTTGTTTGGCAATGTATCAAACTAAGGCACATTGTCAACGCAATGTTAACCGTTTTCCTTTCCTGGGAGCCTGATCTTTCCGGGCACCCTCAGCTCCCACTGGGCCAAATCATAAGATCCATGCTCTGCCCGTAGCAAGGGAAACTCCCATCCTCTCCACCGCGTGATTTGCTCAAGCAGAGACCGCGGGAATCGGTACCTTGCCATTAAATAGCAATATGTAAACAGACAAAGAGTCAAAATCTTGCAAATGAGTTATTCATTATGAAATATTCACACAGCTTGACTGAGTGGGCCTCGCAGCAGAGCGGCGATGTTCTCGGCTCTTTATAAATAGGGAAAGCGCCGTGCAATGTACGTGCAACTTCCTCACGGAGCTGCGCGAGTGGTGCACCGAACAGATGATAGAACTCCCAAGTCCTGTTTCTCTGCGATAATTTCTCATCTAAACTCCTAATTACACAGCACTTCACATTCTGATATATATAAATACATTTTTTCAGATGTACACTGTGCTAATGGTATGCATGGGAGAACGGGAACGTTCTTTGGCATGACTGCTCAATATCAAAAGCAAAAACCGTCTCTCCAAACTCTGTTTCAGAGAAGTGAGAACCCCCAAACTACTGAGAAAAGTTGAGATACTTTGCAACATCCATGTGCTTGCCACAGCAAAGCCAGCTCTCCATGTTTTTCTAGGTCCTGTGTTGCTGCTGGGTACATGTACATCAACCGTAGTGTGGGGCAGTGGGACCCATACGCAGAGTGAAACTGCGATGCTGAAGCCTATAAATGTTTCAGAAATTGGTTTAGTTTTATACAGAAGAAATCCAGATTGTTTATTTGGAGCCTCGATACTATTAACGCAAATCAAGGAGCAATCAGCAGGGACCACTGGGGATCTGAACTAACTCATTAATGTAGATGTATCTATTGTGTCCCAGGGATACACGTTCCTGTTAAAATGCACCAACTAATAAAGAAAGGTCTATGTAAATATTTTTTTTGTCTATCATTAATAAATCCTCCTAGAAGAACTTTAGGTGTGTTAGCTCTAGTTTAGTATTACTTTTTACATCATATTACTGTAGTACTAATGGTTAAACTGTGATTAGAAAGCTGAATGCTTTTCATAACATTCAAAAGGCCTCGTTTTCATCGTTACATCCCCAAACTTTTTACAGGTACTGTGATGGGTGCCATCTGTATGAGGAGCTGGTATCTTTTCCCTTCCGAGATTGATAGGTACTACCATATGGTAGATAGGATGCTCAACTTTGCAACACTGAAGGCTTTTTTGGCAACTTTCCAGAAGCTTGAGGGCCACACCTAATTTGCATATACATTTACATACAATTTTTATTTTAAATAAATGCACACAGTCAGGATGGTTCAGTGAACTTGTGTTGCTTTCTCTTTGATAGATGTACAGGCATTATTTGTTGTTTGAGTTCCTCAGCAATAAAAAAGCTGTAGTTGAATCCACACTGCAATTATTATTATTTATTGACACTATTGCTGTGCTCAGGGTAGGAAAGCACAATCTATAGCTTGAAGAGCTTCTCTAATTAGTCAAAGAAAGTTCATTGACATACTTTATACCAGGTGATTGGAAAACGTTTCAATTTCAAAATTCCATGATTGTGGTTTTTTTTCTTCAGAAACTGCGTGTTTTGCAGTGAACTGTTTTTCATCATCTTTGCAAACAGCTGAAGAAATATGTATGAATGTAAGAGACATGATAGAAACAACAGACATTAGACACAAAGGGGTGCCCACTCTGTCTGTGGATTAGCAACCTCTGACCTCAGCCTAAAATGATTGCCTCTAAGGCCAAGAGATTTTTTGGTTTGCCCAGCTGATGTGACTTAGTTACCATTTTAACCATGTTTTACCATTTAACCAATCCTTCCACTGGAATCCACAAAAGGCTTATGGTATCTTGCAGTAGCTCCCCTTTCAACCTGAGCTGCTGAAAATCACACAGGAAGGGATGCTGTCTTCTTCAGTTTTTCAGTGCTTGTTGGGAGAGGTCATGATCGTCACAGGTTTGCCCAAGATAACTCGGGTCTCCCCAGCTATATCAGGGTCCCTCTGTAGGGGCCAGGTTTCCAGTAATTCCCTTCTAGTGGGAGAGTACTTAATAATAATATGATATTAAAAATAAAATCACCTAAAGGGTGAGAACAAACATCTCTAAGTAGAAGAAAATCAATGCAAGGAACTGCTGAGAGAGAGGCTGGGTCCTTCAACTTACTGTTGCTGAAGATGCAACTATCCATTCAAGGGCCTCCATCTCTCAAACTCAGAAAGAGTTTATTGATATAGTATTTGACCACAGAAATTCATCAGCAAATTACTCTATTGATCCTTGTTTATATTTCAATGTATAGTCTCATTTGAAGTCAGTTTTTTCAGGTCTAAGATAATGCTGAAGGACCTGATTTTGCTTGAGCTTGAATGTGTATTTTGTGAGCAGTAAACTTGCAGCAGTTGCTTGGGCAGGTAACTKACCCTGAGACTTTGTCTTGGAAGGACCTTGTTATTTGAATGGATTTGTTATTTACTGAAAAGAAAAAAAAAAAAAAAGACGACCTTGTGGGTGGGAGTCTTATACCCTTGTTAGTAGTCTCTCTGGGAAAAAGATAAAAGTTGACATACTTGGAAGTGAGACTAAAAATGTAGACATGTTATACACCACTAAAGGAAATCTGAAAGATGTAGAAAAAGCTGATGTGAGTTATCAGTGGTTCTAGGACACAGTAATCCCAAAACAGATGGTAAAGGTGGTCTTTTGTTAAGATATGGGTAAAAATAAATGAGAGTATGGCAGGGATTTTGGAGTAATTTGGGGGCTGGACCATTTTGGGGATATGATCGGAGGCCAGGCTCAGATTTATAGGCACAATCAAATCCTATGAGGGAAATTGAATTTTAAATGTGTTATCAAGAAAATTGGTGTGCTTAGAAATGGCCGGAGGAGAAGCTGAGGACAGGAGCAGCAAGAGATTTCAGTGTTTTGGACATCCTTCTAATTCTTTGGTATGAATAGCAATATGATTGATGCAGCAATAACTGCAGTGCTGGAGGGATTTGATACCCAGAGGGAATCAATTAACTGGATTTTGGATATTGGAGCGTTATGACCTTTGCCTGGATCATAATGTTGACGTGTAGGAGCAAATGGAAGAATATGAGTCTTTTCTGATTGTAATTGACTGGAGATATTGAGAACAAGGTGGATATCCAAATTTGCAGATAATGTGTTGAACCTAGAAGATGGCTGGAGAACAGTAAGTGATCCTCACCCAGACCTCAGGTTATCAGGTGGTGGGGGAGAAAAAGCTTATTTAGAAGCTGCTCCTGGCTTCTTTGCACTCTTTAGTGGGCAAATTACATCCATCTAACATCTTCATTATTGACTTACGGGTGAATGATGCTGTGGTTTGCTGCCGAGTGACACTGAGTCAGGATTTATTGGGAAAGTTTATCTTATTATCCAGTTGTGGTCTTATCAACATCCTTGCAAGGAGGTATAAAGGGGAGCTGGTGTCACTGTTTCATGAATCACCACTGAAGTAATGGCCTTTGCCATCGCTGACCTGTGAACTGGGAAGACAATAGAGTCTTTGTGCGTTTTCCTGGGGTGGGGGTCTCAAATGGAAAAAATCAGGTGTATTAGGTGTATTATGGTGATGGGCTAAGAGATGGATGAGCCAACTCAGACAGTCAACTGCGTGGGGCAGTTGCCAATTAACAGGGTGGAGTTAAGTAAGCTACAGCCTGATGTGGCCAGTGGCTGTGGTAGGAGGATAGTTCAGGAATAAACAGTCCTGCTATATAAGTAATGGACAATATTAGCTGGGGGAATGGGGAGAGGTCCTAGCCCTCAGGTATGGGGAAGAAAGAGGTTTTGAATGTAGGCTGAACAGTATGGTGATTGGTGAAAAAAAGTTCACGCTGAATGTTTTTTATCCGTTAACTCTTTATTGAACTGAAATAGACAACTGGTAAAGTCAGAGTAATAGAAGCTGGATTTCTCAAAGGTTTGCAGTCCGCCTTTGGTACATCTTTACAGTGTGATGAGTAGACTTATTTTAAGTTATATTTTCCCTAGATAAAAACAGTCRTCATTTCTTTTTCTTTACAATCATGGCAGGCAAATGATTGTCCTTTATCATTGCTTTCCCCTTGCTGAATTAGGATTGTGTTGTCAGGTAGCCTTTTCCTTTTCTAAGGCTAACTCTAAATTAGATAAAGACAGACAGCTGTGGCCTTCACAGAACTACTTTTCAGCTGATGTCTGCATTTTCTGCCTTCCTGCTCATCTGCTGGTAAATATTGCTAGTTCTTATGTATCTTTATAAATCTTACTTTTTAGTGGAGGAACTCCATAGCTGAGGAATGAAGAATGACAGGTTTCATGGAAACTTTATTTGGAGAGTGTGGAGATGGAGGATTTGCTTAGTGTTAGCCATTTACACACAGAGGGAGTTACAAAGTATAAGACAATTCATTGCATGACTAAATTCTCTAAAATGAGAAATAGTGATGGAAAAAGTAGTAGAGAAAAAAATTCAAATAAATGATGCAAAGTCTCACAAAATTTACTTTATTCTCTGAATTGTTTATTCTTCTGAGCATTTCTTCTTTAGTTTTCCTGATTTCTCTATTTTCATCTGCTTTATCCTCCTGTTACTGTCTTTGCCAGTGTCCATAATACTCACCCTAGTAACTTTTCCTGATCCCAGGCAAAAGTTCTTTCATTATCCCTTTCCATTGGACTCACTGGGGTCTTCTGTCCAATGTTCTTCACTTTTAAACTCAGCTCGTCTGGGATACAGTCCGAAAGGCCCCTATAGAAGAAATCATTTAAAAGTATGGATGAATTTTAACAAATGGCATCTGGTAATTTTAATTTTTGATAATTGGCATTTGAGAATTTTTATTGAGAGTCACATGATTGTATTTGTGGTGGGGCTTTGTTGTTTGTTTTTGTTGTTGTTGTTTTGTTTTTTTTTTTTTTACCATCTAGCTCACCATGAAAATTTTTAAGCAAAGAATTTTAGAAAAAATGTTGCTTTTAAAGTTATTTTGCTTGTATTTCCTAATAATTCACTTGCAATGTTTTATTTAGTATTGTTATGTATTGTAAAAGTCTCCTAACTCCCCTGAAAAAATTTAAATATTTAAAATCTGCATCTAAAAGTTGGCTGAAAATTCTAAGTTAGACTAATTGGACTGTTATCCCCTTTTTTCTCAAAATGCCCTGGTACTTCACGCTGCTCCACATTAATTTAAACTTCATGTTGCTTCATGGCACTTCATAACACTAAATATTTCAGTAAGACACTATGAAGGTGTTTCGAATTCAACAACCATCTCTTATGGGTGGAACAAAATTCCTTGTGATATTGATCGAGTTTTATTCTTGCTTTCTTCCGTGAGAATGGGCGGCGTGCTTGTTTTGATTCCTTTCAACTCGTTTCCTTTCCAGTGTGTGCTTTGATAAGAGCTAAGAAAAGGAGCAGAAGCAGAGGAATATTTTCGCTTACTTTTCTTGAGGAAACAGCTACTATCCTTGCAAGGAATCCGAATAACAGTGTTTGTTATGTTAATTCAATTAGAACAATCATGCCACCTGCAGTCACGACTCTGCATGCTGTACGTTGCTGAATGCAGTCTTCTCTTTCCCAGTGAGGGTGGCTTCCCAAAGAGCTACAGAGTCACCATGAGAAATACCCTCTCCCCAAAATGCTTTAAATCTAGGGGAAAAGTTGTGTAAGCAAATAGAAATTAGTAAAGCAATTCATGCAGGAGAGAGCTGTATTCTATTTTKTGTGTGCGTTGTGTTTTTCAAAGGGTTTTTTCATCGATTGGGAATGAGAGCTTGTACTTCCAAAATATTTTGTTCTTTAGATGACAAGAATGCTCCAAGAAGTTCAGATAGCACAATATCTGGGCCTGGTAAATGGGCATGAAAAAGACGACTGAAACAAAAACTCCAAGGTGTAGGGCTTCATTTGGTTTCATCTAAATGTTGTTTCTCATTTAAGTTGAATTCCTGGCAGCCACATTGCACAGATAGAGTAAAAGTACAAAACAATTACAGAAGAACCAATAAAATAAAAAGCCCTTTTGAGCAATGACAGCATTCAATAATTGTGTCAATGCTGCTTTAAAAGTTTCAGTTTCTACAGCATCTCCAGTCCCAAAGTGTCTCATCTGCTTTCCAATTTTCCACAAGATGCTTTTAATATTTTGAGATTGATATTGAACCACAGGGGTCTAAAAGGTTTCAGAAGATCTTGCATATGCATTTGGAACCAAACGATCAATTAGATTAATAAAGGGGAATTGTAATTTATATATGAAGCCTGTAAACTCTTGCAGAGAGGTATGGAATAAGAAACCAGGCAATGCTCACAGCTTGGGGAGAGCCGGGATTTAAGGTGAGAAAACAAACACACTCAGCAGGAAAAAAAGGTGCAGTCAGCACCGGTTTTGTAACATTAATCCGGTGCTTCCTGTTACAAACGTGGGAGAAATGGGAAGAAATGGTGAATTTAATACAGCACCTGTCAAGGTAATTATCGTCTGAAACCAGTTGTACCTCGGGAATGGTTCTATTGCAAAAACAAAGGAAAAGCTTGTAAATGGAAAATTGTTATTAATTTCTACGAGCTGTCCTGTTATGGATGAAATGTTGCCTTCAGGCTCTTCCTTGCAGTTGTAATGGCATCTCTTTTGCTGTTTCCTTCCTGAAGGATCGTTGGATTGTCAGTTTTATGTTTTCTTAACCGATAGTCATCAACCTTTGCTTAATCATCTTCTTCCTCCAGCACAGGGCTGCTGGCAGAGCCCCTTTCCTGCTCTGGGGCTCCYTGGGGCTCCCCAACACCCTGGGGGAGCCCCGATCTCTGCAGGGTACCCCGCGTTAGTGCTTGAGCCACCAGTGGGAACTGTCAGCAGAACCGGTCAGGAAAAAATGAATACAAGCTTTTCTGTCAGAAAATACATTTCTATCAAAGTAGAAGTTTTCTGTCAAGAAATCATATGTCTTTACCAACATATTCTTGTGAAGAAAATCAGTGGAAGAAATCACAATTTTTTAAAGAAAACTTTTACATTTTTATTTTTAAGTGATTTTCCACAAAAAATGTATTTTAATTTTTTTTTTTTTTTTCAAAGCATAGTAAACCCCACCAAATTTAAATGAAGTGGTTTACTCAACCCAACCCATTTTTCCAGACCAGTCTTTGTTAAAAATCTTTACTGGTCAGGTTTTGATCCTGTCTAACCTCTTGAAATGTTTTGCGAAATGGATTTTCTATCCTCTGCAGGGTTCGATTTATCGGGCTTAGAACGGGTGTTTTTAGCAGCTCCTCATGTTTAGGTATGTGTTTTTGAGTGCCTGGTGACAGATCCAAGCTCTTCTGCATTCGCTCTGTGCTGGTTAGAAGGAAGCCAAATCTGCTATGGAAATCTTATGATCATATGAACGTGAAATTACACTGAAATGACTGAAGTTTACGAACAGGGCCATATGTTTTCTTGCAGGAATTGGCTTGCTTAAGACCATGTAGACCCTAACCAGCCTGGGCTCATTGCTGTAGGTAGTTTTATAGGTTTCATGAAACTTCTGAAGTGTTTGGTATGCAATATAGCTGAGAAGATTACTACGTACACCCTCTGCCTTCAACGCTGTATGTTTTCTAGCTGGTTCTTCCGCCCATTTCTCTCTTTGCAATCTGGGCAAGAAGTTAGGTCTAAATCTTGACAAACTGAGCTGTTTTTTCCATTAATTACAGTTGAACAATAAGTGCAATGCTGCTGAGCTCACACACCCACCGAAACCATCGCGGTTGTGTTTGAAGGTTTGAATTTCACAGACCCAAAACCTCTTCCTTCTCACTGGTGGCTCTGAGCTTTCAGTGGAGGGTTTGCT
>JAYKAV010003177.1:1545637-1888164 GCA_035582835.1 Phoebastria nigripes
ACAAATAAGGGTGGTGGCAGAGTGTTCAGAAGCAGTTTCCTTCACGTTGACAACACTTTATGACTAGCTTCACCTCTTACAGCTCTTTCCTTCTGGGATAAGAAAATTGAATTTTTAGGATATATAACAAGCAACACATGTAGCATGAAATCATGGTGTTATAGGGCTGTACAAATAAAAGACGGGCTGAAGAGGAGACTCACAGCACTGCTGTTGTTTCCTATCCTGAAAATTCAAATTAGACACGATTTTAAAGAAAACTGTACATGTAATACTACGCAAATATTCTCAAAATGTGCTTAATATTCATAGCATTTGTGGAAAACTATTCAAATATAGTTTTTCTTTTATTTTTCCTCTCTGCATTTTCTCTTGCAGAGAATCTCTAATTGGTTAGACACCTTTGAAGTTCAAGATATGTCATTATCACTAACTGGCATAAAATGCGACATAAAATCCTGAATTTAAAACCCCAAATGTTGTAAGTTTGAACTCATCCAAAGTTCTAAAATTAATCAAATTAGGAAAACAACCAGTATAAGAAAGGTCCATCAGGAATATTTTAATTCAAGACGCATTCTTTTATATTAGCTCTATATCAAGGCACATCTAAATTCTGCAACGAGTGTCTAGATTCTAGGACTTTATTTCCATCTCAGAGGTATGTTTTTTTGTTTGTTTGTTTTTTTGGTGGTGGTTTTTTTTCCTTTTTTTCCCCCTGAAATCTAAAAGAAAGCATATTCTGCAAAACAGATATCCTATTTATGTGAAAACTAACTTTGTTTTCTTTTTTTTTTTTTTTTNTTTTTTTTTTTTTTTTTTTTTTTTTTTTTTTCTGTACTCACATTTTCACTTCTCAGTGTGCTGCAGATTGTCATCTTTAGGTTCGGCACTAAGGAGAATGGGATGCCTCGCATCTCTCAAGGCATGATTCATTTCATACTGTCTGGAAATGGGGAGATGTCAGTCCCTGTGTGATGCACTTCACATTTTCAAGATTCTCTTTGTAAGCACAGAAACATAATTAAAAACTCCCAAACCTTTGTACTCTTGCATACAACCCTGCTCCAGAGACACTTATCATGGCAAATTCCAGATTGCAGCACTGAGGTTGCACAGGCTTCTGACATCGCACGGAGCCTGAAATGTGCAGAAGGCAAAAACAATAAGTATTCAGGGTGCTATTTCTTAGCAATAGTCTTATTTCCAATTTGATGTCTGTGTGCTACGGAAAAGAGTGTAGCAGAAAATCCCCAAAATAACTGTTTATTGAGGCTCCTGGTTCTGGGTGAAGAGTCCTTGGGAACTGCCCGGCTTTTTATGCAAAACTTAGTTTTTTGGGCCTTTGATCCTTGTATTTGATGTCAGGCAATCACTCTCATTCATCTCCTTTGGTTTCTCAAGATTTCTTTCTGGATTATAGATAAGATCTTTCAGGTTCTGTGCAAACCTCCTCTAGCCCTGTTGCTCACCTGAGCATTTGAGGCAACGGGTGAAAAGCAACATACAGAAAGCTGCGRTAACAAGGGTAGGAGTATTTTCCATTTCCCAAATACTCCAGAGAAATGTAGTCTTTTTGTCTATAGGTGGTGCTGCGTGAGCCTGGAAAAAGAGCTGCATTCCCCCATGGCTTTGTGGTCCCCAGACGATGTTTCCCTGGGTGGTGTAGGACCAGCCCTCGGTCTCCGTAAGCACATCCATTTTGGGGTCTCTGTCTTTAAGGACCCTAAAACATTATGGTAGGAGCAACACTCAGCTGTTTGGTGCTGGGCTTTAGACCTCTTGATGTTATTTGCGGTTAAATGTAAACTTGTAAAGCAAAAGCAGTGGAGTGGAATGGTCATGAGGGCGATGCCAACAGCTTTCCAAGGGAGAAGAAAGGCTGCGGCGCAGCAATGTGTCTCCTCTGGTTTGGTTAGGGTCAGGCACTTCAGTCGTCTGTGCAGCTTTGCCCATCGTTTCACTGTAGAAATTCAAATCAGTGAGCCCTTTTCCACTCTTTTTCTCAATGCTTTTTTGGGGATAGTGACTGAGGAACAGATCCAGTAATGGTTTGTATTATCCCATTCCAACTTTATATTTCTCATTTTCTAATTTTGGCCTTGGAAATGGTGAAATACTGTAAAATACAGATATTTTCTTAAGAACCATCCTGTAAAGCAAGAAGGGGTGAAACCAGAAGACTGGGTCTGATACAGCAGTCAGATATACAGCAGTTTTATGTCAGAAAACATTATAATAATTGTGGAATATACAATTGCTGTCCTGACAAAAACAAAAAAGTGCTTTTCATCTAAACAAATTCATTTGATTTATAGTGTTCTATACTATGTTGTATTTAATATTTCCATCCCCCTTAAACACTCTGTGGCTTTCCAAGAGTGTTGGAGAACTACAAGGCCACGTTTTTGGCATTGCGGATGACCTCATTATTAATCAGAAAACATCTGGACAGGCAAAGCGGCGTGTGTGTGTTCAGAGAGCTGTGGACGGATTAGCAGCTCTTGCATGCGCAGGCCACCAGATTGTGTATCTTGCTTGGAAAAAGTCCTGGCGGGTTCTTGTCTCCAGATTTCACAGGCATTTCTCTATGAGCTGCGTCATTTACAGAAGTCTATTTTAGCCCATATCTCAGGGGCTGGCAGTGCCCCAGGAGCTGACTGCGGAGCGAGGGCAGATGCTGATGCCAGGTACTAGCTGTGGTGGTTGATGAAGGAGATAAGTCAAGTCTGCCGCTTACCTGTGTTTACCAGCCCCGTGGTTGCACTGGGTCCGTTTAGGCATTCTTGGAGCGTCTCTCCTAAAGCGCAAGTATTTTTTCTTTGTTTTGAGTTGCTTAGTATCTGCTCAGCTTGACACGTCCTGCAGAGATTTGTATTAAACTTTCATATTGCATTTTCAGCAGAGACCCCACAATTTGCTCAGTACACATCAGTAGAGAAGATATGTAATAAAAATCAGACAAGTGTACTTATTTTCCAGAATATAGACACTACCCTACCATTATGCTTTTTACATTTAACAGTATAAACAACAATTTAGTTTGCCCTTAATGTCCTAAATATGCTTAGATCCATCACAGTCAAAATTGAAGGGCAAGGCAAAAGGACAAAGAAAAGATGTTAAATGTTCCACAGAAATAACCCAAAATACACTTCTAATAGCATAAGCACATTGTTAAAAAATGAACAAGTAATAGTACAGGAAAGGGTGTGTGTTTATGGTGTCATACGGTGTGGAAAGAAAGCCAGGCTGTCTCTGATGTTGTTTACCCGCCAATGGAAAAAGATTCTTTTGTATTACAGGGTTTTCCCCCCAGTTTATACAAGAAGAGGAGAAACATCCTGCTCCGGTTGCCTCGAGGAGGGGAAGCCCTGCAYGGGGGTCAGCAGGTATCTCTGCCACGGGGTGAACTGGCAGAAGAGGGTTGGTGTCCTTTTGAGCTATACTGCAAGTTGCATGTTCCAAAGTAGGAACTCTAAAAAGAAAGACTTTTTTATTTTGCCTGTAGATGAAGGTTTGTCTATGCAGAGAAGCTATTTCAGAGTAAGACAGTGGGTGAACTTAAAGCTCGATACTTTACACTGACTTTCTAGATGGACATTTGTTTTGCTCTGCCAGTGCTTATTGCAGCCAGTGGCAAGCGGACCGTGTCTGTGCCAGTAACGAGTGGGGGCAGCTGTTGCTGAACAGTTATTCTGGGTCCAGACCCGTATCTGAGCATTCCATGGTAAACAAGCACCGAAGAAAATAATAAATAAGCAGGCTGAACCTAAGCAGCAGGATAGGCTTAAGACTAAAGCTTGCTGTGTTGGCACAAAGTATAGCAGAAAGCTGGGGCAGCAGGTTTTACTGTTGTCTTCTCCTTGATGCCCCAGGGACCACACCGCCTCGGCAGAGACTGCACTACACCGCAGAACGAATACTGTGCGCAACCGCTGATTTCCCAGGCTGGGTTGAGGAGGGATGGGGCTGCTGATTTGTTTAATTCTGATAGCTGTCACATCGCTTTCTGATTGAGAGTTAAAAGAGATGGTGAATGACAAGAGGCAATGAAGAGTAAGTCAAGAGACCCATGTGCAGGGGTGTGTAGTAGGCAGAGCAGTCATGCGTCGTGTCTAGAAATGGAGCAGATGTGTAGATAGAGATGTTCATTGACGGGGTGTGGTAGGTAAGCAAGGTAAGAGCAAGCAGTGAGGTAAACTACTCTGGCTATAGGACATACTCCCGCTGGTCAATTTTAAGTATAGAATTCTGCCCCACTCAAATAATACTTTTATCATGGATCATCATGAGTTAGGCAAATAACTAAAATACTTACGAGTTTGGCTAAATTTTTTTGGTGTAGTGTCTTTTTTTCAAATGATTAAGTAGTGCTTGTACATTTTGTATTATTATGAAACCTAAAGTCCAAATATGTGTCCCAACTTTTATGACATGTAAATAAAAGTTCTTTAGATGATAGTAAAATATTTGCAATCTTGCCTCAGCTCAGAAGTCTCATAGGCTGCACTGAGATTGAACAGCCATTTTGTGTATTTCTGAGGGATCAAAATATGCTAATGATTTAAGCAAAAATGTTTTCTCATACCTTTATGTACAGCTTTTTAATATAATGCAGGACTATGAGTATATTTTATCGTATTTTTTCATAAAAGGTTTGAACTTTGTATAGTCAACCTATCAAAAAATGTATAAATTATACAAGAAAAAAAACCCTGCATCATTTTTTTTCCCTGAGAAGTGGAGCAGTTAATATTCAACATGAAATGTCTAATCTTTAAATACATTATAATCTAACTGCTTAGGATAATTTTTGCTTTAATACCTTAAGAGTCTGCAAAGCCTGAAGGATGGGATTATTAAAATGGAATTTTAATGTCAAAATTATCAGAGAAGAGAACATATTGCTAGTGTTCATAAAAAAATGTATTCAATTTCTGTTTGATTTGTTCAAATAAGAGATGAGGATATATTTGATTATAGCTAGTAAGTATTCTGAAAGTTGATCAGATGACTGCAGGTCATTGCAACGTACGTGCTGTCAACTATGGGGATTAGTATATTTAAGACATTGAAATATGTGGTAACATATAAACATACCTGGTCTAATGACTCAGTTATAAGCTTTCATGAAGATGCTGCATAGGGAGAGATTCAGGAACAAAAATCACATGGTTGCCCCATAGACAGCATTACTAACCGCCCAAGCATTAAAAAACAAACAAACAAACAAAAAATCTTAATGTGCCTTGCAGGTGTAAATAAAAATCTCTAACTTGCTTAGAATTTGAGTTTTAAGTCTTCCTCCCTGGCTGTCAGGGGTATTGGGCTAGTGCCCAAGGGCAGAAGCCAGGCTCCTTACAACTGTGATAACTAGCTAAACTTCAGATTTTCCTGATCCTGTAAAAATGAGCTCTGAAAGTAATAGACATCATCAAAACATCCCACCAACCTTCCCACCTGCCTTCCCCAAATTCAAAAATAAACCGGACAGCCAGCGCCTATCTGTCACCATGGTCCTGCTGACAACTATTCCTTTCTACTATTTAAGGTAGTGTCTCGATACAGAAAAGTTAATTGCTTCCCCGAACATGGACGTGTAAGGTCTCTGAAGATCAGTACAGTTTTGTCAGTTGTTTTTTATGTAGACTACCATGTAAATCTTCCACAGATGGCCAGAAAAACCTGCAGGTTGCAGCTCCAATAAACCACCCTGAGTTGCCTTCTAGACTCGTCATCTGTTTTTCAATATATGTCTGTCCAGTGACTGCCAGGAAGGCACATAAAGGTGATCTAACTCAAGGATAAGAGGGAAGGAATCGTGTYGTGTAAATGCAGGCAAAAGGACTTCAGATTCAATTGCTTTAAGTGGTTTGGAAACCTGATTGAGTCTAATGGTTGTGGTGACTTTTTTTCCTTCTTCTTGGAAGATCTGGCATTGATTGTCTGGAATTAGTGTAATATTGCACAAGTTAACAAGGTAAAAATTACTGTTAGAAAGTTGCCTGCTGTGTTCACAGGCTTCTCCCGTGATAAACTGTACGGTGTGGATGCAAATTTGGCATGCTTGAAAATGGAAAGCAAGAGTAAGAAATGCATGGTTTGCCTGCAGAGAAACAGCCAAGGGAAAATAGAAAAGCGGTCCTGGTCAAAAATGAAAGCCTGTCTACAAGGGAAAGGTGCTGCTACTGTGGTTTTGGTTTTATCTCAACAATACAACTGAACAAATACTTTAGAGAGAGAAAAAGATGATTTTACAAGTATTAATTAAGATATCAAAGTAACTTCCATATTCATAAATCCYTTTCTATTTGCCATGAACGGTTATGCACAGTTTTTACTTTCATAAGAACATTCGGAGGAATTGACCATCTTACAGTCAGTGTATTACGCATTTGCACAAATTATTTTCTCTTGTCTTTTTTCCTATTTGTAAAAGTTGATTTTTCTGGTCATAAAGGAATATTTTTTTTTTCTAAAGAATTTACATCATGAATAATACACCTGGGTCACTTGTCCAACCATTTTTTTTTTACATTGGTAAGGATTTATTTGTATGAGGAGACAATCTTACAATGAATAGTTGAAGACTGTAATAGAACAGAAAAATATACAAATAACCCAGAGGTTGAAATATGTTTGTATAAAGTATTCAAACAATCTCAAATAACAACTGAACTTGTAAAAATCAACATCTGTTCATGGATTATTCATGAATCAAAATGGTAAAATTCCTTCAATAAAAATAGTCTTCAATGAATAGTTACCCTGGTTGCTGAAAAAAAAGGATTCATGCAACTGAAATCTCAACTTCAAGACTTTTATGCAGTTCAGATTCATTAATGCTAAAATTATCCACTGGTATATAAATTGCTGAACCAAGCCAACTCATACAAAAAAATCCAACTAAAAAAACCCAATAACAAGATAGCATTTAACTGTACCAATTTAAGTAATTGTGTTTTTTCCACAAAAYATATATTTGGAGTGCATCTGTAATTGTGTTTGTCAATTTGTGAAGGAGGATTATTCCTGTAGCAATACAACCTTTTTTTCTATTTTAGCAAATACCTATAATGATGAGTTCATACATAATGATTTACAACTATTAATAGAAACTATAATAAGAAATCAATAGTCTTTCAAATGACTACAAGTACAATTTTTACCTAACTGAGAGAGAGGTAGGAAGCTATCCTATGGTTTGGCATACAGACACAAAAAAAMCAGTAGGTATCATTTTCAGAACAATGCACATTTTTAATTTATGAATGTTCTTTTATAAACTTGTATATACAGTCACTTTTTTTTGCTTTTTTTTTCCTCCAGTGCTACATAATTATAACTTGCAAAATGTAAATATTTATGAATTCACAGGATGTTCGCTGGAAGAGAAGAATGTTATACTTGCAGATTTTTCTTGTACTTGCAGGATTCACATAATATTATTTGCCATCATGATGTACTGAAAAATGCAAAAAAATATAATATTCTACATTTGACTTTTCTGAAAAATACCATCTGGTGTTATTTTTTGAGAGTTGGAGATTAGCTCTGTAATTGCTTATAGTTAGAGATAGACATTACTACATTTATTGACAATTTTATTCTCTACAATAATCTTACATTCAAATAGTGACTTTGTTCCTGAAGGATGCCAAAGCGATTAAACTGATATTCAAACTCTTTGGATCGCATCACCCACAACTGAAATGCAGCCATCTCTGGGGTGAAATATTGCAGCTGTTTAACAGCGCTCAACAGCACTGTGTAACAGCTTTAGAAATGAAGAATACCTTATTCAAATGAAAACAGGGACATTTAGGTAGGCAAAATAATTATCCAAGTTGGTATTTGGCCAGGATGTTAGTGCTCACACGTCTACACCCAGAAAAAGTTACACTGAATCCTTAATAACCATAATTATTCAGGACTTTGGGTCCGCTGCTCATCTCAGAGAGGGCATTGCTCAAGTGAAGCCCCAGCACTGCTCAGAGCTGACCGAGGCAGTGGTGCTGTGCACAGACTGTGGTAAACATAGCTTGAGTCACTTGAGTTTTTCTTGACCACCTGGATATCGTGCATCAACTCTTGTGAACTTCTCCTTGCGTAGAAGAACTCCACTGTGATATCTGTGCAGGTTTGGAGGCTGTAAGTGGATCTAAGTTGCCTGTCAGATAGCTTTGATTACCAAAATGGATMCTGGAATATTTTACCTTTCCTTTGCCCAAATTTCATCACACTTCAGAAGCGGGTGTGACAGCACCTAAACTCCRATTAAGTACATGAAGACAATAGTCAACGCCTTTCCAGAGACCACTGTTGGCTTTCATAATTTTCAGGAGATAGTGATTGCGATCTACTTACCCATCACAATGCCTTACTATCCTGGGCTGGTTGTTCTCTGCTTTAGGTGATGTATCCAAGCTGGACAAATATTTAAGYAAATATTTTCTTCTACAGAGTTATGCTAAAACTGTTGATGCCATTAGACTTTCATCATACATCTACTGCTCATGAATTAAACGGACAGGACTTGAAATGTGAACTGCATCTGTCAATCTCAGYGTAACAATACATTTAGCTCGGGTACATCATCAACATTGAAAGAAAACACTTGTCAAAGTTAAAAAGCAAGCAGCTCTCTGGTAAGTGATCTGCCTCCACATGAGCTTCTGTGCTCGTATATGCCAAAAGTTCCTCCTCACCCACAGCTGCCAACCACAGTATATTTTTGCACCGCTCTTCTGTTTGTAATCTACAGTGCTTATTGATGTGCAATTACATCCAACCACGTGCGCCAGGACTGTGCTCTTTCTCATTATCCAGTTGTCAGAGATGATCAAAATATCATGCCTATGGATTTCTTCAGTTCACGTGCAGTAAACCTTCCACTGAGCTTTCTCTAGTTGGAGATATCACATGAAGGAGTACTGTGGAAGCATCGGTCCTCATCAGATGGACAAATTCCCCTTTACAGATTTATAATTTTACCAATACCTCGTCTAGCTTCTTGTTTTTAATGTCTTGTTGAACAGAATCCAGACTACCTAAAGTAAGTGTTTCTCTAGACTTCACAGAAAGAATCAATATTGTCACTACAAATAAGTACAGATGACATTGAACATGGCAGGAAAGTATCCTCTCAATAGAGGCCTGTGAACATTGAAAACTGCCAGTGAAACCTCCATTCTTGTCTTGGCGAGTTTTGTGTTTTAGATGCGTAGGGTGCGCTATATGGGAAATGATTGGGTATCAAAGCTGGGCACTTTCGTTATGGGAATTAGTCACATGGCTTTTACAATGAAATCAGTTAATCAAACTTTTTGATTAAAGCCTTTTCATCCAGAACTGCTAATTGATCAAAACTGAAATTTTCCATGGGAAAGAATTATGATAAATTTCCCAACTTGCAAAATGTTTGAGAAATTAAATTTAAAAAAATTCCCGTTTTAATTTTTCTAAGTAAAATTTCCATTTTGGAAATGGAAAGCTGTATGGTTTTCATTCTTTGGGAAGTCAGAGTAGACGGTATCCATCTTCCATTTCATCTTCTAATCTTTGAAATTACGGAAAGGAAAATTGTTGAAAGCCATTGTTTGATCATATGTAATTATTAAGCTATATTTTAGCTAATCAATTTAATTGAGGTAAAATACTTGAACCCTTGTGTGGAACTTCAGTTGAAAATGATCCTCGGAACTGCTTGGATGACGACATTTTGCAACTACTGTCCTTTTTCCATTGGAACACCTAAACTCTTTCAAATCCAAATAGGTCTTTTCTGTCCTCATTTATAGGATGCATCCTATATGTATGCTATTTAAAATCTTCAGGCATTGAACTTGCTTCTAGTGTTGGTCTGATAAAGCCCTATATATGTCTATTTATTTATTTCAACCAATAATTAGAGAATATAAAGCATTTGGTTATCACTAACACTAGTGAAGTCTCTTATTTCCTAGCACCTCACTATAAGAAATTCTATCTTCTTGAGATAACTAACCTAAAACGTGGAGATTGTGATTTTCTTCAGCAAGTCAATGGCATGGCCAGGACTGCCTCAATTCCTGCTCTAGCAGTTGGCATTGTACACCCAGCCAGTTCACTGGAATAGTTAGTTCAACTTTTTTAAAGAAAAGCCTGCAGGTTTTTTTCTGTTGTGTTTTGTTGTTGTAGTTGTTTTGGTGGGTTGTTTTGGTTTGGTGTTTTGGTTTTTTATTCTCTCCATTTGTAGCAACAGCCTATTTTCCTGCCTATTTTCCTGCCTAGTTTCTTTTTGTTCAGGTATGTAATGTTCAAAGCTGCTTCAGATCCTTGTAGTAGTGTTTGTATATTTGCTTCTTGAGTGTAAAGTCAGATACTTTGTGGGGAAAAAAAAAGTTTCATGTTTTGCATTTGCAGAAAAGCAAATAACAAAATGAGAATGGATTTTTTTTTTTAAAGAGAAGTCATACAAAATGTAAATCTACTGTATGATTTTGTGACAATCGGACACCAATATTTTTTATCTATTTGGTGTGGCAATAATGCGGTTAGCTTTTGGTTTCTTTAGGAAACAAAATGCATGCATAAACACAAAGACCTCAAACCTCTAAACATAATGATTTGAGAGCAAAMAGTTGTAATACCTCTCTGTCAAAACATGAAGATCTTCTGTTTGATAATGTGGATCCATTCGCTCTGCTGCAGAGAGACAGTTGTTGCATGAATTTAGGATTTTTGAGATTAAACACTTCAAAGGATAGCAGGACCAAACTTTTTTCTTGCTCTCACTCTCATTTTAGTGATACTTCAAATGTTTCATTTTGATGTCCACTTCCACCTAACCCTACTTCATACTAGTATTTCAGAGCAAGATTCACTAGTAAAAACAGAGTCTTTAATATTTTTGTTCATTTTACTTATTTACTAATAAACACATGAAAACATAAAAGTATAAAAAGACACCACAAAGTTATTGGTGGGGCGGGGGGAGGGAAGAAAAAAATAACTAGTATCTGACTCTGAGTCAGTTCTTACTGCTGCAATGGGAATTCTTCTTGGGGAGGGTTTGAGGGTTCATGGCCTAAATCTCTGCTTGGTGCTGCTGGGGCTGCAGGAAAGCTCTGCAACGCCAAGCACTGAAAAGCAACCGTGGAGTAAAAGCACGATACCAGCATCCATATTTGCTGCAAAACGAAGTGTTTTCCTGTAAAGTGTGTTTTCTTTCAGGGAAAAAAGTTGACTTTTTTTTTTTTACTTTTTGTTTACAAAGTTCCCATTGACTTTTCTGGTAGTAGAAATCAGGCTGAGTAACTTACTTTTGTTTGTTGTCACTGTCTTTGGTCTATTATCTGTCCAGCATCTGCTCTGTGCAGAAGGGACTTTGTAGGACAAAGAGGTTTCACTGGTGGCTTCTGGAGACTCTGTGTCTCTGCTTGGCTTTGTACAGCATCTGCAATAGTGACACTCCAGACTGTCTAACCTATATTTAGCATCTATAATAATAAAATAATAAAAATTTTGTAGAACTAAACCAAGCCATCTTATATGTAACTTCATTTCCCCCCCTTTTCTGTCTTCAGCTGCTCTTACTCCTTTATAATTATCAGTATATAGACATTTGTGAAAGGAGCATTTAATCCTGCAATTAGAACATAGATAGATCTGTAGAAATTTTTTTGTTTGTTTTCTGACAATTAAAAAGAGACTTTTATAATCTTCTCTTCATTACTACTTAAAAAGAATATTTTGGAGTTATAAAAAAGTAAACAATAATTTCAGGGCAAACGAARAATGTCATTCCACTCAAAATGAATGTTCTCAATTATGATGGGAGAGTTTTTTTGAAAGCTTTTTCCACATACATTTGAATAATATTTTGAATGAGTTGTCATTCTAAATTGAAAAAAAAAAGTCTTCCTGTTTGATATAGAAATGGTTTGCACTTCTTCATGCTAAAAATACTTCAGAGAAACCCGGGGAAATGATTTTTAAACAAAAACTGTTACATTTTCCAGTTGACATATGTGTGTCAAATTGTATGTTTTGTTGTAAATTATGAACAGAAGGTGTGTCTTATTTTAAATTTAGGACCATGTTATGCCATTTATTTTTAGCAGATATTAGTGTTTTGACTGTAGGTTATTAAAAACTTGTGACCTAATTGGCCTTTTGTTGACAAGCCTGCTCCCGGTGCATTAGCAGAGCAAGACTCCTTCTAAAGGAGTATTTCATGGCTGTGTTTGCTGTCTACTGCTAATCAGTAGTAAACATTTGTATTTATGCAAACACAGGTAATGTAATCTTAAAGATACATGTGGGACAGATCTGCTGAGTAATTGGCCATTCTCTAGTCCCTTTTAGGAGTAGAACTGCATTTTAGGGATATGCTATCATCAAGCTACTGATGTGTACGTCTGGATCTTCATGACACCAGCAGAAGACCAGGATGCCTATTAGGAGCCGGATTATGACCTTCTGTGCTTATTTTACAGACGACTATCAGTCTGGAATTCAACTTTTTTTTAGAGCTTAATGGTGAAGAAAGGGCCATGCTAATATCACACTGCGGACAAGATCCTTCCCAATGAGCTGAGACACTATGGTGAGATTTGAAGCACATTTTTGTCATTTTTAATTTATGAAAAAGTCGCTTCTTGTGACTTTTTCTTATTACTTTGCATTCATATTATTCCGCCATAATGCAAACTATTTTAGTATGAAAATTAGGAACTTGTGTAAAGATCTGTGAAATTTTAACTTTTCTATGTTACTAAAAGAAAACCTGGAAAATGCTCTGCCTTGACAGAGAACTAGGAAGGCACTTTCCTTTTGTATTTTCTCAGTGAAACTGTCTGCAAAAATCCAGTGTTTCGGCTAGACTTGCTCCTGCAAAAACGTATTGACCATCTATAGAATAATTTGATAAAGACAGAGGAATGATCACCTGTGGGGGAAAAAAATCTTATGAACACTTTAAAAAAATCGAATGTTTATAATATATGTAAAAAATTGAGTTGGTGTCATAATTTCACTAAACCACAGTGGTTTTGCTTTAAAGGGCAAAACAACAGTAATAACAAAAAAAATAGAATGAAGACTGATAGAAAAAAAGCTCTACAGGTGCCTCCAAAAATTAAGCTATTTTAAAAGAAATGTTAAAAATATTATTTGTATCCTTATGAATGCATCTACTAAATTTTAATCTTAGGAAGTAATTTCTAGGAAAATATCCTGAAAGATAAAGATAAGCCTCAAGGTGACAAGCACAGTTTTAGAAGTTTTTAAAAATTGACAAGTTATTGGCTCAAGAAAACATTTTTTTTCAATCAGATTTTACAGATGTAGAGGAAGGAAACTGGAGATGTTTTAGCAAACATTTTCAGAGGCTCAGTAAATTTCCCATAAGACTGATGGATATTTAATTTTTTTTTAAACTGTTTTCTATTGGCAAGTTTGAGGTGAATTAGATGATTTTAGTCTGGAAAAATGAGCAAATGATGGAATTAGAGCTAGGTAAATTACCATTTGTGTGAAAAACTGTTGAATATAATCAACTTCAATTCACCTAAGCCATCCTTGCTACTCTGTTTCTGGTCCTCTTGAGGAAAAAGTACAAGCYTATATTCTGTAGTGTCAAAATGCGAATTAGTTTGTTTAAATGGATAAAGGTCTGCACAGGGTTAGAGTGAGACCAGCAATTTGTTTTAAAGGTGCTCAAACATAGCTGTACAAATGTAAAAATCTAAAATATTAAAAATTGTTTTATTTAGATGACTGAGGAATCACTTATGCCTTAAGTAAACACTCCTGACAATTCAAGCCGGAGCCCAGATGAACTTTTTTTCTGCCAGGCTGCTCTACAGTGCTACCTGTGAACAACCTGCTTTGAGAAGGCATCACATCATTGAAATTTGTTGAAGGTGCTTGCTTACAGCTTACGATCTACCCTTCAAAGCTCCCGTTGTGACATAGCACCTTGGAGGATTTATATTATTTCAGTGAGCAGGGCTCTAAATGAAGAGCTGGTCTCCATCTGAACCAGGAAAAGCAGCATTTTCTTGGGGTGCTCTTTGGGGCTTGCAGACCTATTAAGGGATTAGGTTTTAAGGTTTCACTACCTGCTCTGTGTGGGTTGCTGCCAGAACCATCTGGATCAGCTCCTAAAACCAAGGATCATGGTTTTTATTATCATTTTCTTTGCAGTGTTGGTTTTCAATGAGACAGGTAAATCGATCCAGCCCACCTGAAGGCGTACTGTTGTGGGATCTGACACAACAGAGGTGGATGGCGGACATGTCTGAGGACAGGGTCTGCTCCTTCTGGAGGTGCTATGATCTTAGGTTTAAATCAGCCATGAAATAGCATTCAAAGGCTGAGGTGAGCACAGGGAAGAAGCATAAAGTGAAATCCCAGCACACCTACAACTAAGAATTATTCTTATGCAGGTTAGGTGATCGTTCACCTACACTGATTTTATTGTTGTATTCATAGAGATATGTTTGAGCTAAAAGGCAGTGTTGGCACTAAAAAACCAAATGGATGTAAACAGACCATGAACAAACTGTGGGTGAAGTAGAAAGCTTTTAACCATTAGAAAGGTGAGGTTCCAGAATAATCTTCCTACGAGAGCAAAAACATGGCTATAAGGTAAACCAGGATCAGTTTAGGAAAGCAATTATAAACTGGAAATGATAGTGTGATGGATTTGATTAACCAGCAGATCCCTTTTGGTCTTGTCACCTATGAAAAGAGGTTCTAGATGAAGTAAGTGTAATAACTATCTCATATGTTTTTGGAGATTGGTGTTTACCTTAGCATAAATAGAAATGTTGTGTCCAACAATTGTGTTTAGAAAGTTCATGCCAATGTAAGTGGTGTCGGAGCTTTTTCCACTGTTCGTTATGTATATATATACCTACTGGTGTAGGTATAATCTGATAAAAAATTCAAGCATCTCTGTTACTACGGTATCTGCACTGATTCATGGGGAACTGTCTGTAAGCTCAGCATTATCCACATACGGTGTGTTTTGTTGCCTCAGGGCTGCTAGTTATGGTACTTCTCAGATCAGTGAAGGTGCTAGAAATGCTTAAGGGCTTTGCTATACTGGTGTTAGTTGTTGAACTGAAACTCAAAGCTGAACTCTGAAGTGTTTTTCTAATGTATTGTGCCCCTACAAATCTGGACAGGGAGACTGTTGTCAGCTGAAATAAATGAATGTGTAGTAGAAAAGCAAGGTGCTGATGTAGTTACAAAGTATGCCTCTAGTTTAAATCTCACCACATAACCTGCATGTACCTGCTGGGTTGCAATATTGCTGTCAGTTCAGAAACGCAGATGACTGTTTCCTTCCCTGCAGGTGCACAGCAAGTGGGTAATCTATAAGTACCTGCGGGTAGCTCCAAATGGCAAATATCTTGCTACCTTGCTGTATCTCCACCTTTCTGGTAAGTCTTTTTAGGCTTTAAATACTTGTTGGCACTCTTTAGTGGTTAGAAAGATACCCATAGCTTGATTTGAAAACACAGTATGAGTGTTTCAGAATCTGATTTTGAATAGCTTTTCCATCGTGCTCTGCCTTTCTGTATACACGAGGAATTTGGATCCGATTGTTCAGACCTTTTAGGAAATATCTAAGACCCAGAATAAGCAGAGGCAGAGTATGGAAGTCATTGCCCTTTCTATAGGGGGAAAAAATGTCTCTAGATGGACTCATTTGCACAAACTGGCTAGCTGTGTCTTATTGTTTTAATTGGAAGTTGACACCTACATGTGTGGTCTCTGTTTTGAGACATGGATATAGTTGTCTATGTTTTAAAGAGCTCTGAACCTGAACAATAAGTATTTGGAAATGCAGAGTGGGACAAACTTCTGATTTAGACTTTGTTCATGCTAATTTGTGAACTACAGTAGAGTTAGGGTCATGTTTAGGAGGCAATATGTAAATTACTTTTCAATGAAAATGCCTATTTTGTATCTTCTACCAGAAAATTGTAGTTTATCCCTCCAAATGGTTTTCCACCGGGAAAAACAAAAATGGCAGCTCTCCAGCTGTCTACTTGGGATCCTCTGTTTAGAGAAAGTGGAACTGAAAGACCCTGCCGGGAGGGACCCCCAGCTGCAGGGTGGAGGAAGGTGCCTGGTGGCCCCTGCTCTGTCCTCCAGATCCGACCTTCCTTAGGAGCTCACCTGCAGCGCAGCCAGAGAAGCCGCATATCTGCTCTCACTCGCTGCAGATCTCTGTTGTAACATACTGGAAAACCTGACGACTCGGTATCCCGCTCAAAAGATTGATCGGAGTCTTCTGAGCCAGCCAAAAATTTCTGAAGTCCGTTCATTGTAAGTATACACTAAAGTTGCTTGATGTAAATTCAATTGCACTTTGAAAAGAGGGCTGCAAAACCAGGCATAGTTTCTAATTACTTAATTATTTTAGTGAACAAGCTACTAGGACAACTCGGAGTATGTTTACTRTATAGAAAATGTGTATAGTGTCTCTGCATTGAAATAGTTTTTCCGTATCTGTACTGTTGGGTCAGTGAAGATGAACCTGTGGCTGGGCAGAGCGCCATTGAGCTCAGTTCTGTGTGCGGCAGGAGCCTGCCTGTGTGGACTTTATGGGGAAAATGAGTGATATTAAATATTTGTTTTTCATATTATGTCTTCCTTTGCATTTGACCACTACCTAACACAAAGGCTCCTTACTGTAGTCTTAAAATCAGAACAGTTCTGGAATGCAATAAATTAATACAAGAAAAGGAGAAGGTTGCATATAAWCAGATTTTCCAGGGTTTAACCTCTCACTGTCAGTTGTTAATTACACTGGACCATTGTATTTTTTCACACATCAGTAGGATGTCTTGGAAATTATTTGAAGTGTGGCAGACTTAGGAGACTCTTCAGAAACACTTATCTAGCAGTTATAGATAAACACATATAAAACCACTAAGATGCACAATCATCTGCTGCGGGAGGTGTTTGTGCCTGTATTTGTGTAGCATCCTCACTTCAGTGGGACTTCGTATTGGTTTCTCACTCTGCATCAAGATCAGCTAAAACGCATATCTGTTTAACTCATTATTTCTATCATTGTATAGAGTTGGCTTTGTTCACACAGTGTTGGCTTTGAAAACAAAAATCCAGCCCAGTATCACCAAGTTCCTGTGTGCGGCTTAAGAAATTACATATTCTCCCTTTTGAGAGTGTAAAATTATAGTTGTATAAAATCACCTAGCAGTTTTTTACCATGAGTTGCATTTTATTACCAATTTCAGATATAGCCATGAGGTAACAGCTAAAAAGGTCACAGTGCAAATACATGTGCAGAATTTAAATGAGAACTTATTCTTTCTCCAATAAACACACACCGGATGCAAAGGAGGAATTGGAACATTTTCAGAAGGCAGCTCGGGCCAATCCGGCTCTCATCAGGGACCATTTCAAAGATTAGTTTCTGATGTCCATAGAAACATATTGTGTGAGCCTGTTTTTAGATAATATGCCATTTCTGTGCATTGCCATCTCCTCTGAAAGCGTTCCGGCTGCACAGGTCTGATTGCTGGATTTTGCAGCGTCCTGTGAGAGCTGCAAAACCTCGGCAGTCCGAGCAGACTGGCTGCCTCTGTAAAGTGAGCCTGTAAAGCTTTATTTCCTTCTGGGAAAGAAAGCATATCTGAATATTGCCCAGATTTCAAATGACCTGCCCCAGTACTAAACAAAGATTCAAAGGAAGAGGAAAGGGGAAACGTTTCCAGAAATGAAATCTCAGGTGATCTGGTTTCTATTCTCAGCTCCGACACTCGCTTTTTTTGTCAGCCTTGATAAGTCATTTAGCTGTGCCTTTTTCCTCAACTTTATAATAAGGATAACAGGAGTATTGTAAAGCCAAAATCAATATTGCTAGTAAAACACAGAGGGTCACACTTACATAGAAGGCCCACACAAGTGTGTATGTGCTGTTTAAGACCTGAAAGACCGGGCAGTTAAACCCTCCACCGGGACCGGGTGTCCTTAGCCCAGCTACAGAGTATGCAGGCAGAGAGCAATCATCAGCATGTGAGATTTGCTTTAACAAAGCATGTAGAGCTGTTTTTGGGTGAGTYACACTGAACTTTGATGGGGTAGAAGGTCTTCCCACCCTGACAGGACTCATAATCTTTCTGGCCACTGGGTGGGACACCACGGGGTCTATTTCCAAAAGGACGTTAGCACAATCTGGTCTTCTCAATAAATATTAACAAGAATTAGCTGGAAAAGAGGTGAGAAAAATCTCACTTTCCTCCCCCTCCTATTCTTGGGTTCAATAGCTTGGGAATGTTTGGCTGAGCCTGTCAGTGTTGTAGAGATGAGGAAGGAAAACCCTTAGAGCTGCATGTTCAGCTTTTATGGCAGCTCAAATGCTCCCACGGCAACACGCAGGTTGTAGGCCTTCTCCATCAGATCTCAACGGCCAACTCTAGGTCCTTGAGTGAATGTTTTAAAGACTGAAACTTTAGAATGGAATGGAATGGAATAGACTATTTCAGTTAGAAGTGACCTACAATGATCATTTAGTCCAACTGCCTGACCACTTCAGGGCTGACCAAAAGCTTAATGCCTCTTAAGCACTGACAGGCTTGGGGCATCTTTCTTTAAGATCTTTCTCAAACTTTCGTTAAGTTTGACTTAGAGATTCATTTCCAAAAGCACAAACCTGTGGCTGTGAGAATCTCTGTTTTATAATCTGTCTGTTCGAGTTTCTCAAAGCTGAGTGACTGCATTATTGGGACGATGTGTCATTCCTGATTACATTTGCATGTTGGTTTAAACATAACACTACATGCCAGAGCTTCCTAACTGGATGTGATGCAACATCAAAGTGATGTTTCATGCTCTGGGAACTTTAAAAAGTCATTGAAGGGAGAAAAGCGAGATGCCTATGGGAGGAATGACAGAAATTTGGGCTTGATTCTATCTTACCAAGGTAAATAGTAGAACATATGTTGGCTGAGTTTGAAGTAAGATGGGCCTGTAAAGACTCTGACAAGGTAGGTGGTGTCTTATGATTTGTCAGTCATAAACTTCTGAGGAATGGGATGTCCTTCTATTGTTTTTTAGAATTGCCCGTTTCTTGTAAATACATAGTAGAATAATAACTGCTGCCTGTTTTATTTATAAAAATGCTGTTGGAGGTATTTATTATAAATGAAATTCATTTTTAATTTGCCTCCTTTTCCGTTCATGAATGAGTTTTACAAACAATGCTCTGTTCTTATTATTCACTGTATAACGTGGAAGGAGACAGCTTGTGTCTCCTCYGTCTCCCCTTGCCACTGTTTCTTCAAATCCTTCCAAGTAGGGACAGAATATTTGGGAGCAATGGCACTAGTATTCTTGAAGCCACCTAATCTTCTCCAGACTGCGTTTCTGAAGGCCTGATATATGACTGGAAGAGTCTTTGCATATTATGGAGTCATGCAGGCTATGCGGTGGTAAAACTAGTTGGGTGAAGGTCTGCTACTGCATATAGGCAGAGTCGGTTATTTCCCAAAACGTGTCAGATTGCTGTGCCAAATAATGGGCACTCTACACCTCCATTCTCAGTCTCTAATGTGTAATAAAACTACCAGATTTTATATGACCTTTGTGAAAGCAAAACTTATAAAGCTATCCAATATTACACTTTCATAGAAATCCCTGGCAGATTTCATTTTCGCTGTATTAGAGTTGAGTTGTGTGCGGTAGATAAGACTTGGGGACATGGGAGATTATAAACCACCAGTATGTGATAATGTGCAAAGGGTCCTTAACTACAATTTGCCAAAAGCCTAGTGCCAGTCCTATACAAGGTCCTATGCAAACCACGATGAGAAGTAGAAGATGACTTCCTGCTCCACAGCCTGATGGATCCAGCCAGCCAGTGTAGGCAACAGGCCAGCTGTGGAGAAAGGAAAGAAGGTACAGAGAGGGCAAGACTCCAGGAGACAGTCACTTTCACTGCTTGTGGGTTATTTCATTCCTGATTTGCTTTTCCTTTTTTTTTTTTTCTTTAAACATGTGCTTGTTTGTATTTAGTTAGTGAATACTGTTCCTAAGATTCAAATTATCTGTTTGACTTAAAAAAAAATGCCTTTTTTTTCTCTTATCTGGGAAAAGTATCACTTACTGTTGGAATTCATGCTTGGATTCAAAGACAAACCAACCTCCTGTTCTTGAAATATCCAGAAATCACTCCCTGCTACATACCCCAAAGTTTTTGATTAGACCAAATGTTTTCATACTCTCAGTTATAAATAATCTGTATGATGGAAGAGTAAAGATTAGGACTAATTGCCTACCATATTTCATGACAGGAACAAAATAAGTTTCATTTCAGTTTCACAGAACACAAAACCTTTAAACTAAGTGAAACAGAACTAGCAACTTTTTGTTCTCTGATGTACAAAACCTGACTAAATTACCTTAAAGTAAATGAACAAAGAAAAAAAAGAAGGGGGAAAAAAAAAAGCCTAGCTGCTTGGTTTTGGATTTACTGTGGTCTGCGATTTTATGTGCAAAGTTGGAATCCAGAGGGAATCTGAAGCCTTCGTACTCAAACTTTATAATGGAAATGCTGTCAAATTCTTAAGTACAGCAAGGCAAATGGCACAGCTATAACGTTAAAAAAAATATGAAATGCTCTGAACACAGGGTGAAGGCTAGCTGTCTTGACACTGAACATAGAAAGGTAAATGATTGGAACTTTAATTACTTTGATCCGTCATGCCTTGTAGCTACATGTCAGCTAAGCCAACAAAACTGACACAAAACAAAGGCCATGACTGTTTCAACATCTTAACTCATTTCTTGTGGTTGATTAATAAGTCTATTGAATGAAACATGTGATGAGAATTGAGAAAAACATCAAGTGTATGTTTATACACGCATACATCCCATGTGTATGATTTTTCTTCAGTGGATGTATTGGTTCCGACTATGGAGCAGTAAGTAGTGGCATACCCAGTGTACAGCTCTTACCATAAGTACTGTGCCTGGAAAGGAAGGTCTATGAGCAATGTACAGGCACGCTTTGGTGGGACATTGTCCTTCTCTAGGTTATGTCTATGTTTATATGAACCCACATGCAGTAACTTCTGGAATAGCTCTGATTCCTTGGTCTCTAATTAGTTACGGGTTAGCCTAAATTCCTGCTAGACTGAATGTCCTTGACCACCCAGCAGTTTCTTTGATAACAAGGGAAGGCCCCCAAAGATACAGTAAAGCCCCTACTATAAAATAAAGTACTCTTTTTCGCAGGGATCTTGCTTCCTATTCTACTGTCTTCTTTCCTTTCCAAACCCCATCCTTTCTCTGAGTCCCTAGCAGCATTTCAGTCGTCTAGCACAGAAGTCCAATGGGACAGTTCATGTTTACGACTTGTAGTCAAGTGATCTCTTTCATTCTTGAAAGATGCTGCTGATTTGCCAGAATGATGCAACTATGAACTTCTGACCCAAACTTGGATCTAAAGCTTTCCCTTTAATTTCCTCTTCGCACAAACTATTCAGTTCAGTGCTGATTTCGGAGGTACTTCTATGGCTATACTAGTATGCTTGATATTAATAAACGTGGTTTCCAAAAATATGATCGAATTGACACCGATGTGATGAGACAGAATTTGGCCCACGTAGCAAAACATAAAGACAAGCACATAAACTGATGGTAACTGATAGATCATGTGTGCGTCTCGGACGCAAAATCAAAATATTTCCATTAACAAAATGTGTTTTACAACAATTGCACAAGGAACCATATGAACAGTGAGAAAATGCGTGTGCCGGAGCTGCATGGCCATGACGTTGTCTACCACAACTCATTAGATCCCATGACATCCCAGTGAGACATGCCAAAGGGGGATCTGCCATGCCAGGATGGGCACCGAGACTCGATCCCTCCACCTGCATGATCCATCCTGCTGGCAGTCTCAGACTTTCAATCCTTTATGTAAATCCTTTGCAGAAAGTAATTACCCAATTCTCACATTTAAAGTGTACTTTGAATTACTGAATCAGCATTCAAGTTTAGATGGGTTTTCCTGTCTGTAATGTTGCTTGTATTTGGAGCTAATTTTTAAAGGAAGTCCTTCAAGATGCAGTTGAAATAGTCTGCACTGGATTTCTCACAACTCATTTGATGCTATTTTCCAGTCAGCACATCTAGTTCAAGACCCCTCTCTTCCATCATCTGAAGCTCTGGAACATTAAACACTGTCTTGCGTTGTAGTTTGAATATGAGATTACTTAAGTAGCAGTGAATATCTCTGCAACATATCTGCTCTACAAAGGGAGCACACGTTTGGATGCTGCCTGAAACGCTAATATTTTACAGAAAATTATATAGAGCTGTTCGTTAACTAGCTATTTTTTCCTTTGTGTAATATTTTACAAAATTTGATTCTAAACTCTAGCTCAGCAACTAAAGCAGTGATTTTATTTGAAGAGAAGCACTAAAGAGCTGGCTTTTAAAACATTTAACTCTGATTTTGCATTTTAAAAGTATGCTAATATTATGAAGGATCAAATTGCTAGAATATTTGTATGAAATCAGATATTTTTTCTTAAAGTTTACAGAGTAAAGAAAAATTGGGTATAAATAGAAGGCAATTAATTCTTTTGAGCTAATTTATAGATTTGAGTAAATTCTGTGTCCCATGAAAGTTAATAGGAGTCCTTTTGCTTTGATTTAAATGCTGTCCAGATAAAATCTCCTGAATTTGGCACATCTTTACTATATGTCTTAGTGCAAAACTCGTCTTATGGGGCTATACAATTACTTTCAAAGTTTTTTTTTACAGTGCTATGCATTTTTTGAGTACAGTATTATGAAATGATGTGAATGTGCGTGTCTTTCAAACCAGTTTGATATTTGAATGCATTATTACTGTTATGGCAGCCTATTATTACTCAGGCAAATAGGCAGTTAATTTGGTGTAAAATATAGGAAGTAAAATACCCACATGAGCCCTTTACATAGGCTTCCTACCCAGTGAGTAATAGTGTAGCAACCTGATAGAAGGTAGGTATTTTTCATTTAAATAGCCTCTAGTAGGGACGTATGTAATAAGGATACTGTTGTTATGCACAAGCATAGTTGGAATTTGTCTATATTAAAAGTGATCTTTGTGACCTACTCTGATTTTCATTTTCTGTCATTGTAGAAAGTTAATCCAGATCATACATCACTAATATCTTTGCTAATATAATTGCTAATACGTTACTAATATCATACATTGCTAACAACTGATATCAGCTGGGCATTTTTATCCTGAAAAAATAAATAAATGTGTAAATAGGAATGATATATCCAAACTGTAAAATGTGGATGCTTGTATGATGAAGCAAAAAGGCCTGGGAATGGCACACTGCAGGAAAGATCAAGGAAATGTCAGATATATTCCCATTTGTGACACTGGCCGGCTGTCTGCCCTTGAGCAAGTTACATCGTGAGTCTCTATCTTGGTATGATCACACGGTGCAATACTTAGCTTCCTTGGAGAAGTGCTTTAAGATTGACGAATGAAAACCTAGTATATAATACACGATCAAATGTAATTATTATTGAGTTACCAGTTACCATTATTGAGTTATTAACTTGGCAAAAGTGTGTCTAGCACAAAAAGGACAGCAAGGTAAAAGCAAATACTGATAACATTTCTGTTCTTCCCTCTGTGTAGACATCGGATGGTAAAGGAAACAAATCCTTCATGTGTTGTCTGAGCCCAGCAGGGAAATAGAAATGCTTTCCAAAAAGAGAGAAAATAAATAAAAATGCAAGCAAAAAAGGAACTAATGCTTCATATTTATCTAAGAACTCCTGAACCCCATTTAGATAGGTATATTCTTTCTTGGGGCAAATGACTTAATTTAAATTAATGTTATATGATCTATAAAAATATTTTTTCAGGTCTCTTGGCTTTTCCAAATGAAAATTGAACTTTCTAAGGCCTTTCTCCATAATATAATAAACCTATTTTTAGTTTCATGAATGTCTAGTAAAGAATGTTTTATCCACCTGTAAGAATGTTTGTTATTCAAACCTTGAAGAAAACACTGCAAAATATTGTACAAGGCACCAATATGCCCCTGGAACAATATAAACATTGCTGAGAACTATTCAGTGACTTTGAAGACAGGAAAGCTAGAAAATGCAAAAAGCAGAAAGCACTTGAAAAAAATATCTGCTGTAAATCCTTACGGCTGTAAAATATACCTGTAGAAGTAACTAAAACTCWGTAACTGTGATATTCTTTCATTTTTGATGACACAATAATGAGTATAAGAAACTTGATATCTTTAGATTGAGAGCAYCTATACCTGTTTCTTTTGAAAATGATGTAAAGATGTCTTGAAAGACAGAAGTGGTTTCATAAATGGTGCTATAAGTCATGCTACGGGTTGGTTTTTTTTATTCCAAAGTCGTCTTCATGGCTCCAGTCTATGCTACACCCCAACTTTGTAGTAGTAAGTGAGGAGTGATTCACATATGTTGAGTGTTTTTATTAAGAATTTGTTTTGATTATGGCTGAAACTGATTCTTCAAGCCAACTGTCTGTATAATGAAAAAGCATTAACTGTAGGGATAGAATTGATTAGTGAACATTCCCATCTGGTAGCATAAGTAAAGACATCAAGGGAGGTGGAAAAGAAAGACATGAATCAGCAACCACAGAAGATAGGGCAAAAGAGACTGGAGAGGTCACCTAATGCATCCCTGCCTCAAGGTAAGATCAACAATACCTATGTCAGTCTTGACAGATGTTTGTTTAATTCTTTTTAAATGCCTGCAGTAATAGAGATTTCCTAACTTCCTCGGCATATTATTTCAGTTGGTAACTATCCTGACAATCCAGAAGTTTTCCTCAACTCCTTACCTAATTTTTTTCTCCACAGTTTAGTTTCCTCTTATTCTCTTAGTAAGTATCAAGATCTCACTCCACTAACATCACAGATACCTTTCACCCTTTTTGAAGACTGCTACCATATATTTCTTGGTGAAACAGCTCCCTTCCTTGTCAGTCTCTCTCATTTCTTTTCCATTCAGAGTGAAAACAGAGGCTCTAAAAAGCAAGATTTCTAAAAAGCAAGATTTCTTCCTCCTTGTAGAGATACAGAAAGTCCAGGTTTATCCCTCATCTTATTCAGAATCTGAATGAAGCCCCAAGAGATCTTCCAAAAGCACATTCTTGCCTTTACCTTAAGAGATTACCTCTGATTGGGTACTGGTTACAGTAAATATCAATTAATCCTGAAAATATGAGAGTTAAAATGTTTTTGGAGTCCAATTTTGAGAACTGTACAATAGCATCGAAGGAACATATCCTAGCTTTCCACCCTCAGTGGTATCTTGTCTAGCCAGTGCATGCTTGCTGCGCTTCATCCTGAAAAAAAAAGAAAGAAAAAAAAAAAAGCMAGAAAAAAAAATCCAAAAAAAAAAAAGCCATTTCTAAGCACTTGCAAATTCACAAGAGACTTCAATTACTATACTGTTGCTGTCTTTTTAATAGCTGTAAGTATGTGTTTCCTTTGCTGCCGTTCTCACTTTTGGCTTGGCTGGTTGAAAACCAGTTGTTCCACAAGAAAGCTAGTTTCAGTGGGAGCCAGGAATTGGGTTACAGCTCACAGATAGATAGATAATGTTTTTTTTAGATATATATGTAAAATTACCTATGAAGTTTAGCTAAAGATACTTATCAGTGAATTTTTTATACTGAACTGCAGAGAATTGCAGCCAAAGATGACAGAGTGGAACATTACACTTGACTTAACTCAGTTGCTAGAAACTTAGGTTCAGCTTCAGCAAGCTGTAGATTACAAGTTACACTGATATTAGTCTATGTTCATTAGTCTAAGCTGAAAGCCAGTGTTTATTGGCACAACTATTTTTCTAGCATCTAAACAAACAACTTTCAGTATCTTTAGGCATTTCAATGAGGTACAGTGGATCACTGTAGAAATGGATTACCCAGGCAATGTTGGAAAGATGCTTTTCTGGTTAATATCTGTGAAACTCCAGGCAAAAAAATCCATACTAAATGATTTATAAGAAAAGCAGGGACAAAATATGTTATTTTCCCTTTGCTATCCTCTTCTGTCTTTGTAAATCTGAAATATGTTAACCTGATACAGCTTGGCTTTTATCAAAACACTTGGAACTTCTGAAGCCTTGATTTGAGTTGCTGTTAATGAAGCAAACATGTACATTGTGTAATGTAACTTGCATGACCATGCAGCAAGCCCAACTGCCTTGCTTCCTATTGATCTGCTTGTGCTTCATGTGTTCTGTTTCYTAAACTGACCTTATCTGTGCATTTTAGCACTGTTTGGCTTGCACAATATTCTTCAATAAAATGCCCAATATTTAAAGAAACAAGAATCATCTTGTGATTCATCATCACAAATGCTGGTGGCTAGTTTATCACCTGCATCTCCTGCAAGAAGTGAATTCAGTGCCCAAGTTTGCTGTTTCAAACCACCCAGACCAGAGGATTGCTGTCTTGGRCTAGGAAGTTCCCACAAAGACGTAGGGTGGTATTGTGTAAAGAAGAGGGCCTCTGGCCAGGACACGTATCACTTGATACTTCCTTGATCAAAATTAGCAGTTTTTGAGATGCAGTTAGTTGGCCAATGATAAATACCCAGTCCAACCCTCCCAGTCTGTAGCCCTTTCGTGGTAATAAAATCCTAGGTATGAGTCAAAGTTGATCTTTGTCGTGATAGTAGAGGATCAGGAATTCATGACTAAGATAATGTGTCTTGAAAATGTCAAAAAGCAGATGGAGAAAATCCTGTCATCTTGGTCTATACTTTTCAGCTGTTCTTTAAGCCTATCCCAACCTATATATTTATTCCACTCCATGCACTTGAATGGAGCATGGGGGGAGTGTGGGTGGTTACTTTTCCTGAGATGGTGATAGGACATTCGTAGTAGAAGAAAGAGGTCTTTTCAGGTCAGTATGTCCCCAGATTCCTAATTCCTTAGACTTCTAAAGGCCTTTGCTAATTTAGGATACCAGGAGCCTGAGCAAGTGTCATTTTTCCAGTTGAGATTTTTGCAGGACAGATTTTCATCTTCTTGTTCAGCAAATGTTGCTCTCCCCATCTCCGCAAGCTTCCTAACTATCCTTCTTATATATAGTGCTCTGTCCCCTATGTGTTAATGATGATCTAGCAACAGCAGGCAAGTTCTAAATGGAAGTAATAGTGTGTGAAAAAGCCTGGAAGAGAGACCTGGAAAGTTCTGCTTCTTGGTGAATATTATTTAATGTAGGAAGAATGAGGTAATGAAGTGCTTTGAATGAAGTAATGAACCCCTTTATCAGTCTGTCTTTCTACCTATCCATCCATCCATCCATCTAACTATTTATCTATTTATTTATTTGTACTTCACTAAGGGAAAATATACAGAAAGAGTGTAGTTGAAAACCTGGGATTTGAAGACTTTGGAAGGATATGTCTTCTGTCTGCTTTCCTCTTCTTATACAAAAAGATGAAAGAGCTTTTATTTAAAACTATGGCATTCTTATGAAGGACTGTAGGGTTTAAAATACACATCTTGCTTCCCACAATCATTGTTTCCTTTATTATTTACTGAAAACAGTTTGTGTATGTTTATATATCGTCATGCCAAGTCAAATCATGCCACTTTCCAGGCCTCACTATATTTCCTCTTCGGTTCTACTTTAAAAGTTTAAATATTCAGCTGTACATATTATCATGTGAAATTATTAACCATTAAAAATGGCTCTGGGACTATACGTTGCCAAAGGTAGAAATAATCCTGCTACAGGTGGCAGCTGACAATGTACAGATAATAAAGGTAATAAATTTCACTTAAAAAAGAAAGCATTCTGTAAGGTAAAACATTTCTGCAAACACTGCAAATGAACTATAACAAGTTTCACAGACAAATAAAAGTACTTTGAAATAATTTCACCCAAAMTACTGCAATAGATTACCAATTATCTTTAGTATACAAGGCTACTTTATGAAGGGGAAAGTCCTATCTAATCATGCAAAGGTCCCAGATACTCTGCAGTCCGCTTTGACGTATTTACTACCAAGAGATGCCAAACGTTTCCAGAATACAAATCTCTTTCTTACAGGATACCAGCCCCCATAATACTTCCTAAACAATCCATAAATAATTTTCACGTGAAAAGTTACAGGCAAAAGCGACTCTGATGGAAATTTCAGCTGCAGAAATTCTGCCGCAAGAAAACTTTGGTGGCTTTCGAAAGAGAACATTTTATAAGGCTTGTTTAGCAAGAAAGATTGCGAAGGCTGTGCTCAGGGTGAGGAGGGTGAGGACTGTGTAGGACAACCAGGAAGAGGGCAACTAGCAGTGATTCTCACCATTTCAGCTCCCAGGGAATTCACTCACTGCTAGATGACCCCTGCATGCATTGGGATACACCAGAGCAGGAAGAAGAAATCTCAGCTGCCCCATCCTCAGACGTTCTCATGGGACACAATAGATCATCTTCATGGAGACAGGAGCGATTTTCAGGTCATTGCACCGAATCCAAGTTTTTTTTGCTGCATTATCAGATTTTAATTAAGGCATAAATAAGGCTCTTCTACCCTGTTTTCTGGAAAGGCTGTTTTTATTGGGTATTTAAAACTTTATTTACACGACTACATTGCTGACCTGTAACTTAGCCCTAGATCTGGAGGACAATTGAATTGGTTTTCAGCTAATTGCTTCTATTTAATTTGTAGTGTTTCACTTCTAAAATGTCAAAATGTTTTGTCATTCTTACAATTTTTTTATGCAATGAATTTATAAAAAAAGTAAACAATTCTTCATTCTTAAAGATTATTAAATTTTACCTTCAGGATCAATAGACCAAAAAACCATTTTCAATTTCTTTGGAATTAGTCTCTTCCTATTCCCGACAAAAACCTTGATACTTTAATAATTTTTCCCCCTGGAAAACACACACCTACACTTCCTTTTTCAAATGTCGTGTTATTTTGGGACATAGCGTCTCTTGAATCATATTATTCACTGGTATATGATATACTCTTTAAGAAAAGGAAAAGAATCCAACTAATTTTCTTAGAAGAGTGCTAATATATTTTATTTTTAACAAAAAAAAAAAGTTTTTATAACTTACGTATGAAGGGTAAGTATCCAAAATACCTAGTAATATATACTGTGTATATAGCAGGTTCAATATATTGCTTTTCTCCTGTTATAGGTTAGGCCATCGTTGGTGAATTCACATACCATGGGCTGCATGAATTCTTCTGAATTCAGAAAACTTTCATTTGAAGGTATGATTCCCGTTCCTACATTTATTTTGGCTTTTCACCTGGTTTTCCTGAAATAATCAGTTTAAAAATATCTTYGTAATTTTTTTCCTCATGAAAAATATTCTCTTATTAGTATAGCACATATTTCTGGTTTTTGCATTTTCAATATTTTTTTGAACAAAACAATGTTATTTTCATTTCTTAAAAAACAGATGAAAAATTGTATTTATTTGGTGATATCTGTCTTTCCATTGCTGTTTTTATTTTCCCACTACCATCCTACTTATTTCCACTTAATTTTAGTCAAGCACATAACACAGAACAGAGGGGAGAAGAAATATTTTTGGCTGAAGACACTGGAGTAAATCACAGCTCTTGTGAGAAAATGTCAGGAATATCTATGTAGAACAGACAGGACTTGGATTTTACGAGAAAGAGATAGAGAGAAAAGTGCAAGGACTCAATTTATCTACATCTGAATGATAAAGAACTGACTGAACCCTTCTGGTATTGAAATCTATGCTTTAGAGAGAGTATTTTTAATTTTTTAAGATAGTATTTTGGTCACTAAACCATTTATAATTCATAAGGTCAGAAGGAACCATTGCAGTGATGTAGCTTGACCTATACAGTACAGACTATAGGGCTCCCTAAATTAATTCCCACTCAGAAAAGAGTATATCTTTTAGAAACATAACTTACTTTAATTTGAACACATGTTGATGGAGAACCCACAAGTCTGGTWAGCTGTTACAAGATTTTGTTACTTCGACTCTTAAAAAATGCATACATTTTTACCTTATTCACATAAGGCTGTCTTGAACTTCTGTCTAGTAGTTTTTGTCTTACCTTTCTTGGCTACTGAAGCATCAATTATGAATATTTTATTACTCTTGTAAATACCTGTGGACTGGTTGAGTCACACCTTAAACTTCTCTTTGATAAACTCATACATTGTACGTAGAAGGCATTTCCCATTCCTTCATTTCTCATGGCTCTTCCCGTATTTTCCTACCAAGGTAATTATTTTTATTTCTCTGTTATCTACATTACCAAAAATATTTTCAATCCTTTGTAACTTCTATTAATTAGAAATAAGACAATAAATGATAACTGTGCAGCGTATTCAGGATGCTAGCACTTTTATGAGCATGGCATCCACTGTACCATAAGAGTGGTGTTTGCCATTGTAGTTTCCTAATGGTTTACATCTTAATGTCTATGAAACATTTTGAAGTTGAGAAGTTCAGTGTGATAACTGGTATAGCATACTCTTCAGGAACTGGGAGATAAAGATATGCTACTTAGTCACTCATCTCAGTCCTACATTGGTTTCTCTTACTGGCTTTTGATGTGGGATAGCGGTGTGGTGTTTTGTTTTTTTTTTTCTCCATATGGTGGGAATGAGAATAAATAGCACACATTTAGTTTAAGTGCCTGGAATACATTTATTTGTAGATCATGCCCATTCAAACCTCCCTTGCCGCTTGTGCAAATGACTAACTTTTTGAGGAAATGGTTCAATTTTTCCTTATCAGCACTGGGAAAGGACATCCTGTTTTTTTCCCAAGGGCAGGGAGCGAGGATTGWGAGACCTCCACCCTGTGTACAGTGCTCTGCAAAAGGGGGGGCATCGAGTGTTTTCACRAGCTGAAAGAAAGTCTGTGAAAACTGAGGCAACGGAACAGCTGAGACGCTATCACCATCCCAGATACCTCACTAAGCTGGATAATTTGTCCGTCACAAGACAAGTCCGACTTAGGGAGAGGATTAGTGTAGCTAATGCTATAGACACTACTCACTGAAACATCTTCTGTGTAATCACTGTATTGTTTTTTCCCTCTCTGCAGCAAGGTGCTGGAGAGGTCCAGCTCTCCCTGTGCTGCCCTCACGGAGCTTCCCGATGGTCTGTGCTGCACCAGAGACAGGAGTAACTGGACCTATCTTAAAAACCTCATGCACAAAAGCAAACAACATCCCCTCCAAAATGTTTTCACTTTTCAGTGAAAGAGAACAGTGCAAATAATAGTGAGTACCGCATTGATTTCATATCTCTTTCTTTAGTGATTTCCTTGGGAAAGGAGATTTATTTCACTGTGGCATCATACCTGAAAGCCATTTGCCTACTTGATTCATCTGTCTAGCCTACAGCCTACACATGGGTCAGTGCTGCAGCTGGAAAGCTCTCCTTCCTTCTCAGTGTTCAAGAAAGAGTCCTACTCTTTATGTCGGAGGCTTTTGCCTTGTTATACACAGGATAACTCTGGCACATTATTCTCTTTATCTGGTTTCCAGCAATGTGTCCATCGTTGTAGTAGCTGAAAAGCTCCTTTTCCATTGCACCAGGGAGAAAACTTGTAGGTGTAAGAAAATAGATGTATATGTCTGTACTTATGCTGCTGATGTTCAGCACTTGCGCTTTTCAAAAACACCTTGAGTTAATAGTATGCTATACATAACCGCTCATTCTTATTCTGTATGAGTGAGTCTTTGTTCCCCGAATTTGCCATGGGCATTATGGTGTTTCAACTTTATCTCTGACATATCACTAAGATCGTGTTCTTTTGCTGGCAGGTTTAAAAAAAACAACCCACAAACCAAAAGCAGAAAAACCCCTAACATATGTAACCCCCCCTCATCCACTTTAACATAAGCATGTGCATTACATTTTTGTTGTTCATCAAGAGTTTTGCCAGTTCCGGATCTGTAACATTTTAGTAGGTTAAATATTGTTTGTTCATTTAATTGTGCTATGTAAACTACTGCATATTCTTAACTTTTTAACTAAAAAAATAGCAAATATGTTGATTTTACACTGGTTCCTGGATGCTACCTAATGTTCATAGTTTTCTCCTTAGATTTCTCTTGCATTCTTTTGGATCTCTTTGAAGTCAGTGGAATGGTTTTAATGTTGACCCAAACTGAATTGGTTACAGAAGATAAGAAAAACATTTCAATATAAATAGTGCATAGACAGAGATGATAAAGACAATTTCAGGCATATATAAAAGGCAGACAAGGAAACTGAAATCAAGCAATTTCTGCTTGGGTCTGGTAGATGACTGATTTCACACGCTTTTCAGCATAGAATGTGGATGTTCATGAAAACTTGATCAAGAGCCATATCCAAAAGAGCATTTGCATATCTGAAATAGAGTGTACAAAGATTTTAAAGGCCTACATCCAAAATTGTCATCCAAACCCTCCTTTGTTCAGACATACTTAAGCCTGAAAGCACCGCTGAACTTCAACGCTCCTTTGTGGGGGGAAAACAAGTTAGCTGTGAGAAGCTGACGACCCAGTCGCAGTCAGCTGTAGGGACGGGCGTCATGCACCTCCTTCTGCTGCCGACGGGGTAAAAGTCACGTCGGCCCCAGGAGTATGTCTGTGCCTGCTACTTGTCACACAGAATGTCTCATAATTACCTGCACGGTAGAAAATCATTACATAAATGAGGCAGTATGTGTATTGCTTGCTGTCATGAAGAACTGCAGAAAATGGTAAGGAAGCCTGAAAATGTATTTTTATATTATAGTTGATACTTGTATTAACACTTTAAGAGGCTGCATTCAGCAATTGTTGGTGATGTTGAGTAAGAGCAAGTAGAGCAGACTCCAGCAGATAAGGGGTTTGCGTAAAACCAGTTCAAATTAAGTGCACCGTTGTCTAAAGAAGCAGTGGAGCGGATAGGATATATTCAATAAAACATTTGGTACTGAGTATAAGAAGTACGGAATTAAAGTACTAGTGGATTCAGATTAGATTTGAATAAGCTGTTGTTATGAGGACAAGTGTTTAAAGTAACATATAAACTGCCCAGTGTCAGCTTATGTAGTCTAAAAGTTAGTTTTCAGGCTGACCCCATTTAATCATTTCATTGGTATCTTGGACGAGGACTGGGTGAGATAGAGTTGAGGTTTGTAACTGATTGTGGTTTAACGTTAACAACAAACCATGGTGTTTGGTTTTTTTTTTTTTTCTGGAAGTTTTCTAGCTATTTCTAGATTTCTGATCTTAGAGGAGTCCATAAACCATGYGGATCCAAAGCCGTAACTCATTTGGCTTTACCCCGTGCTGGGCCATCCCCTGGCAGCAGGGAACTCTCCATCCTGGGGACCCAAAGCATTCCAGTGTCCATTTCCCTGTGGAARGTGGACTTCAATTGCTGATTTTCTGCATGGCTTCTCCAAGTCATCCTGGATGCAGCAGATCAAGGCAGAACGTATTTGGACAGGTCAACATGATTACAAGTTGGTTCCCACATTTCCAGTTGTAGAAATGTCCCTACTGTCAGGAGGTCTTGCGCAAACTCTTCGTTGTGGGGTTTCTCCTGCAGTTACTGCCTGCATACAGGGGACTGCGAAGGGAGAACTTAACCACGGGAATCCATAGCATTCTTGCAGATTTGTTTCACTTGGATTTAAAACTYGTTCCTTTGCCATATAGCCAGCACTAAGCAGGTTCTGTCCAGGAGTGGTCATTTATTCTCTAAAGCAGCAAATCTCCCACAATTACTTTCTGTTTGGTTGCTTTGCTCTTTATAACCAAGAGATAGAGTCACTTAYGCATTTAAAAAGGGGCCACATTTGGTTTTTCTTTTTCCTTTTTTCTTCTGTATAATTTCTTTCTCATCGGTGAGGGAAGGTATGGTTTGGGTCTAGAAGAATATTTAGTATGTGGGCAAGACTGCCACTGGTTTTTAATATTCTTGTTTCTCAAAATGGAGAATTAAAATGAGGAAAAGCATACATGACAACATTAAAAATTTCTATATCAGAGCTGTGTATATGCAATGTGGCAGTACGTACTGGAGTTAGATGAGGCCTTGTCTGCCATCTCACAACTCCTGACAGCATTGCATATTTGGTTTTTAGTGGAATTTCTGAAAACTTGTGAAATCTGGTATTTGTGCATTTTTTGCCTCTGCTGCTAAGTCATTATTGTCTCATCTCTCAGAAAACGTATCATCCAATTTTAGAAACAGACTTCATATCCATTGTTCGGAAGAGGGATAGACAGTTTTGATTGCATTCTGTGTTATAAACAGCAAACTCACTATAGAAATGGCTGGACTTATTGCACTGAAAAAACCCTCTACGCTGAGGGCACTGTTCGCATGAAAAGCCTTCTGTACGTAATGTGAAAGTTTCTACGATTGAGAACTGCACAGTAGTAGTAGTTAGGGCTTTATTACTTAGTTCTAATTTGTATTGATGGCCTAAAAAAAGTAGCATGCTTTGCAGTTCTATGAAAGAAAAGATTATAAATGGAGATTAATTATAATTTTGCTAGCTCAGTACTTGTAAAACTAAAGCAATTTATATTCTTTCTCTTAATGATCTCCATTCCTGATTGCAGTAATGTAATCTAATTGTGATTATGATAGTATCTGAATCATGTGGGCCTCTATGTGATTGGAACTACTCTTTGCATTAAAAAGTAATTTTGGAGTAATGATGAAAAGTTACTGTGGAAAATTGGCAAGTAATATATTTTACTCTGTATCTTAAGTTTCTGCTTTCATTTTTGATTATATCTTATAGCAAGGATAAGTATGATACTATATCAAGGATTTATTACATCAAAGACTTATCAATGATAACTATGAGTATCAAGGATAAGCATGATATTATTGGAATAACACAGATATGGTTGAGGCAAGAAATTGAAGTTTTGAGATTCTAGTCTGGGGTTTGTGGAGAGAAAGGGTAGACGGAGGAGGAGCAGTATCAGTATTCTGGGAGATGAGTGTCTTCAGAGGGAAGTGCTGCAAGTATTTTGGCTGACATAGCAATGTCAATTCTGATAAAAGTTAAGCACAATAAAGGTAGTCAGGTGGTTTTCTGAAGGATTCTTTGAACTTTTAGGTCTTCGCTTACAGATGAGAGAGGCCTTCAAGAGCGCCAGAACTTTGATAAAGATGGCTTTTAATTACTCGGTTATTGACTGCAATAAGGTAAAACTAGGGAGGGAATACGTCTCTAAAGCTAACATAGGATTGCCTCTAGTTTCTTGTGCACTGTATTGAATTGTCTTTCAGAAACTACTTGAATTAATTCAAGGATTTGAGCCAAGGGTTATAAAGGATGTTAAACTGGAGAGGTATGAAAGATCCAGTGATCTCAACATCATTTGATTTAAAATATTTGTTGAGGAGTAAAAAGCAATGCAAGCCTTATGGCAGGCTGACTTTGAGGGAATGCAAAGTATGCTAAGGAATTTTTATCAGGATTTTATTATAATGTATGGTAAATCTACTGAAGAAAATTGGAATATATTTCAGAAACAGTTGGAGGACATTTGAAATTCATCCTGGTTTAAGTCTAAAGAAGGATAAAGGTAACAATGCCCAATGTGGCTAAGTAGGGTTGTATAGTAAAGAGTAAGATAAGCAATAAGCACAAGGTGTTGAAAAAAATATACAAAATCTGGTAAGGTGGAGCAGTTGAAAGGCTATATAAAATAAGCAGAAGCAAACTGAAAGACTACTTAGAAAAGCAAAAAGGAAATACTGAACGCTAACTGCAGAAAAAATATTTGAGATTATAATAATATCTTGTGAATATATTCCAGAAAATTGAAAGGAAAAATAGATCCACAAATCATGATACTGTGGAAAAAGACATAACGGATTTGTTTAGCAGGTTTTATTTTTGCGTGTGAATACATGGAGGCAGATGGATGGATGGATGGGCAGATGGAGAGCTGTTGAACAAAGGAGGAGTATTTTGCTTTATATTGCAACATGTGCATCCTCACCTGAAGAACTGACAAACATGACAGATATCACAATATGCATTTCATAATCATTTAGTGTGACCTGATTGGCAATATGGGACACAAGAAATCAATCTGATTTCAAAGAGTCAATCAAACTTTAAAGGAAGCCAGACCTATTGATAGCATTCATTATGGCCAATACTCACAAAACCCAACAGGGTAGCCCATAACTCCGAAGGGAAAGCATGAGCAGAAGGGTCCGTACAGCAAGTATGGATATATCTCAAATATCTGAGGTAACTTAGTTAATCTTGTAACTGGTTGAGCCTTGTATTGTTTGCTCCTGGGACTATATTTGGGGCACCACCCGTGCCCTTGCTAGCCCTAAGTCGTCAGAGGCAAAACACCGAGAGGTCTGGCTCCAGGGGTGCCTCCTGGCACGGGGTGGGCTGCAGTTCCCTCCCCTGCAGCACAGCGTACAGTTGAAAAAAGAAAAAAAAAAGGATATTACTTATGACAAGCTGCAAATCTTCATTGTCCCTTTTTGCTTCCAGAGGGGGTTCCAGCTCTCCATTCATGAGTTAAAAAGAGCTTGGCACTCTCATGACTTTTGTTTCATACTTGTAATTTCTCCTAGCTGCTGTTTGCCTCTGCTAATGGTTTGCATAGCAAAGTTTGGGTTAACCTACAACTTTAGCTTGGCTGGCAATAATAAATGCATGCAAGAATTGTTTTCTTCAGAATGTCTATTTCTGTTCAGAAGTGTTTTTTTAATAGCCAGTATTATTGTGAATTCCCCCATGATGCAGTGATTTTTGCTCCCCCTGCTGTCACTACAGCAGCAAATTAACCAATCCTTTTGCTCACCGTGAATGTGTATTGATAATGTTGATGCACAGGATATTTTTGTTAAAAACAAACACTTGCAGCAAAGGGAGGAGGGAGCCATACTGTATTTTAAAAAAGCCAACCCAGGGAATATTCTATATTTTGGTCCGCACCAGCAGTATGTGCTGAGCGAAAAGTCAACAAAAATTGATCAAGTGGAAAGATTATTTGCTCTTCTAAAAGACTACTCCAAACAAGAGAGAGTTACCAAAAAAAAAAAAAGGGGGTTATATTACTAACCCTCTTTATGTCTGAGAACACTTAAATGCATGCCTTGGAATAGTTCAGAATTACTGCACTGAAATTATGGCTTTAGACTGAGCCCCTTTCAGATGTGTTTCTGTAACAAGCTTTTCTTCGCTTTCCAGTGATCTAATCTGCTGACAGCTCGTTCCTTCAAAATTAATTTTATTTACCTGGTCGGGTTCTGAAATGCTCACAGAGACACCTGCGAGGCTGCGTGATGGTACCGTGGTGGCAAGGTGCATCTTCTGCTCCTGCCCTTCTGCCTTTGGGCAGTGCCGAGGCAGTCTCTGGGAACCAAATTTTCAGGAGTTGAAGCCTCACTCGGCAAAGGGGTTTTCATTTACTCCAATTAGCAGTCCTGCTTTTAGATGCCTTTTGCTGCAACCATGTATGTCAGTGGCTATTAAAAGAATGGAATATCTATCTAAAATATACCCCCCTCTCTTTTTTCATACCTGCAGCTGAAAATCTTCCCTTTATTCTCTTTGCATTGTAACTTTCCCTGCCTGTGACTGCCTGTCCACTGATTTTTGAGKGTTTACGGGGCATTGCAATGAATTATTTGCACAGTGCAGCGGTGGAAATGCTACCTGGGTGCAAAGCATCCCCGGGGCACGCGGGGATGCTGTCCTTTTGTCCTGAGCCGAGGTTAGCAGTGGCCACATGGTGCCGTGCCCCATGCCAGGGAGCATTGCCACTCGCAAGGGGCATCCCAGTCAAGCTGGCCGCCACTATTTTATTTAACATCTCTGCTTCTTAAAAAAAAAAAAAAAAAAAGAAAAAAAAAAAAAAAAGAAGGAAAAGTCAGGCTAAAAGGCTTCCAAAAGGCGGCAGGCTGGCAGGAAGGTTTCTCCCACGGAGGACCAGTTTCTCAGCAACGCCACCCTCCCGAGGCGTCAGGAGTTGGGGGCCCCTTGCCCCCGCCAAGGAAGTTCCTCGGGTGCCTGTTAGACATTGAGGGCTTTGTGAGGGGCTGCGGGGCCGGCCGGCTGTCAGCCCGCTCCCTTAAGGGAACTTGACAGATCTTAAAAAAAAAAAAAAAAAAAAAAAAAAAAAATCAATTTTAAACTCACATGCCCCAGTGGGTGCCAAAGCCACTTCAGAGAGGCTGAGAGATGGCTGAGTCGACAGGATTTGACTTCCAGAGGTAGAAAGGTGACAAACTCCATCATGAGAAAGGGGCAGCTTAGGGCCTCCGAGGCCGAACCTGCTCCCAGGATCTGGGGCCCAGCGTTGTATTGAACCTATTTATCTCTTTCATGGGCCCAAGGTACCACGGGGAAAGAAAAGTTGTTCAAAAAAACGCTGGCAGAATTCAAGGGTGTAAATGATGAATTACTTTTCATCAGCTGAAAGGAAACATACTCCGGAACAATACTGAAAGGGAGCAGGAGCATCTGACCTCCTGCTTCAGAGCAGCCAATATCTTCATTCAAGAAGACAACCATGAAATTACACAGAAAATGGGATTGTCATGAACAGCCCCTTGAAATCTCAGTATACAGTCATTACTGCATGGGAAAAAGCCTTCATCCACACATCATAACTTGTAACAGACAAGGGGGGAAAAAAACCCCACCCTGAAAACAGGCCTTGGAGTTACCAGTAGGAATGTAGAAAATATTTGTTGATTCAAACTTTTCCCCTCTAGTCTCCCAAATCATTGTAAACAGACATAACAGTGTTCTAACTCCATAGTAAAACTGGCTTTCTGGCCGCAGACAGCTCGTTGGAGCTGTTTTGTAAATCAAAAGAAAGGAAGAGAGAGGGAAAGCCAATCTATCGCTTTATTTATATTATCCGTCTTTGGTGAATGATTTATCATTTAAGTGCTTTGAGAGTCCAGAAACTGTTGTCCAATTAGTGCTGCCCTCTTAAACCACATACTATAAATATTCGTAATTATCAGAATCACAAAACAATGTTCATCAGAGCTTCATATTCAGGGTAACAACTTATTTTCTGGGTTTGCCTAGCAAAGTTTATATTTATCCAAATTAGGCAGAGAATAGAAAGCAAACAAGAGGCTGTTGGTTTATTTGAGAATGAAACCAATCACTAAGAACAAGAAGCCAGGAATATGGGGATAAAAATAACACATTTAACTGTTTATTTCTTTATTCTTGCCGATTTCTACATTGACTTTAATTAAGCTAGCCCTGGGCTAGTGGGCATGGAGAGGGTTCTTTTTTTTCCTTTTTTATTTTTTTAATTCCTCATTAGGCTGTTTTTTCCTTAGCTCTCGTGGCTTTAATGACTAGTCCCATTAAATAGGTCAATGGGTTTCTTTTATTTCAAGTTTTATATAGACTCATACTCCACTGAATCTTAAACACTGAACACCCAAAGTCTTTCGAGACATATTTCTTCATTCCTTCAGATAAAGATGCATTTCTTTCTCTTTTCCCTTCTCTCCACAGCAGCTGACCTTTCATTGCAATCTACCTGGGGAAAGCTCTGGAAAGCTGGCACCAGTCTGGGCCAGCCATGTGCAAAAATACCTCCCTGGTAAGTGCTTGGCTGAGGTTTGCAACCTGTGGGCGGTGGTGAGGAGGAGGAAGAGGAGTGAAAGCACTCTGCGTGCCCTTACACCTTCCCTGACCTTTCCCTCTCTGGCTGGATAAAGCTTTTGGCAGGACCGGGAGGGCATGTATACGGTCAACCAGTATGGTTGGCTATGTGGGCAGCCAACCTGAAGAGTGCAGGAGTCTAACTCGAGCACTGGTGGTGCACAAAAAGGCTGTGATCTGAGGAGCAGGACCTCAGGGGCGTCTCCCCTGCTCCCCAGTCCTGCGGGAGGGACACCGCAGAGCCTCCTGCCCAGGGGGTCTGGACCAGCCCTTTGTGGAGTGTGGGGACTCAGACCGATGCAAAGAGAAATGTGAAAGGGAAGTTGCCTCGTGAGGGAGTCAAAAAGACTACTTACCTAGGAAAAAGAATAAAAAAGAAAAATCTTGTCTTTGAGTAGGAAAAAAACCCCAAAAGCTGTGAATTAATGAGATTTATTTAATCAATGTCAGGAGTGAGAATGCATTGCATGTGCCTTTCCCCGCTGGTCAGTCTAGAACATAACTTTATGCTCCAACATTCCACATAAGATGCTCCCACCTCCATTTCTGCTTTTCAAGCAGGAAACAGCAGAAGGACAGTGTTTCCTAAATGTTTCTGTAACCCTACAATATGAATTACTGTGCACAGGTGGTTTGGAAACAGTCACTTCTTCTGGTGGTGTGGATATTTAGAGAGCTGCTGTACCCCGCTCTTCTGGCCAGCAGTCTGCATGGAGTACCTTCTGAGACATGAGGTCAGTGCCATAGGTTTCTCTGCAGCAGAGCAGTGGCTCTTGCTTGTGAATACTTCACACCTAGAAGAGAGAAGCAACACTATTGACTTCTCTAAATGTTTCCAGCYTACTTGAGTTGCTGCACTACGAGCATGTTGGTCCAGCAAACACTATATGCTGGGAGTTAATTCTCTTCCTCTTCTCCCAAATCTTCTTCAGGTCCTTGAAACACATTTTTTTCATGCAGTCTTTTAGTAAAGTAGCCCATTCTAGCAACAAATTGTGCTGCACAAAATATTCAATGTCACTAATGTGTCAGGGAAAAATCCGGCAGAAAGGTGTGTGCAAACTGAGAAAAATTGTGGTCTTCATTGGTTGCCACAGGTAGAAACACAGCAACTGTAGTGCCATGTGCAGGAAATTAGGTGATTGTGTACTATTTCAAGATTCAAATTCAGATACCCCTTCAGATACAATTTGAACCATGTTATTTTAGGTGCAAAATGGACCACAAATAATCTGAGTCTCAACTCATACCTCCTAAGTCTGTACTCAAGACATCTAAATTGGGAATGAATCAGCCCGTATGAGTTGTGAATCCCAGTCTAGAGGTGTCTCCACGTCTCCGCTGTCCCTGAAAGGAGCCCGTGGAGACTTTCCTCCCCAGCCCAGTGTCTCAAGCAAGAGGAGATGAATCTTACCATCTAGCTGCAATTTGTAGAGTAATTAGGACCTTGACTGTGACAACCTTTAGCCTGTCAGCAGTTGTGGTTTAGCTCATAGTTAAAATGCCCGTGGCAACTATATTCCAGCTATTCTAAATATATCCATATTTTAACTAGATGAGGCGATATGCGGGTTTGCAGTGATTTGTTTAGATATACAGGGTAGTGTGAAAGGACTCTTTAAACTGGGATTGAATCTGTACTATTGTCTGAAAGGTGATTTTGATTGTCTTTTCCTCCTTTAGAGTCGAACGGTGATGAGATGATCTTTTCTGCAATGAAAAAGCAGGGAACCCCCAAAGTATAAGCAAAGTGCAGCAGCAGGGTATGGTGAGTATGAACCTGTCACACGCTCTATTCCACAGCGAAGGATGCCTTTTATTCAGATTTAACAGATTAGGCAGGTATAGCTAATCAAGCAATTTGACCACTGAGCAATCTTTAATGCTCCAACAAACTGACCTCAAACTACACAAAATCTGTGCCGCTGAAATTTAAAGTCTTATTATATACATAGCTTTTTTCATAACCTGCGTATGTTTCAGCATACTGTTAAGGAGTTGTCATTATCCTAATTATAATGAAGTCACTTGAAATAAAGTCGGAGATAGTAAACAGTGTAAAAATATCTAAATAGGGAGCTGGTCCATTGATTTTATGGCTAAGTCATCACCTTATGTATAAGTGATTCTCAGATGCCACAACTGATAAACAATATCTTTAATTCAGCAGTCAAAATGCTGCTATTAAAGCAGAAAACTGATTGAAAAAAACCCACTAATGTGAATATCTCTGTTTTTAAGCAGAGTACCAGCTACCATTGTACCATGTGGGCCGATGTGAAGGTAGATTGAACTTTTGGCATACAGATCAGTGTTATAGATGAGGGATTTTCTTCTCATTGGGAAACGCTCAGTTGTTCCTTCTAGGGCAGGGAGTCTTCTATCCAGAGCAGAATTTCTAAAGTATTAGGCACCAGAGAGGCAATTAATGGGATTTTCAAAAGTGTCTGGGCACTGGATGCCAATCGAGTCTCTAGGTGATTTTTAAAATGATGTCTAGAACCCATCTGCATCCTTTGGCACCCGGATACCTTCAAAATGTCGGGTTTAGATGTCTGCCTTGCTTTGTGATGGCTACAGTCTGTAGCACAACTAATTGTGACTGACAGCACAAAAAGACAGGTGCAAAACTGAAGCACAGGTCTAAAGGCTTGGTCCCATGTAGTTGATGGGCATTTAGTATATTTTTAATGTTTCACATTCACTGGCTCCTTAATTAAATAAAAATATTCTAGATAGAGCAGCAGAAATCAACTTCTTTGACTGATATGAATCCTGTTTACTCTCCAACTCTGAACTCAGCAGGTTAAGTAATTGGGAGACAGAAAAGTTCCTATATTTCTATTTCCAGCTGGTGGTACACAAAAGGCAGGAAGTTATCTCATTAATGGGGCACCAGCTTTATGCAAATTATAGTAACAAAAAGGCTTCCCTTCATACTTTTCATAAATTACCTAATAAAGTAGGAATAAATGGCCATATTCAAGAGCCTTTGTTGTATTTTTAGCACAAGACTCTTTCTGTTACTGCAAATATGACTAAATGCGCCTTGTTCAAAAGGGGTGTTTATGAAATAAGGCCACTCAAAAGCTTTTATTCCTTAACAGCCTTCAGTTACTTTTATGGCACAAAATTAACATAATTAGTCACAGAGAATAGATGACATAAGCAGCGTGCCATGCACAAAAGGGGAAACCAGTATCTAAGGAAGGTATTTTGAGAGATCAAAAATTTTCAAAGTGCTCAATACTAGAAGGTCCTTTTTATTTGTGCACAGCCTTAAGATACTTTCTTACTCCGTGAAATTCACATAATGAGATGCAGCAGACAGATGACATTAGCGATGAGCCATTAGAAAGAGGTCAGTTTCCTCTGAAAGATAGTCACTGTTCCTGCTCGTCATTAATTTGCAGCTTCAAAGCAGTGAGCATATGATAGTCTGGCATGTTAAGCAAGTTGCAGTTATCTTTAAATAACCATTTTTTTCCAGTTATTAGAAGCTAAAGTTTTTAAACTTCTGACTGAAAGCAAAATTAAAGCACGCAGCAGTGTAAAAAGGCTATGGAGAGATTAGAAAAAGGAAATCAAATATGTTTTATAAATGAAGTTAGCTTTTCCCCAGGGAAAGGCTGTCTTAACTTTTAGTTCAAGAATTTGGGGTTGCATATAGACCTCATAGACTTGGTTCCTTACTGGAAGAAGAGAGGAAAGTAACTATTTTTAGCTGTTATCTTCTTGTTGATTAACATGCCCTCATCTAAAGGGCAGAAATGTACAACTATGTAAAGAACGTTGCAGCCCAGAAACAAAGATATCCGAGATGCGTGAACAAGGTGAGAGAAGACAAAATTATCTGCTGTGTTTACGACTCAGTGTGAAATTTGGTTACGTCTCCGGTTTGGCAGTGAAATATATTTGGATATTAAAAAAGAGCTTGGGAGACTCGGATCATGTCTTTTCTATAAATGATTATGGAGTAAGCAGAAGTGTAGTGCAGGAGGCAGCAGGCAACTCCAATGTGTAGCACTGAAATCTTGGTATAAAAAGACTTGTCACTTCTCCAAAATAACATCACGTGTCCAAGCTGGTACTAACAAACGCTCTTTTTTTATAATAAATATCCTTTCATTTCTACTCTTCACTTCATACTTAATGCTGAAGCTATGTCACGGGTAAAGCCTCAGAAGGATCCTAGTTTAAGCCACCCAGTCTGATTGTTCAAGCCCAGACTTAGTCATGCTGGCTGGGCAATGCAGAACAGAAGACAACATTGCTAATGAATTTACACTGTGCCAGGGTTACCGGAGTTAACAAAGGTTTGAGGAAATAATAAAGTAATAATCTGCCCTATAAACATTATTTGATTAGAGTCTTTTTGCTTAATTCAGTGGGCTTTTGGATCATGCATCATCATGATCATGTAAGTMAGTCACCCAAATTAAGAGCGTGGTTTCCCTGGTTTCTTTCTGTCRCCCTTCTGCAGAGAAAGATCCCAGCCCATGCCTACACCACTCATCCCAWTTCCCCAGCTGCATGCTTGGCACACAGTTACCCATCCCCTGCACCATTAGCACCGTCCCTGGCACAGCTTTGGCCAGGAACAAGGTTTCTTCCACAACATAGACACCACACTGCTCTTAGGGAGGCCAGGCAGCCATAGAGAGTGATCCGTACCATGTCCCTTGCCCTCAGAGCCAGGCAACAGGCCCTGCCTTGCTTAATTATAAACTGATTGAGATACAGCCCCTGGGATCCACCTCTGGCCAGCCACCCGTTAGCAGTGTCTGCCTTTTCCAGCCCATGGCAGGGGAGGCCAAGCCTAGTAGGCATCTAACGTAGGTAACGCCATTAAACGTCTGAAGTAGGATGGGATGAAGCTGAGCTTGAGTTCCTACAGAAAATCAGCTAACTGCACAAGCTGGGGGGCTATCATTCACCTGTGGTGTTTTAATTTGGACTGGACTTTCATTCTGGGCAGTGATTTACTTGGGATGAAGCAGGGTTCACTGAGCGAGGAGAAGTGCAGAATGTTTTACAGAGTGGCTGTGGGCTAGGCTGCTTTGAAACTCATTTAGAACTGCCACTAATGCTATTTTTTTTTTTTTTTTTTTTTTCTTCTTCCCGGTTAACCTCCACATACCTCAGTTTCACCATGTGTCAGATAGGAATAATGACAATTTTTACTTACTTTACAGCACATTGTTTCAGATGGGTATAGAGAAATACACCCTGGGTAGAGATCACTGAAAAATCCACTGCATTTGGTATAAATAATAGTTCGGGTTTTTTTTTTTTTTTTTTTTCTTTTCAGATAGTTGGATGTGGTTATGGATGTATCATAACCAGTTGCACAGCACACACATCCAAATTTTGGGTTCAGAATTGAATCTAAGTGTAAATTCCCCTGAAGTCTTGGGATACCCCAATTTGATGTCCCAGCCTGGTTTGCTAGGAGCACTTCCAGTGCTATCCTGCTAATTTAAAGAGCTCTAGCTGATTTAAACTGGTGCTTCCAGTTGCATGTATCTAATGCCAGCACTGCTTCAAAATGACTTATTTACTGATTGAGTTTTTATCAACATGGGATTACCAATATTTTTAAGAGACACTTTTATGTACCAAGCCTCTGGAGTCCTGTCTCTGAAAGCCCGGGTTTCAAAGCAGACCATCCCTCTCTGGTGGTTGCTGTCAGCACCGGGGTCCTCACTCCCCAAGGTGGAGTGTTTCTGAACTTGCAAACCTTCCCATTGCAAGCGGAAACCGAACCAGCTGATAATGTAGGAAACAACTTGTAAAATAGACACACACAGTTAAGATCAAGATGATAAAATAAATAGAAGGTTAAAAACCAAGCAATCCTTCTCCCCCTTTCTCCTACAGAGAAAGACCTACATTTAGGACAGTGCTCTCCCTCATTTTGTAAGAACCCTCCTTAAGTTTGTTTTGCTGCACTTTTTTAATAGTTATTTAGGTATGGAGCAATATTTGTGGACTGCTCTTGTATGGCGTGTTAGAAAAAAGAATCCATTTATTAGATAAAGAGCGAGGGGAGACAGGACAGATGGTATTATATTAATCCCAACCCCTGGCCCCTGCTTGCCTAGTTAACAGAGACACATAGCCATTAGTTTTGAAGTGCAGGAAAACTTCTTTCCTTTCTTGGGACAATAAACAGAACATTATTCACCTAAATAAGTGGTGTTGAGTTTCGATATTTAGGCTAAAATTTCAGCTGACTATCAAATTTTTTCTGCTGCAGAAAATGAAGTTTTGAGGAAAAACCTGAAACCAAAAACATTTTGCCTCAGAATATAAATATTTTGATTTGGAAATGTTGTTGGTTTTCCTAATAGATGCTTTAGTCTTGCTCCTATTATGCTTCTTGGGTCATGCCCTGCAGTTGTACTGTGACTCTTGTATCTTCCTGTTTAAGCTAACCAAAGTACATCATGGGGTAACTGAGCTTCTCAAATCACTTGATGTATTCAAGTTCATATAAGTTCAATTCAATACTTGATGTATTCAATCAGTACACTTGGTGTATTGGGTTTGCATGGCAAGGTTTTGGTAGCGGGGGGGCTACAGGCATGGCTTCTGTGAGAAGCTGCTAGAAGCTTCCCCTATGTCCGATAGAGCCAATGCCAGCCGACTCCAAGATGGACTCGCCGCTGGCCAAGGCCAAGCCCATCAGTGACGGTGGTAGCGCCTGTAGGATAACGTACTTAAAAAGGGGGAAAAAAACCTGCACAACTGCAGCTGAAGAGAGGAGTGAGAATATGGGAGAGAAACAACCCTGCAGACCCCAAGGTCAGTGAAGAAAGAGGGGGAGGAGGTGCTCCAGGCTCCAGAGCAGAGATTCCCCTGCAGCCCGTGGTGAAGACCATGGTGAGGCAGGCTGTCCTCCTGCAGCCCATGGAGGTCCACGGTGGAGCAGATATCCATGTGCAGCCCGCGGAGGACCCCACGCCGGAGCAGGTGGATGCCCGAAGGAGGCTGTGACCCTGTGGGAAGCCTGCACTGGAGCAGGCTCCTGGCAGGACCTATGGACTTGCGTAGAGAGGAGCCCACGCTGGAGCAGGTTTACTGGCAGGACTTGTGACCCTGTGGGTGACCCATGCTGGAGCAGTCTGTTCCTGAAGGACGGCACCCCATGGAAGGGACCCACGCTGGAGCAGTTCGTGAAGAACTGAAGCCCGTGGGAAGGACTCAGGTTGGAGAAGTTCCTGGAGGACTGTCTCCCATGGGAGGGACCCCACGCTGGAGCAGGGGAAGAGTGTGAGGAGTCCTCTGCCTGAGGAGGAAGGAGCAGCAGAGACAACGTGTGATGAACTGACCGCAACCCCCGTTCCCTGTCCCCCTGCGCTGCTTGTGGGGAGGAAGGTAGAAAATTTGGGAGTGAAGTTGAGCCCAGGAAGAAGGGAGGGGTGGGGGGAAGGTGTTTTAAGATTTGTTTTTTTTTTCTCATTATCCTACTCTCATTTGATTGGTAATAAATCAAACTGATTTCCCCAAGTCGAGTCTGTTTTGTCTGTGACAGTAATTGCTGAGTGATCTCTCCCTGTCCTTTTCTCAACCCACAAGCCTTTTGTTATATTTTCTCTCCCCTGTCCAGCTGAGGAAGGGAGTGATAGAGTGGCTTTGGTGGGCACCTGGYGTCCAGCCAGGGTCAACCCACCACAGTCTATTTTGGCACCCAACGTGGGGCATGAGGAATTTGAGATAAGGATAGTAAATGGGAGAGGTAATGGGCAAAACATGGACTGAACACAGCTAGAGAGGGAAAAGTGGAATGATCGTGGAGTGATCATTCCACTTTTGGAATGAGAAGCTGCTGGAAGCTTCCCCTATGTCCAATAGAGCCAATGCCAGCTGGCTCCACACAATTRTCCCGGTCCCTGTCCCAACTCACTGATAACCTGATAGAGCACTTGAAGAGCCAAAGAAGAGCACAAGGAGGGCTCTGGTTTTGGCAGTGATTGTGACCAATTTGTACTAAGTGTGTGCGGCACTGAACACCCACAAAAAATAACATACAGCACTTTGTGTCACCTCTGCCCGAGTGTAATTGTGGTTGTAATTGTGGTGAAGGGATGAGGGGTGGATTGAGTGTAAATTGTCCACTTTTGTTCAGTGTTACGATGATGTTATTTTGGTTTTGGTGTGGGGAATTCTTTTTTGTTGATGTGAGTGAAGTTTGTGAAGATTGTGTGATGAATGTGGATTTTAATGATAATTCTTAAATATGTGATTCACAGAGGCGAGGGGTGGAATGTATTGGGTTTGCATGGCAAGGTTTTGGTAGCGGGGGGCTACAGGGATGGCTTCTGTGAGAAGCTGCTAGAAGCTTCCCCCATGTCCGATAGAGCCAGTTCCTGCTGGCTCCAAGACAGACCTGCCGCTGGCCAAGGCCGAGCCCATCAGCGACGGTGGCAGCGCCTCTGGGATAATGTATTTAAGAAGGGGGGAAAAAAACACCTGCGCAACAGCAATTGCAGTGGGAGGGAAGAGTGAGAATATGTGAATTAGGGTGTTGGCCTGCATGCCTTTTTATGGTGCAAGACCTCAAGTGTTTTTGTAGGAAAGAGAAAACTGGGAGACCTAAATCTTAGGTGTGGAAGTGTAATTTATTAACAGACCCTTGCTAAAGCTTGCGGATGTATTAACCTTTCATCACACATCTTCAAGGAAATACTGAAACTCATGTACTATCTTTGTGTCTAAAAAGTGAAGCAGTTACTATCAGCAAATGTTGTTCTCAACTTGTCTATGCCAAAATGGGTAAAACTGATTCCAGCTAGTTTTTAATCTGTTTTCACATACATTGCATGCAAACTATCAAGCGGTAACGTGGAGATGGTCTCCTGAAGATGAGCTTATTATGCCAAGTCCAAAAAATATGGTTGGATGACTTAGGAGAAGGGAAATATGAACATTCAACAGATGAAATAAGCAGCACTGAAAGTTGATGAAATCCCACCGTGATTCTGCCAAATCAGTGAACAGGTATACGTGAGTAACAAACGTCAGTGCAAAGATGTGTAAGCTGCAAACCTGTTCCAACAAACGATATACAGTGAAAAGAAAGATAGGTGCTGGATCAGTTTGGTGAAAATGTGGAGGAAGAGGAGAAGGCTTTTACTGGTATTTGAAATGAGAACTTAATGAATTTTAAGTGCCTTTTATTACATTTAACCTGCTTCTTCAAAGGAAAATATGGTTTGTTTGTGATACATTTATAAAATTATCTCTGTTCCTTGCTTGTACTAACTTCTACTTTTTCTACTTTCTATTTTTTTATATAAAGCTTAAGTAATATATCACTATATGTCTATCCCAAAGTGAAAGTTGTCATCAGTAGGAACTTATCATTATAAAACTTCCATTTGGCTAATGTTATCCTAACTAGACATAGTATAGCCACACAGGTGTCTTCAAAAGGAGCATTAGAATTTGTCATGTAGCCTGATTCCAATATCCGAAGTGTATGAGAATTAACATCCAGGCACTCTGAAAGCCTTTCAGAGTAATGCATCTTGGTTTTGTTTTCATTGAAAGGAAAAAGAAAAGGGGGGGGGGGGGAAGCTAAAAAAAAAAAAGGTCTTGTTTTTTCTTCATTGAAAGGTAGAAAATATCGACAGACACTTTTTGCTTTCTCTGAAAAATTTAGTAGAGACCAAATCCCAGCATGCTGCTGATGAAGAGTTCAGGCTAGTCCTTGACATTAGACAGTAGGATAGGATTTGTGAAAGCGCTCTGTTGACCTAATAATACTCCCATTTACATCAGCGGGAGTAAATTTAATCAATGCTGAGTGTATTTCAAAGACTTATGTCTAAAATGTCAAAAGATGCTACTTCAGAATATTATGTTTGAGTTTGATTATGCTATTATTTTTTGTTTGATATTTTGTTTACTTTTTTTTGACAGTGAAGGTGTTGTACATAAGAGTTATAACTGAAAAGATACACTGAAGTGGAGATGTTACTGGGACTAGATTCATGCAATGATGCTGGGTATTGTCAATTGCTCAGATTTAAAGTTTTTAATTTTTATAATTTTCAAGTCCTGGGTCTGCCATTATCGATAATTTCTATAAAAACCGTGAAACCAAAAGCAATTTTGGAAGATGGATACAAAGGGGAAGTACTGCAGAGAAAAACTGAAGGCTACAAGACTTTTCCTGAGATTCCTGTAGTAAAAGGAAACCAATGGTAAGGAAAGAAATACAACAAAAGGAGATGCTAGCAATTTCTAYATGTCACATTTCAGAATGGATTATATCTGCTTTAACTAATAAGAATCTATAGAATGGAATGCAAGAATTATGAATTGGATGTTCTTGTTAAGGTCTAGTTCAGCTTAATTAAAACACGAATTCTAAAGCAATATATATGTGCATGTGTCTGTGCACACATAGGCTGGTTTATATATCAACATGCGTACAAACCAATATATAAAATACAGACACCCTTGTTCATTATACCTAAACTTTTGCTTTAAACACAAAGCTTTATACATTATTTTAAACACATTTTTAACACATGTTAATAATATTCATGCTGTTGCTTTGAAAAATCTGCGAGATGTGGTTAATGAAGAGAAACTGCAGCATAAATTGCATGTGAAATATGCAATCCACAACAACATATTTTTTCTCAAGCTACAGTTTTTTACATTAAACATCTTTTAGCTTGTTTAAATTTATTCCCTATTGTTTATAAAGAGCATCATCAGCGACCACTGCTTGAAACAACTACAAGTAGTAAACCAGGCAATCTTCTTACTTTAATAAGATTCTTTGGTTAAAAATAGATTTTAAGTCTATCTCACATTAAAAGATGTAAATCCTAATGAAATTGCACAAAATGTTTCTCATTTTCAAGGTTTTTTCCCATACAACCAAACACTTCTTTTTTTCTGAAGTTTCACCAAAGAAAATAGCTGTAGGTTTTTTGTTGTTGGTTTGCGGGTTTTTTCCTGCTGTCACTGGACAGTCCATTGTACATTGTCTGACATGTGGTTTACTAAATAAGCCTCATCTGAAGATCCGGTCCAGACACCTGCACTGGCACTAAGTAATATATTAGTTTATTAACGTGTCCATGAGATTTTTCACAGTATCTCACCAAAATCCCCTTCGCTGCGATTTCAGTGGACTGCTGGTTTTGCCTGTCCACAATTGTCATGGATAACAATTCATTTCCTTCCCCTTTGCTTCACATTGCACGTATTTTTATGTGCAGTTTTTCCTGAGTCTCTTCTTCTATGGAACAAACAGTCCTAATTCCTTACTTTTTTTTTTTTTTTTAAATCCTCACAAGTCTGGTTTTCTAGATGTTTATCATTCTCACTCTTCTCTTCTAGACTCTCTCCAGTTGGTTCACATCTTTCTTGACCTGGGTATTTCATGACCGTGTGTAGTTCTACAGCTGGGTCAAGTACTATCAAGGCCAAGAGGTTCAGCAGGTCATTTCTCATTTTTTGCAGTTGTATACATTTGCATGTACCCTGAGGTGTTATATATCTTTTTTACACAGCATCGTAACATTTAGGATTCTGATCTGCGTAACTGCACTGTGTTATGCAGAACTCCTGTCTTAACAGAATGTCCCTTATTCTGTATTTAACAACCTGGTTAATCCTAACTACCCATAAAATTTGCATTTTTCCTTCTTTAATTAAATGTTATTTTTTAGGTCATTTCTCCAATTTGACAAGGTCTTTTGAATTCTAATCTTATTCCCTAATGGGGATGAACTTCCAGTAGGAAGTCCATCTCTGCTTGGTGTTAGATGTGCACGTTGAGGAGTTTTCAACTTCAGCTTTTACTTTTGGTGTCCAGAAAAATATTCCTTCCTTCTCATACACAAGAGATGAGTTAGTACTCAATCCAGGCTTTTACAGCTTAAGAGATTAGTCCACTGCAAAAGATTGTTTTGCTTTATTATTGTTATTATTAGCAAAATTGCTGATGATCCCAAGGCTATAATTTATGTCAGAATCCTATTGTGGTAAAACCTATAAAAACACACATGAAGACAGGGACTCTGATTCAAATAATCTAGTGAAAAAATAGACACAACTATTGAGTATGACAAGGAAAAAGTGGTGACTTACATTCATAGATCATCCAGTCAATCATATAAACTGTATATACAGCTTGGCAGGTCTCAATCATTTTAAAATATGTGTCAATAAATGAATACGTGTTCACCTCTGAAGCCATTCTTCAGAAAGCTGATTTCTTACTGTCGCCATGGAAGTCACAGATATTGAAAAACAGGAGAAGAGAGCCTTGGACCGGACATGACCTAAATATGGATGAGCGTAGGAGCGGCAGGAAGGATGGACACAATCTCAGGGGTGGCATCGCTGAAGAAGCAATGGATAATACATAGGGACAGGTGCAATGCTGTGAAGATAAAGCTGGAAAAAGGGTGTAAGGATAGGCAGAAAGGAGGGGCCTATGCACAGGATTTATGCTGGTCCTACAGAAAAGGAGAAAGAGGTGGTCCCATGGATGGTAATTTCACTGAAATTTTCACTGAATTGACTTGGAAGCCTGACAGTCCAATTTACTAGAGATAGATAAACACTTTTATTTCTGTTGGTTTTTGGTTTGTTTTTTCTTTTTTTTGGGAGGGGGGGTGCTTTTGAAATTGTTGTTTCCATGTCTCTATTAGCACAAGCTTTTGATTTTCCAAATTCATATCGATTCGTATCAAATTTACCTTTCACCCAAACACCTCAAGTTTGTAAAAGAGTAGAGGCCAAATGAATAATTTTGGAGTTGAGCTGAGGCATATCAGAGATGAAGGGGTGAAATCTGACTCTGCATTTTTGCATTAGTTCTTTCAGCGAGCCCCTGTTTGAACTGTTATGAGTGCGCTGCCAGCTATGCTTTCTTCTGCTTTCAGGTGTGAGCTTCATTGTATTAACGCTACTCAGAGGAGCAACAAGCTACGCGATGTCATGTAGCCTCAGATTTTTTGGTTCTGCAAATTAAACCAGGCCTGGGTTGTTCCCTTCTCTTGTTGTATTTGCTATTCCACTTTCTCATCTATTTGGTGTCTTTTTAATTTCTTGGGACATACCTGAAGCCTGGTGTTAGTAGCAATGAATACAAAAGATAGAGGGAACTTACCTATGGTATTGTCAGCTTTTGCTAAAGGCCTTTAGGAGGAGAGGTGCAAGGCATATTTGAAATTGAGGCATGGTCTGCACTAAGCAGACTATAAAACAAGTTTGAATTTGGGTTAGGAAGAATATTGACACTATTGAAATAGATTTGGCCACCCTGCTTTAGAGAAAATTAGTGGAGCCTTCATAAGTTTGTGAGAATTACTGTTCAGCTCCATGCCCAGCAAAGCAATTTGCTGTCCTCCTGCTGTCCTTTAAGAGTTGCAGTCAGACCTTAGGCTCTACGCCTCACTCACCAGGATCAAATTTGGGCTGTTTTGGCTGTTTGTACTATTTTTGAATTACAATATAACACCCTCAGCTTCCAAACTATTGCTGTGTGAAGGGAAAAAAAAGTCTTATTTTTTCATCTAAATTAAAGAAGGGAACGAGTGCTGAAAGCCACAGTTCGAGGTCACATATAGATGGAAAAAATTGCCCAAAGTGTCCCAACTGTAGGCTTTGGCTCAGTAAAGTACCTGCCCGGTTGTGAACACGTATATGTTTAATGGGCTTCCCACTGATTATCTTCTCACCTCACATGATTAAGATAGATATGTACAGGAAAGGACCTCCCTGAATCAGGCTGGGAAGACCTGTTTGGTCCCATGTTTTCTTTCCTGGCAGCTGTTGAGAAGGGCTGTGTTATTTGTCCCAGTTTCTGGCCTGGGTGTTGGAGCTGCTGCAAGCCTGGAGCTCCTGTGCCGTGGCATCAACCACAGCCCGAGTGGGTCACAGCCTCGTGTTTTCCCCACTCGTGGTGACCCATCCGAGCTGGGTAAGGAGCGTGGCACTGCAGCAGAAAACAAAGGGAGTGAAAGAAGAATCCTATTAATGCCGGCTGCTCTAATGCAAAACCAGATTTCATTTTTAGACTTCTATTTTCTACTTTAATTATATAAATCTGAACATACTTTCGAGATTATGAAATAAGAGCTGAGAAGCCAGTTATTTTTCATCATTTATTTTTAAAGCAAATTTATCTTTGAATTGTCATCTGTTAAAATTCCTGAGAAGCAGACCACAAATGAGTACAATATGAACATGATTTTCCATGCCAGCCCAATTCAAATAAGAGATGTAAAGATTTTTTTCAGGCTTCCTTTGAACACTTCAATTGAACACGAAGTGTGACCAGTTCCACCTAAGTAAGCCATAGGTCGTTCTCCAAGTTTACAATGTGTATGTGCACACATGCATATGTACATACAAAACTAATATAAACGTAGCCATGTATTGGCAACACATACTCATTAAATCTTCAATTTAACAGATTCTGAAACCTTGAAATACTCTGCAAAAAGGAACAGCTATGGGAACACAGGAAAGGACTAAAAAATATTTTTCTTGGAAATAACACAGAGAAGGCTCCTAAATGCTTCCTTTCCTTTATGGTAATGGTCTACCATTTAATGTCCTGATAACAAGACTTGAAATTTTGTTTCATATTTTGGATTTCTAAGAAGAACTATTGTTGTATTGTATTAAAATAACAGAAGGTTGAGATCTACTTTATGTGAAATTTTAGAACCATACCTTATTTTGTCTTCTTGCCCATTGGGTAAGCAAACTGTTGCCCTTTATTCTAGTTTTTTATAAGTTTATTTAGCACTTATCACCTCTTAATATAATATTTCCATTTTCCTTTATAGCTCCTCTCCTCAGTAATGATCAGAGACAATTGGTTGGCTTTCTAAACTTGGGCTTATTGGCAATATACCTACTGCCTGGTTTATGCTTGCTGGTAGTTTCTGTGTATTTCCCTCTGTAGTTATGGGATGCTCTTCCCTGCTAAAGCCCTCCAAGCTATTTTTTTGCTTTGCTATCTCACAAGGAGAGATGGCTCTCACGTTCCTCAAGTCCTGGTCGTCACGTGTCACAACGTATCAAGTCCTGGTTGTCATATGTTCGTAAGCCCTATCTTCTGGAGGTGCTTCTTTGGTCTCCTTAGTACTGAAAAGTTCAGAAATTCCATCCTTACAACTTAACTAGTAACTTAATGGATATTTTAAGAATGGTCATGTTTGTCTTCACACGATGTTCACTTTCTTCTGTCGACGTGCTTTGGAGCAGCAGCCAGTGGCATCTGTTTAACCCAAGGTTTGTCATGACCAGGCTTTGGCTATCAGTACAGCCACAAGACACTTTTGCTATACAAATCTTAAATAATATCTATGTCAAATATCTATCTTTTAATAATACTTTTTGCTTTAATAGGACATACCTAGCAGCGTCTCACTTGGCCAAGGCCATCCTCAAATGTAGGCTCAGTATCCTGGAGTTTTGCTAGCCCCAGCCAAATCGTTTTCCCACCTGCGGATCTGCTTTAACTTAAGTCTGTGCAATAATGCAATCTTTCTAATCAACTATACCTTCTCCAAGGATACTGTGCTTCTTTTCAGGCTGCTAAAAGTGTTTTTTTTCTCTGTGTGGACTGAATGATTACAATTGTAAAGTAAATCCCACTTCTTCCTTTGTAGCTTATATATTCAGCATCTAAACTATGCCAAAAATGATTACTTTTTGGGGGTCTGGTGAAGGATTCTGACTGTGATATAAAGAGGAAGGAATATATGAAAAACAAACATTTATCACTTTGCAATTTACATACCAAGTTTAGCTCAGCTATGATTTAAAACAGCACATAAAGCCCCTAAACTGATCTTTGAACAGCTTAAGTTGAGCTTAACTGCAGCAAAGCCATAAGCATTGTTAGGATATATTAGAACAAAAGAACTTAACATTCATTCTTGGTCTCTCCTTGAAATTTATTAACTCCTTGGTACTAGGAAATATAATTTGATGTCACTGACTGTTGTGTATTTTTGCACGAACTCTGATGGACTGAGTCATCCATATCTCTCTCGAAAGGGTTACAGTGACAACTTAGCGCTTTGATTAAAGGTTTCAGTGTTTATTTAGTCGCTTTTATTGTGCTTGGGAGTCTCTCCTGCTAAATATATTTACTTGAAGCCAGAACCCACACTTGCAGGTCTCTCCTGCTAACCAACCTTCTGGGACAAAATCGAGTTCCTGAAAGCCTAAGCCCAATATACCGCAGTGCAATTATGAATCGAATAGGGAAAGGAAATTGGAAGGAGCAACTAAAGATATTTTACTCTTATGAATTAGTACACAAATACAGATTTATAGTCTGCATATGTGTTTTGTTTTTACTGATGGCTGTAACTAAGGACACCTGTAAGTCAGGGGAAAAGGGAAAGAATGAAAAATAAAGGGAGGAAAAATGTAATAATATGCAGCATTTCAGAGCTGATTTGGARTCTGTTATGTGAGACTTAAAAACTTGTTTTTCTTTTCCTGGAAAACCTGTATCATTTAGCTGGTGTGCCTTAGTGTAAAGTATGAAATATAATGATTTTTTAAAAGATTCTTTCAGCGTTTCCAACGGAAATGTTGAGCTAAGTGTCGAATTTGTGGGATCAGTTAGCTTATAAATAATGATCCTTTATGCTGGCATTGGGAAATCCGTGTTCCCACAGCTAGTTCAATAAAGCAATTAATATCAATGAATGCTGAAGAAAGCAAATCTCCGTTCACTTTTGTCCGGATTAGTTAACGTAAGAAAAATCCCATCCCTCTCCTGGAGTATTTAACCTTCTCCTAGGAAGACATGCTAATGAAAGGTAAATAAAGTGTGCTGCTTGACATGTGTTTGCCATTCCTCCCTGTTCCTCATGTCACACACTTTCCCTCTTACAAGACGATTAACATTTTTCTCTGGAAATCTTCACTGTGGTTATTTTGTTTCGTTCATCCCTCTGTGCCAAACCTGTCTTGTCATTAGCCCTCGGCGTTCCTGCTGGTGTTTCTAGGCTAGTTCCTGCTCAGCTGAATTTCATTACGGAGGTACTTCACCTCCAAAACTCACAGATAATGTGTCTTAAGCACACACGGCGCTGAAGTCTGCCGCGTAGAAAGCTCCTGATTTACTTGGCATTGCTTTCAATCCGAGGGCAAGTGTTTCTCGTCTGACAGGGCATATTTCTGTAGCCCACGTAAAGTTGTCTACTCAAGGAAAAGGAAGGTCTGTCGAGGGAACGGGTGTGGTTTCACTGACCTCATCCAACAGCGATGAATTTGTGCGTTCAGGCTTTGTAGATCAAAATTTTTGATAAAAAGGAGTCATAAAACAGCCCTGAACTTTCCCTGCATTTGGCTACATTATCTGAGATTTCACACACAAGCAGTAAAAAAGCTTAAAAGATTTTTATCTCGTAGCAGCCAAGAAGTGTGGTAATAAGGTAAAGGTTGAGAAGCATTGTTGGCATAAGAAATCCCCTGCTTACACTGGATTTATAACACACCCAGTTTAGCAAGAATTGGCGCTGCTGAGCATTTTCTGACAGTGTTGGGATAATATATTGCAAAAGGCAGAGCGGCCAAGTCTCACACCTGAGAAGTAAGACACACTTCATTCTGCCGATAGAGAAACATAAATCAAACGTTAACGTTACTACAATGCAATTACTCCTCTCTTAGGAGCTCCAACTGTAGAGAGTTGAGGTATAAAACTTGTGATTTTGGTATACTGTAAGAGTTTATTAACCCCTTAAGTATTTGTATGTACTCTGCATTTGGAGGGATAGCCTTTTAAAGTTTACTAGGCACGTTTCAAAGGAAAGTAATAGTTTCTGGTGTGTGATGCCATGGGTGTGAGGCCAAAGCAGGTTTCAATGAAGTTTAATTTTTTTAAAAGTAAATAAAACAATATGTGGAGCTTTGGATTGCATTTTCTATCACCAGTGTGTGCTGTGAGACCTCCCCTATGCCTCAATAAGAAATGTTGTTTGATGAGAGAATAGACTTTCAATGTTTGAGAGATTCTGTGGAAGTCTGATATTGCTCTTTTAGGTTCCTTTACTTAATTTGTGAACCGTCATATCTTGCCACAATCAATTCTCCTTTCTCCTTGCAGTTAGATTAATAAAAAAGTCATCTTGTTACAATGAACTTATGCTAAAGCTATACGAATAGGAGAGAAAGAGAAGCACAAGAAAATGTTCTGTAGTTTTTGTGTGTGCAGATGTGACAGAGCTGCACTAATAACTAGTGTGTAGCATGAACACATGCATACTTGTACTTTTGTATGCTATTTCTTTTCTTCATATATATTCTTTTTTTTCTAAGAGATCAGATTTCACAGTCTTTCTCTCTAGTTCTTATCATGATTTTACTTAGCTCATTTTCATTCCATATTCTGYATGGTGTTACTTTTCTCACCTATGCTGTTTTTCACCTCCAGTGTCTTCTAAACAGAAGAGAAAAAACAGAGACATTGAGTTCAAGCCTCATATTCGATTTATTATTATGGCTGTGGGAATTTTATCTTGAAAAAGCAAATTTATAGGTAGATAAGAAATAGAAACAGACATAAGGCTACAGCAAGAGTTAAACTGAAAACCTGATAATTTTTCTCGTAGTTTTTGGGTATCATTGACATGAAGACTACTGATACAGATGCTCAAGAATTTTAGTTTTTTATTTCTTTGTTTTTTGCAAAATTGATTTTGTTTGTTTTACAATATTAATATTGCAGGATAGGGAGCGCAAGATAAAAAACCCCACAACATTTTGTTTCCGGTTTGGTCAAACCTAATAAAAATTTCAGTCTGTCATCATGAATGAAAATATTTCATTTCATATCAGCTTGACAGTCATATGTGCTGGCTTATGCTGATACTTTTACAGACTTGTAGCAGAAGTTTCTCAGCCTTTCCTTTCCTGGTAAATGCTAAAGTATGATGTTGGGTTATAACTTTTTATGATGATCAACCCAGCAGAGTTACTTTAATGCATAATGGCGATTCTGTTATTTTAGGGCAACTTAGCAGTTGCCGTCTCACAAGTTGGTCTACAGGAAAAGGCTGGGTCATGAAACTGCCATCAGATTTTCAGCTTTATGCTCCTGACAGCTCCAGGGAGAGCTAACACGTGGCCTCTTCTTCCCTGCTCTGCGCGGGATTAAATACACCGCTTTCTAATACAGACAAGGAAGCATGGCATGTCCTCTTTGGCATGTCCAGATGCGGAACATCATCTGTTTTGAAAAGGTAACTCTACATACTCTCTAAGAGCTGTGCAGAGGTATAATTTAGGAACTGGCTTATTATTTGCATCTTTTGAGCCACWTCCAAAGGTAGCGAGGAATTAGGGTGCACAAAAATGCCTTAAGTATTGGATAGGTCTTGAGATCCTCCTTTTGCAAATTGGTAGTAACCTCCTTAATACTTCATAGGACAGCGAATCGTATGAATAGAGCACACATTTTGCCSGTTCTCTGCTTGGACCATGTTTCTAAAAAGATGGGGTTTTTCATAGCCAGGAGGCACTGCATTTCCAACACTGCTGAAAATCAGGGAACAGGTTTGGCTTAAGCGCAGACAGAAACAATACAGCATGTACCATTTCTCCTTGCCCTGTAAAAGCACTGTTGAAAACTGCAGCTACTGGCTGATGTAATAATTTTGCTCTCAAACAGAAAATACAAAACATTTAAAATCGCCTAGTGCCGTACAAAAGTATACTGCTGCACTAAACCTATTTTTACACGTTTATTTATGCTGATTTCAGGTAAAAATGTGCCAGCAGAAGTAAACTAACCTCATTCAGATAATACAGGTAGCTGCAAACTTTGGCTGTCCTCTAATTCCCAAACACTTATCCCCACATACACTTCCTGTTCCCTGACTCTCATCAGCTGGAAAAGTCATTATCTGAACGGAGAGCTTTGCATCTGTCAGCTGGGAAAGTGATTACTTAAATTGATAGCAATAGCAGTTGTTTTAGTTTAAAACAGCTAGCTATGTGGGGTTTAAAAAAATTTTTTTGGGGGAAAGTTGTCGTTATTTATTCAGTTTACGTTTTTATTGTTGTGAACATCAAAGACCTAAACAATATCAACAGCTCAGCTTCCTGCTGAGACTTGGCTAGGCAAACTTCGGAAATAAACTGTCCCTGATAAAATACATGAGAATGACTTTTGGAGAGAGTGTTCTTTAAATTTTAATAATTACACTAAAACACAGAAAGCGTTTATTTACATCCCTTTCTTTAAGCTCTCTCCTCTCCATCCTTTTTTATCCCGACATACAGGTGAGAGGCAAATACTGGTGGCAAATACCATCCTAGGGACCCACTCCTTGTCCTCTAGATACCTCAGGGTCAAAGCTGACAAGAATTGGGGGCAYCCTAAGTATGTTGAGTGGATTGCAAAATGATATTTTGTTGCAGGAAGAATGGAAGTGTAGCCAAGCTACCCCCCTGCCCAAATCATCTTTTTCAGATTATGTGAATTGCCTTTAATTGCTACGAAGGACATCATAAATATTTTGTTCTTCTGAAAAGTTGTTGCTCAATGTCTCAAACTTTTCTTTAAAAAATGTAGGCCRGCTCCAAAATGCTCAGAAGTGTGACTTCATTGGATGCTCTTAAAATCCATATTTAGTTCCCAAATAAGGAGCCTAATTTTCTGTARCACTGTGCAATCAGTAAGTCTCATTGACCTCACTAAGAGTGTCTGCCTTCTCAGCATTTCCAAAAAAGAAAGCAATTTGTTTAGAAGTCAAATATACTCAGAGAGTCTTCACTTGTTAATATTTTCAAAAGAATGTACTTTTTAAAAAGTATTGAACTTTTTCTGTTCATGTGTTCTTTGAGGGGCATAGGCAGGATGAATAATTGTTGTGTGTTTATCTTCAGATACTTTTATATTATTTTATTCTAAAAGGATATTAATCTTTTATTAGATTTGAATAACATGAGAAGATTGAGATGTCTTTGGCTGTGTAGGAAATAAAAGAACGGTTGCCTCCACTGTCCTGTTGTGGATTTGGCTTGGAAAATACTTTATGTGGAAATTTTCATCTCCTCATTTCAAGTGGTTTCAGAGTTTAAATGATGCTTGGATTGGGGTAACCTGGGTTTGGACTCAAATGTTGTCTGCCCTAGAACTTCTGATCCTTTGAGTTTTGTCATTTTGACTCTTATCTCACACATTTTTATAACCTGAAATAACTTGTTGTCAGTTTGTTATTGAATGAACCATTTATTATTCTTAGATCTGCTATACAAATACCGTTAACAATCCTGTTATTTATCCTGTGAAATATCACAGGCTGTTATGAGTATTTTATTAAACATGAAGCATCTCAATAAATCTTATGATATATCTAATTTCTAACAAAAATTAACTGTGCAAAGTTCAGAGTATATTCCTGTAATACTTTTTCCAGACAGGAGACCTGAATTTTAACTCTTCCTAGTAATCTTATGGTGACAGAGTTATCTGGTATTTAAAACTGTACGCTGTGGTCTTTTGTTTCACTAATACTGGTCAAACTTCACACATAGTGGGAGTTTTTCCCCCCCCTTCTATATTCCTTGTTAAGGGTCTGTTTAAGGTATTTTCTTTCCATTAGAACCATAGTGAGTTTTCATTAAAACAGTACAGTTTTTTGCAAAACTGAGCACAGTTCCCATGGCTTTGGGAATGTCTTGTGCATTTGCCTTGAACCTTGAAGACAGGGGAGGTGAACCTGCAAGGCGGTTCTGTACAAAGGAAAAGAGGTAATGTGCTAGCAAGTGACACCTGATTGTAATATGCAGCCCTGAGGCTGAGAAACATTTTAAATGCTAAAAGAGGTCCCTCTCCACCTGCACAGTGCTCTGCAACCTCCCAGAGTGTCTTTCTGGAGGCCTCAAAGTGTTCAGGGATGAAAAGCTGTGTAATGCCTGGAACAGCTGTGTCTGCTTGCTGGTGTTTGCTCCTCACACAAATCCCGGCGCTCACACATCAAGAGGTGGTGGCGTTCCCTTTATAGCACTTGGCTGAGCGGTTCCCACGTCCTTCCAGAGAGGAATGGGGTCTGTGATGCCCAACGCAGGCATGGCCATGGGGACCGGCAGCAGCGCAGGCTTAGAAAACAGCACTAGTGGAACGCGTGGCTGTAAAAGATGGTGGTGCGGACTGGAAGGTTATCTGGTCCGACGTCTTCTGATGCTCATTTTATATTTCCAGTGTCATCTTGAATTTCATTTTACAAGCCCCTCCAAGTGTCAAGGTTTCCACCATTTCACTAGGAAAAACATTCAACGCCATAATAGCTTCAACATACACTAAACCAACCACTAATTACCTTCCATTTTAGTTGTTTTTTTATTTTATTGTCTCAAGAAGGTTGTATACAATTATCCACTAAATGATAATACCCTTCTTTAGATTTCCTCTGATTGTTTTTTTTCTTATTGCAAGTATTTTTATAAAAATAGAAATGGACAATTCTGATGTGGTGCTATACATTTTTCTAATGAGTCCACTTCTCTACAACCTTACATCTTTCCCATGTTTCACACCCATCCAAAGTGTTACAGAATGATACCATGCTAGGACATTTATGTTTATGTCCACTTTGCATAGGTGAAAATGATGGCATTGAGTGTGAGAGCTGGAAGATCTGACCAGTAGTTATAATGTGGAAACTGAAAATCCATAGAACCTGCAGCATCATGAAGTACCTGCTTATTTTATACGTAGACCTTGTTGCAGAAACCAGTTTGTTAGACACCATCCATGCATATACTGCTTATAAAATAACCTCCTTACATGTTCTTTCTGTTTAAACTCATAGTTCTGTGTCATGCAAGAATGATCTTTCATTGGGCAAGGAGACATAGGTACTGAGTAGCCCATGTTCATCTGATGTGACAGGTGTGCTCCATCCCGTCATCTATTTAAACCCTCCAGTGGCAGGAAATGGGAGTGCCTGGAGCCAGGCTTTTAAAGCCCATTTTCATCAACGGTATGTCAGAGAATAAAACTCAGAGTATTTGCTTGTATGGTGCTCCTAATGTATCAGGAGGTACTTCAATATCTCCSTATCAGGAAAAGGTTATATTGCTTGCTACAAACAATTTAAATATTTCTACCAAATTGAAAATTACACTGAAATGGAAAAAATTTCAGGTGAAAAAGTGGATAGATACTGCAGGTGAGATACAAATTCTTTATATTATTGTTAAATGTTTTTTGGTTTTTTGCTTCCATGTGATTGGGGTTGGGTTTTTTGCAAGATATCAGATGGTAGTAATGAGCATAAATATCATATCCTAGCTTTTGTTCTCTTTCTTCCTGTCTTATCTGAATGTTGATCAAGTTCTACAATATAATGAAAATCCTTCCTTTGCTGAACTCTTTGCTCTTCTTGAGGAGTTAGTGTAAAATTATTGATAAGCTACTTTTCATACATCATAGGGAAAACTCCTTAATTTTAATTCCCATCTCCCACAGCAATCGTGTATCCCGTCTTTAGCACTCTAAATTTTCATATGACCACTGAACAGATTATCTGATGTTCCTGTTCCAAGCTCAAACATATCCCAGTGTTATGTTTCAATAACATGAACACTTAATTTGGTGAAGCATTACTTTTCACACTTCTGACTCCTCTGTCATTTTGTTCACAAGAAAKAGTTTTCAAAGCACCTCCTGTTGAATACCAAAAATAAAACAATAACAACTTCAGTGAGTGGGACTTATTCCCCTATGATAATTGACTGCAATTGCAGGATCTTACCTGGTTTCAAGGAATAATTTGGATATCCAGTGAGACTGTAGAACTTGGAAAATATTGAAAAGTCATTGCAGAGTGTAATTATCTGACTTCTAATAATTACTGAGGTCTCCATGTACAGAACCTAAAGTGCAAGCTGAACAAGTAGGAGAGAGGGCTTTCAAATGGAAATATAAAGAAGAAATTTTGCTTTATTTACAAAGCAGCTATTGACATTTAAACAAGGGAGTTTGGCAGTTCGTCAGTATTGACCTTCAGCTACAGAGAGAAAACGAGTCTGAAAATATTTGGATTCACATGGGGCAAACAACCACGAAATAACTGTTTAACCAGGGTATCTGGGATGCTTGGGCTTGTATTGCGAGGCAGGAATCATCGGAAGGCAGTAATAACTGATCAGGGATGTGATTAAACACTCACTTGTTTTGTGTACTCCAAAAGAGAAACATCTGCTAACAGTACTATGTTTAATAATGAAAAACTGATTTGCACGACTACTGAGACATGCATGGTGCCCTCTGAAAGTCTTTATTGTCTTCTCCCAACCAGAGCAACGGGAGCTGTGACTCTGGGTATTCACAGAAGGAGGGAGGAGTTTTATCTTAGAATGAGAACGAAAAGTTGAGTTTTTTCCATATTATAAATAAAAATATAATCACATGATATTCTATACAAATTTGCTGTTGTAACTGCTCTTCTACCATTTTATACATATAGTGCATCTGAAATCATCTAACCTTTTTGGAAGCTAATAAACTGAACAATGATAACACTCCAAATTATGGTTTAATTAAAAAGGTGGCAGTATACGGCTACTTTACAATGAAGGACAGAAAGCATACAGGGTTTCCTACCTAGACCGTTTTAACTAGTGATAAAGTGCAAACTGGTCAAAGAATGTTTCTTTTTCCTATAAGTTTAGGTTTCGGCACTTAAAAGTTTGTCTGCATAAGGAAAAAACATATTTAATGTCTGTTCACTGCAATCTGTGACCCTCTAGTGTAGTCAAGGACTGAAAGACATGCTCAGGGAAGGTAGGGCCATTCATTTCAGTGGACGTGGTATGGAAGGGTTGTCAAATGCCGAGTAGTGAAGTGATCACAGCATCTCATACATCTTATTAATAAGAGCAGAACTCACTTGCCCAAACRAAAATCACTCCTGACCAGACAAGAAAACTAAATGAGATTGTTCTTTGTATCAGTTAAAAAACAAATTGCCCTGTGATCATTTTGAGTTTGTAGAAGATAACTTCTGTTTCATGTGGCATCACTGTTCTTGGCATCTCTCACCATGATATGCAGTCCTGGACTCAGGCCAGATTAAACAGCTGAGTAGCTCTGCCTTTAGATCCAAAGGCACAGGAGAGTAGAAAAATAATTCTCCAATGTCAAAATCTATTTTCTTACTTTTTGCAGTAGCTAACATTTGTGATATATATACACAAACCCATAATCATATAATGAAACAGTTTGTTTTATGAGGCTACAAGGACATATGTGGGAAAGAAATATGATGCATTTTAAAAATTTGTAGCAATGAAGATTATTCATACTTTATGTGATGTTTGAAGTTAATATTTTGTAATCTTGCTACGGTTGTGCTGTGTAAAATGAGCACTGGTGTTCCTTAAGTAACACATCACCATGGATCATAAACATCAACTGACTCCCAAAATTTCTGATTTTTGTCATCTCTAGCTCTACCACAGGAAGACTGTGAAAGTTGAGAGTTTGTTCTGGGTTTTGGGGAGGTATTTTGAAACAGTCCTTGCTTTGTTGTTTTGTGATGTAATTGAGTGAGGTCCACAGAGATTAAGGGACACTTTAAACCACCAATGCAAATGATGTCTGTCCTGGTATTAGGTTTCAGAGATTATTAATTTATTGTTTTCTCATTAGACCCAATATATTATTCTTATGTATTTAAAGCATTTCAATATTTTAGACTCTTTTCTTATTGTGGAATTCACAGACCCTTTTGTTTAGCAGGAAAGTTATTTCTTAAAAAAATCTATTAATTTATTTTTGAAAGTTTTAATTCAGCAAAAGACAAACCTTATCAGTTGAATTGTTCTCTGAACTGTTAATGGTAAAACAGTTTTGTTTTGGGTTTTTTTTTTTTTTTTTTTTTCAATTTCATTTGACTGACCTAAAAATTCCTGAAATCTGAATATCTACTTATGCTTCTTGTAGTCTTGTAAGCTAATTGCTGGTGGTCACCATTTCATGGATGAGGAATAGACTGAACCCTTAATTGGTTAGAAAAACGTTAATTTTCAAGTAAGTTTGTATTTCCTCTGGAGATGAAGCCGAAAAGAGGGGGAAGTCTAGAGCAATACTTTCTGAGGGTCACTTGGAACTGTTTGAGTGAGGATGATGTTGTGTGAATTGTACTGGTTTTCATACCAAAATACGCTAAAAACGGTCATTAAAGCCCTGTGGTGAATGTTGTCATTTTGGTAGCTAAGGATGAGTTTCCTGGTTAGGAGATGGTGGGTATTACCTTATGGCTTTGTCACTGCTGGATTTGCTCTATTTTGAATTTGGATGAATAATTACTGAAGTTTTTGTGTTAGCTTCTAACTTTAAAGCTGGTTTCATTGTTGATATTAAAAGGACTTGAATTTTTAAAATCACTTTTGTGCTTTTCAGTTAATATATTCCACCTAAGGAAGTACTGTTGTTTACAAAGATGAAAACTTCTCTCACTCCCATTTCACAGCTAAGCAGAAATGCAAAGCATGTAAGTGACTTTCCACAGGTAATRCAAAAAGTTAATATCAAAATCTGGGCTAGATACATTTAGGAGTACTGTAGGATATGCTCTGTGGAGATGGGTGTAAACTCGCAGGSCTTGTGATCATGAAATTCACATTAATTCAACATCATGAAATCCATATAGTCTATTCATAGAAAATTGTGCAAAATTGCTTTCAAAGATTGAAGATTACAGGATTGTCCAGCTCTTGAGGGGGCAAAAGCCAGAATCATCACCTTCCAAAAAAGTTGTAATAGTAGTTGAATATAAATTTTTTTCACTAAAAATTCTGTAACTACTTCTGGTCTTCWGGGAGGTATAGGAGATGTAGTTGCTAAATCAAAGCAGTAATGAGATGGCAGATCAATTGTTTCCAATGTTGCTGACCATTATACCAACATCAGTCCTTGAGGCACATGCCTGAAGGGAGTGAAATGGTCCTCAATCACTCCTATATAAGACCCAACACAACTTAGTCAATGTTAAAGTTTAAGTGATTAACAAAGCTCAATGATTTGCCAACAAACTTTCCAAAAATGTCATTTTCAGCCATTGTCACCACAGAGCAAGTACTTTTTTTTTTTTTTTTGTTCAAATTAGTTGAGAAGAAAGGCTGTAACTTCTGCATTCTTTCACACATCTCTTAGCTTTTGGTTTTCCTTTGGAGCATCAGATATTGCTCAGGTGCAAGAAGGTTGCCATCCAAATGGACCAGTGGTCCACTATAAATTGCCACACACACATATAACAACTTTGAAGGTTATTTCCTGCCTCATTTCCTAGAGTAAATTGAACCTTTACCCATGAGGTACACTTGAACATTCAGAAAGTATGAGTTTCCCATAACTGGAAATACTGGCTAAAGGAATAAAAGCCAGCTAAAATTCACAATGACAAATCGAATGTAGAGAAATGTTGTCTGGCATGCTAAAATAATATAGGCATATAGTAATGCATGGTATGTCATGCAATGCATTAAAAAAACCTGAAAAAATCAAGACAGATATGAAACAATTGAGAGGTTCTCTTTCTTCCTGTGAAGATCATCAATATAGAGTAAGTATCTTAAAGACCAGTGTTTAAATTATTAAGACTGCCAGTTTAATGAAAAAGTAACAGCTCAATTTAATAATTCATGACAACAATTCAAGGCAAAGCACACAAAATATTTTTAGCATGTGTCTCAAGAATAATTATACACAGAAATCCACAATATCAAAATACGCAATGTTACACACAGTACGTTCTTATCTGTTAGGTCTGGTAGAGGGAATAAACATTTTTTCCTGATGAGAAAATCAAAGTTGTATGCCATTTCAGTGAAGTCAAGTTGACACCTGCAGAGAAGCAAGTCATGACATTTTAGCTGACTGCTTTTTCCGCCCCGGCCCCCCTCCCCCCCTCTAGTTGTGGTTTGTTTCTTCATTTTATTTACCCTGACAGACAAAAGAAACCTAGATGAAAATATTTAGATGAGGATTTGGCATCCTTTCTCATAATTCTTTTTTTTTTTTTTTCCCTTTTCTTCCTCTGTTAAATAAGTATTTCATACATTCTGGGCTGTGACAGTTCTACAGAGGAGAAAAACACTTGAACATATTTGTATTAAAATACAGTGTCCCTCCTTTCTCTTTGCACCACCTGCCCTCTGATTTCTCAAACATAGCTACATTTATCAAGATAATAAGCTTCAGGTTTTGCACTAAGAGATGTATTTTCATGTCATCCTGGCATAGTCCTGACTGACTGAGCTAGTAAGATCCTTAAAAAAAATATGAATTTAGGATCAATAATATTTATAGCTCCATTTATAAAGCAGAAGTCAAAGGCATGTATAATGCTGAATTTATTAAGGGAACTTACACTAGGGATTTTGTTTACTAGCCTCTAATCCTACCTCTACTTTTTAACATCTCATTCTCTAACAAAAACAAATATAAATTGCAGGTGTTCATAAATGTAAAAAAGCACATAAGGAAGCTCACAAATTATATCTATTGTGACCTAATATTGTAGTATAGGGTACCCATCAACCATGTTTTTCCTGGCTGTATCTTATTTTTGTTAACTGTGGGTACCATTAAAGAATATGATAAAGTTATTGTAATGGAATTGAAATACATTTTATTACATCAATATAAGTTCCATTTACTGTGCAATATGACAGTGCTTAATAATTTTATATTACAAGCATAATTATGATATCAAATTAGTAATTTTCACAAAGTACTTGCATTAGACTTTCATATGATATTTCAACTCTCTGTGGTGCCTGAAAATACACGTTCCTTTTAATGGGGAAAAAGCAGAGATGCGGTAAAAGGAAGCACCTCATAACTCCATCGAGCCATTTCATAAGGACACTTACCTTCCACGGGGGTACAGATATTACCTAGATTGTTTTATAACTAGATTCCACTACACTGTTGATAAAGCTAGAAAATTACTGAAGTCTAAAAATTGTGATAAATCTTCCTCTTTGGCGATAACGTCAAAGGTCCCCAAAACTACTGCCTTGCTATTCTGAGCAGTCTCTTATTTTGACTGATTCCACTGGTACCAGTAAGGTGGTTCCCGATGGAGTAGGTTGTGGGAAGGATTACAAACTCCAGTTCAGAGTCTGAAAATGTGAGCTAGTGAAGCTGCAGAACACCCTTGCGAGGTGGAAAAAGGAATCAATTTGTGTCCCACCGAAGTGCAATTCCTTCCAAGGTAGAGCACAGAGGACCTGGCAGTGCTGAGCGGCATTGGTTTTAAGGCAGGAACTGAAGACTCTTGTATCCAGGTGGTGTAACTGTGGTATCTTTTTTCCTCTCCTTAGGATTTTTGCATGGAATTTATTTTCTATTCAGGTGCTGACAACTTTTGCAATGCAAATTTGTTCAAGGGTTTGGCTTTTATCTTCTAAAATAAATGACAGAATGCTATGAAGATTCACTAGCATTTTAATAAACCTTTAAGAGTCTGCCTTAAATACCAGTTTTCTATACTAGAAAGCTCATCAATATCTAGACAGCCATGCAAACAGCTAGGAGGCCAGTCCATTAATGAAATGTTAATGACTGAATTAGACCTGTAATAACAGAAGTAGAATGTACTGCTGTGAGTCCATTAACATCAGCAGACCCTGCTGGGAAACAAGTAAACACAACATACAAAGGGAAAACTTGTGCTAATAAACAGTTTTTGTGCAGTAAAGGTGCTCAGAAGCATGAGTTGTAAATCCCATTCACTGCTATGCTAGTGTCTGTCTGGTTTTTTTTTTTTTTTTGCAAAGTTTATCCAAGCAACCTAGCTCAATATACATTTCACAATGTGATAATAAAATATGCATGACAGCGTTCACGCAAACTCCATGCCCTGATAGTAAGTCAAAGCCTGCTGCCAAATATCCCAACAAACCCATCTATTGTGATATGTTGTAAGAATAAGCAGTGTTCAATAGCAATTGCAGCTTCACGCTGCAGCAGTCCAGGTGGGTAGCAGGGAACGGTAGTTATCACCTGATAGATGGTTGACCCAAGTGAAATGGAATTTATGGTCCCTAACTAAGGCCCTCGTAGACATCACAGAAACTACCACTGTTGGCACTAATTACGAGCACTATTAAAGTTTTATATTGTGCCTTAAAAGTTGATTGTGCTTTGCAGAAGGTGTTAACCCTAACAAAGGCAATGGGAATAGCAACATTGCTAACAGCTTCATCGATGACCTTGTAACCCACAGTGTGAGAGTTCTTGGCTTGGGATATAGAAATTAATTATTTGACTTCTTGGAATGAGAGCTTCCTCTTCCCAAATATATAACTCACCTTTTTCAATAAAAGTGAAATAAAAATAGTTGCCTTGTCTTCCAGTCTTGAAAACCTCAGCAATTTCCCGTAAGGCAAAAACCCAAACCATTTGCCACATCTTCCCACTGTGCAAAAGCTGTCTGTCAGGCTGAATTGTGGCAGCTTTTATAATGCAGTTGTCAATAAAAATTGCATACAACTTCAGTGCATTGGGAAGCAAAATATGTGTCCACAGTATGTGTCGTACAAAATACAAGTGAATAACCCCCAAACTGCTGCTATTACAATGTTCAGTCTTTTATTGAACTCTGTTTGATTCCCTTCTTTTAACCTACCCAGATCTGCAGTGTCAGGACCAGCTTCCACAAAACTCAGCAAAATGCCAAGGAGGGGGGAAAACGGGATTCTTTCCTCTGGATTTTGTGGATGTTGCTGCTTATTTCCATCTTCCCTGACACTGTCATAACCATGTCATGTCCATATTATTTGGTCCCATTCACATGACTTCTAGCAAGGATCTCCACTGCTCCTGTTCCCTTTGTGATGCCTTATAGGCAGATGAGAAGTTGTCACCAAGGGATTATAGCTAGAAAGAGGGACCTGGATGATCCAGCGGTTGGGGCACAGGAGTTTGTTCTTCATCTGTCTCTCATAATATGATCCTTTGTGACCACTTTCATGTCACCCACCCACCTTTCTCTTTTTTTTTTTTTTTGCCTCTCCTTTCTTTCTCAAGCTTTGTATTACCTTTTAAATGTTTTATTATACCACAATAAGACTCTTCTTTTCATTTTGGTCTTGGAGTTCCTACCAAGATGCAACTAGAAATAAAGAAAATAGGGAAATAAGATAAATAAAAAGTGCAGGTATTACGTTTGTGTTATGCAGTAAGAGAAAGACATAAGAAGGGAAGCAGGGTGAGAAGCAAGTTAAACTGTTTTCTGAAATAACTGGCAAAATCTGGAGGAAGAAGATCGTGGCTGGGAAGAGGCTGTGCAGAGAGGGAAGGTGAGAACAGGCACTGACCTCTGTGAGTCAGCCAAACGTTGGTACAGGAAAAGGCATGCTGCACCAATTTAATGGCAGACCTTCCTCCCAGAGTGCTTACTATGGGCTGCAGGAATCAAAACCATCCTTCTAACCTGATGTCTTGAGGAAACAAGTGGAAAACAGAGACTGAAGTCCTTCCTTGGCTGGTGCTGTGGATGTCCCGCATGGATATGCATCTCAAGGCTTTAGTCCTCCTTACAGAGCTGTGGGTATATGGGAGGAGTATATGGCTGAAGTAGTGAAAAGCCAACATGTCTGGATCTTATCTAAACTTCTCCGTTTTTGGCAAGATTTAGAAATTCGGAGCTCAGTATCTTATTCCTGCTCCTGGAAACATCAATGTATCTCCTGTGGGGTCTTCCAAGGGGCTGCTTTTCTCCCACCTTCCCCTACCCTGCATGCAGGGGTTTGTTTTGTATTTTATTCTATTAGAATACAAATATCTTCCCTGATTTTCCCAATGTCATTAAAAAGGATCCYCTACAGTGTTTCCAGGGGAAACTCATTTGCAATAAGGACAGCTAGTCCCAGGGGTAGGGTACTTGAGTAAGATGTGGGATATCTGTTCCCAGATCCCAAGGTTGTCATAGGCTCCACATGTCACCTTGAGCAAATCAACTGCACTGTGTGTTTCAGGTCTGTATCCCTAAATAAGGGATAATAGCACCTCCCTATCTCATAGAGGTGCCCAGAGGGTAAAACCATTAAAGAAAACAACACTGGGGGACGTGTAATACCTAAAATTAAAAATATATACATTATTACTTTCCTTCAGGTACCATCCTAATTTAAATTTTGGGCAACTGTCTAACTGTCTGAGTCCATAGTGGGCTTTTGGGTTTACGGCACCGTATTTGTTTCCTAGAATACTATAACACTGAAGAACTGTATAGTGGAAGCTAATTTAATTAGAAAGAACACAGTGAGCTGATTATGTGCCTTGAAGAAATAAATACAATATCTGAATACTGAAAGAAATGGTAATATTAACTCTAAATCCTATGAACCACTCACTACTTTTCCCTCTGCACAAAAAAAAACTTGCCATGTTTTCTGAGCTGGGCTGGACTTTAGAACCACAAGCCTATGTGAACCTTGTTAAATAATATTAACGKTTTTTTCTTTTCAGAAAAAGCAACTTCTTTGATATGGCAAGTTGAGTAAGTTGCACTGTCTATAATTTGCTGGTCAGCAGAACAGTCTTTTTCTGTCTTTTACCATTTTTACTTGGATACTGAAGCCTTTGTCAGCTTTCTTACTGCATTTTCACTGGCAATCAGAATTTTAGAGAGTAAGTTTGTACAGTATTCACAACTGTGAACATGATACCAGATCTAAAATTCAAACCATACAATGAAACGGTCCGTGAAGAGGAGGTCAAAGGCAAGTAGTAACATCTGACAAGAGAGCATCTGTTGGATCAGAGCTCATGGACTAATCCTCTCTGCAATATTTTCTGAGCCCTTGAGCACACTGTTTCCATTTTGTGTCCCTCAAAACTGAAAGAGAAACACTTGGTGAACAGATTTTGTATTTGACGACTGCAAGGTGAAGAAGAAAATAGTAACGTGACATCAGCTTTTCAGTAGTAAACTCACTAGAAAGTAAGTTGGTGCAAGTTGCTCAACATACTGATTTAATTGTGGCATCAGTTATTCAAAGGCCAGAGATTTTATTTTGTATTGTGCAACTCTAAGACGATGTGAAAAAAACTATTTTTGCCTTGCCATTTTTCCTCTCTTTGGGACAAAGTTAGTACAGACGCAAATGAGGATCCAATGGTAGGACCTTGACTGACGTTGGGATCTGTTTTTTTATAATGTGGGTAGACTCAGCAACACATAATAGTCTGCTTTCTGCTGATGTCTTTGAAAAGTGATGCTTTAGGCATTTCATGAAAAGCCCAGGTTGTCTACAGTCTTTCTTGAAGCTCTGTGTCATGTACACAGAAAGCTTTGATGGACCAGTGATGCATTGGAAGATGAAGCTTTGTTAGTAGCTGATTTTCCAAAGCTCTCAGAATACAAACTTTGAAAAGCTGTTATTAATACACGACAGTGCATGTGGTGCTTTGCCTGGACGAGTGGTCTGTGCAAAGAGAGAAACTTTTAAGATAAAAAGATGTAATATTTTACTGTCTTACTCTCTTTTTCTTGTTGCTAAATTGTTATCCTAGGAAATCAATAACACTTCTATTTCATAACATTTATTATTTCAACTTGCAGCAATCCAATGTGTATTTACAGTACATGCAAAAGCCTGTGATCCTTGTCCTCAGCTGAGTCACATCAATTTCAAATAAGAAACAAAATAGCAACACAGATTTAAGATAATATAACACGTTAGAAGGAATAATTGGGGAAATGTTTGTAGCTAATAGAGATAAATTAAAGCTCTGTGCATTTTTTCATGTACACATAATGAAAAAACCCGTTGCCTTGAGAAGGGCTTTGGCCGAGGTGTCCAGTTGTTGGAAGTGAGGACAGAGGTTTACAAACTGGGTGGAAGGAGGGAGGGGACATGACAGAAGCAGAAGTTTTGCAAATAGGGAGAGGTGTCTGAGAAGCAAGGTCTGGAACAGAAGGGAGAACAAGAAGCTTGAATGTAATGTGGGAAAGCCAGAAGGAGATTCAGCAAAAAAGGGAAGACGTGGTGAGTCTTCGTGACTTTTCAAGGTTGATAATTTCAGGGACCGCATGTTTCATCCAGCGTGACGTAGGCGTCAGGGTGATGGGATGAGGGCAGTTCGCAGCAATCATCAGAACCACAGATGAAAACCTCTTGACAAGAAGTTTTAGCTTTGGGTACAGACAGAAACGATCTTAGAGATGCAGGCTGGGCCTCGGTGCTGTGGAGCTGCCTGGCTCTGTCACAACATCTCACTCCATTTCTCGCCTCTAATGCGGTGTTTTAATGTTCTAACCCCACCTGCAGTTGAGGGAGGATTGATATTACTGAACAAATATAAGTAAGTGATTACAGTCTGTTTACAATAAAATTGTGTTAGGGCTTCCTTCTTTCCTGTGTGTAGGAGTACTTGTGCCCTGATGCTGCGGAGAGCCCTGGGTGGCTGGGAGCCTCCCCCATAAACCAGCCTGCGCAGTTAACGTGGACAGGGGTCGGGGAAAAAGGCTTTTCACTGCCTACCCTGAAATCACTGCAGCTGGATCCCAGGTACCAAGTGAGAAGAGTTGCTTTTAGTCGAATATTACAAACTTCAGAGGGTTGAAAGATTTCAGCAGATACATTTGTTTGTCTGATTTTGCTGCCGGGTGTCTTACAGTGAGGTTTGCTGAAGTATTAGCTATCACTTTAAATTCTCTCTTTGAGTCATTCCATCCCGTATATAATTTGAACAGGTTTTTGTATAATTATTTCTCTCAATAATTACCATTATACAATTGCTATAGCTGCCAGTTTTGTTTTTCTTTCCTGCSAGAGAGTAGCAGAAATGTATTACACGTTTGTGTAAGTTATGATCTTTGATTCATGTTTAAAATGCATGGAATATTTTTCATTTTCTGTTTGAGGCAATACCTCATCTGGGATCATATCTCACAGTGTAAGTTCACACTGTGTAAATGGATGCCTTGTACTGCAACGGGGTATAATCTACAATGAAAAAGCAAAGGAAGTAAAAAAAAAAAAAATCTCTAAATTTTTAAGGCATTAGAGTGCCGGTGAATATTAATGGCTGCAGGTAGAGGCATAGCGCATCTGGACAGTAATGCAGAAATGTTTTGTGTATGGTCTCTTTTTCCCTTTTAAATAAATTTGATTTGACCATCATTATAGCTCTTTGTTGTTGTTTTTTGATGAGGATGCTAGGAAATTGGTTTGCTGGCGTGCGTGGTTTACTGGCAGGGAGAGCAAACTGGAATCTGCAGGCACAAGTCTTCCTACTGGATATCTAATTCAAGAAGTTATACTCTCCAACAGAGAGAAAAGAAAAGTTTTTTAGCGTTGAGTTTTCTGTGTGTGCTTGTTTTTTTCCCCAGAGTAGGTGGGAATAGGTGCAGTAGGTTGGAGGAAAGGGGTGGCAGACTTGGAAAGATTGGTATGGAGAGAAAAAAAATTTCTGGTACCAAACCCAAACCGTATAAAAGCCGATGCTCAGCTGGGTGCACAGAGGACAGGAGGGCAGCCCCTCCATGTCACAGAGAAATAATGAAATGACGGCTCGCTGTTCTGAATGAATCGGTGATGCTATTTGAAAACTGATTTATTGCTTTCTACCGACAAGTGTAATTAGAGAAAAAACATTTTAATCTCATGAGTCATGCTGAATTTTCCTTTGAGGGACACTAAAAATTGGACTGTAAAAAAAAAAAAAAAAAGAGAGAGAAAGAAAAAACTCAGAATACTTGGAGTATGTAGGCATGAACATGAGACGCTTTTTCTAAGAGAGATTGGCATTGGGATTAAAGTTTGCATAATGGCACAAACAGTTTATAATTGCAGCTAGAACAGGGTGCTTGGAAGAGAGTAGACAGGTCCTCTGTGTCCATATTTTATGGCAGGCACATGGGAGCTTGGACACCTAACTCTTCTTTGCCTTTTAATATTTTGACTTTAAGTGAGCAAAAAGGCTGAGTATACAGATGTATTTGATTACTAACGATCATTATAACACGAGCAGCCCCATGATTTATTAGAATAGTTGTTGACTGGGATTCCAAGAAAAGGTAATTTTTTCAGAATTATCCCCACAATTAATTTCACATGTGTGAAGTCCATTAATTCCAACTACAGGCCATGGGATACGTGTAAATGTTCACAGCAAGGGCTGAGTTTTGAGATGGGAAGAATGGGTCTCTGGCGACGATGGCCCATTTCAGGGGAATCTGAGTGCAGGATGGCTGTTTCTTTTCTGCTCTGCCTCTGACTTCCTCTATGACCTTAAGTAATTATTCCRTTCCTCTGAAATGAAAATGTTCATCAGTGGAATGATGTGCTGAGGAAATGGAAACATCAGCGATCCTAAGGTGCTCGGACTATGGCAACGGTAGCTTCTGTAAGTAGTAGGATATAAGTTTTAACGCATCATTATCATTGATCCTTAGTCATCCATAGGTTTTTACACTGCTTGCCTTGTTGTCTGACAGTAGAACAGGGATAGGATGTCAGACTATTGTAAGAAATTTGTATGTATTAGCAGAACTACTGCTKGTACTATATCACGAAATCCTAACAAATACGATGTGCCAGAAAACCAGTAGTATGCATCCTCAGCAAACACGATATATATGTTATGACTTGTAATACGATGAATTTTGAACAGAATTAATCCTTACTCAATCATTAAACAATGAGAAATATTGAGTTGTTTTTCTTAAGGATTAGGAAAATTCTTTTGGAAAGAGACAAACATTTGTCCCTGTTGGAAGCTCCTTCAGCTGTAATGCATCATTGTGCCTGACCAGCCCTAGAAACCTTGGAAAGACAAAATATGTACAAGCTGGTTGTTAAGCATAWGTGATATGTTTTGCCTTGTCACCTGGCAACAAAAAGGTTTTTCTAAACAAATTTCATACATTGCCAAAATTCCAACTTTTTGAAACACGTAAGCTGCTTATTTTTTATTTATTTATTTTTACTTTGTCAAACAGAGCCCAAGGTACATCTTTCTCAGAAGAGCAAATGTTATCATTTCTACTGGTGGAAGAAATAACTTTTATAAATTTAATTCACTTAGCCTTACGTACTGMATGTAACAGCACTGGGACTGTCAGAAAATATAGAAACTATGCTGTCTTCAGAACTAACTCATAATCTGTCCTACATGTGTTTTAAAGTCAACAAACAAACCAACCAACCCCCCAAAATCCTTGATTGACATAAATTCAGCTAATGAAATTAAAAGAAATAAGTCCTTCTGATGATAAAGTTTTCAAATAGTAAATAATTTCTGGGATCTATACATTGTTTAGGAGCAATAYGTTTATAATATCTGGTGAAAAAGAAGTGAAAGTTAATAATTTTTCTTTTCAAGTTGCAAAGTATCTAGCACAGAAGTGATCAAATCATTGGCTGCCGTGTCTCGAAGTATTTAGGTCAGGGGGAAAAAAAACCCTGAGATGTCATTTCTTAGGCTTGAATTAAAGGTTTTAAGAAGAATACTTCAAACTACATTGGAAAAGCTACATTGCTACACTCCGGCAAACTTTAATAGCCTCATACATTCAGTTACCTCCTTAATCTGCCAGCTATGTTTTCTATATGTCTGCTGCTATCTGATTACCAATATATTTATCTTTTACCATCAGTCTCCTCCTCCCCTGTGCGCGGTGGTGTCAGTGCTGATCCAAGCCAGTGCTGATGGGATCACAGTTCATTACCGCGCGGAAGGTGATTGGGATTTGGGCGCACAATGGGGTGTGACACTGTTGAGCGAGGGGAGGCAACTCGTTATAAATGACAACGCTCCGGTAATGACACACAGAGTTTGGGAGTCAGCAATGATGAGTAGACCTCTTAGCGTTATCCTTGATAGGAGAAAAAAAGATGACACCCAGGAAATAAAGATGGATGATTTCCATGTGATTCATAGATGATTTTACTGGTTCCATGCTACCAGTACTGGCATCAACACATGATAAAAATGATGGGTTGTCACTGGATGTGCACACCACAACATGGCCATGAGGACCGGAGTGCCACGTATTGGCACTGGGCTGCAAGGGAAAATGTTTAGATTTTTAATTACCCTAATGGTGAACTAAAAAGTGCTTTTGTTTCTCGTGCCATGAGGAGAGCAAAAAAGGGCTTTAAAATTATAAAACAATGGTAACCTTCTTGCTGAATGATGCAGCACTTTGTAATAATGCAGTACGTTTTGAAAAGATCTGTATTTTTTTCAAAGACAAACATCAAATAGAAGGAAAAAGGTTATGTCACCTTCACCCTCACAGTACTGTCATTTATATGCTATCAGCTCATTAAATTCACATTAAGATACTCCATGGGACTTTAGGAGCTATTAGTGCACCTAAAATGGCATAACAAAATCTCAGTTCACTTTAAGAGAGATGGCATTGCGACATTTTGTATTTCATCACTGAATTATTATAGTCTCAGATGCATTCTGCTGTGATGGTAATGGAAGGAGGAATACTAGAGAGGAAAGCTGTCCATTTGTTTATCCCCAGGGAGAGAAAAAAGAAAGTTTGATAAAAAACTAGAGTGAAAGTAAAGCATTAACAATTTAACCCCTGTAGCAATGCTAAAGAACATACAGGATTTTTATATTCTGCTTTTCAGGATGTTTAAAAAAAAGAAAGAAAGAAAGAAAATTTTGTATATAGGGAATTGCTTCAGGCAATGGAAGGTACAGCAAATGTACTGCATGAATGCAGGCATCTCAGTCTTTTACAGGTGAAGTCTCTCATGACGGACATAAAATACCTTCCTTCGTATAAATTCTTATGAAAAAAAAAAATAGTTATTGTCATTAAATTTGATGTTCTTGTTAGTTTGTTGTTGTTCCCCCCCCCCCCCCCCCCCGCTGTCATTATCATCATGTGCTGCTATAGGTAAATCTGCAACCCTGTATTTATAAATCCCACGTGGGATAATTGCTCAGGCATTATGCTTAGGAAAGAATAAGGAAAACTGAAGCCATACTGAATTATCATTAAAGAAATAATATACATATACATGAATACTAAATAAACCCTATACTGCTTAATAAAAAAAAAAAAAATTGGATATCTGAATTAATAAACTGTATGTATTTATGTTTTGGCTCTGGAAAGATAGCTTGGTCTGAGGATGTTTTTTCTACACAGTACATCTATGTAACTGCAACTATACATTATATACACATGTAATATGTATTGGAGGATAGAGAATAAGTTAAATTCAGTTTTTAATTTGAGGCAAAGTTAAGCTAATTTTCTTATGAACGTGCATGAACGGTTAAAAAAAACCATCAGAAGTGGGTTGAAGTAGGTTCAGTCACCTTATGTAATATATTTTTCTTAATATCTATTTAGAATTATTTAGAAAACATAGTAATTCCTTAGAAGTGCTTCCTTCCCTCTCCAATCAACACAAAAATGCCATGACTCAAGAACTTAGCCTCACACGCAATAAAAAGCCATCAGAACAAAACGGCAATTTGTGAGTCAAAACCATTGTAGAACCTTCGAATGTGCACATACACAGGGAGTGAAATTCATTCCTGTGCGGAGAGCCAGGACAAGCACAACTTAAGCTTTCAAAATACCTCTTAACTGCAATTACCTGATATACGGGTCTTTGGTGGAGCAGCAGTGAATTTCTTCAGTAGAGAGGGAGCTCAAAGACATAGGAAGAGTCATTGCAAAAGAAAGCTCGAGGTTTTGAAAGTAGAGGGGAGGGAAGTACCAGCACAGGGAATAATTGCTTAATAGATGCTAAATTTAATGCAGCATTTTACTACATTCAGTGCTTCAGAGTGTAATCTCTTTAGCACAGGGATTCTGCTGCTTATTAGATAGTTCACCTGTTGAAAAGCACAAGACAGACACCAGTTTTATCATCAGTAAACCATTCTTGAATAGTAACTCTGAAGGCTAAAACCTGACTGTACAGTGGATATAGTTTTCTAACAGATCAAAAAAGACTTGTTGCACTTAAAACCTTGGTTTTTGCATGGCGTTGGTTTGCCCTTTCCCGATGGTGTGGGATGCTGATGTGAGTGCTGGGTAGCTTGGAAGGCAGCACGGCTCATTCCCATTACTGACTGCCAGAAAGTAGAGAGGATGTAATAGGGAATTTTGTCCAGTCTGGGACAGGTTTTTAAAGGTCTAATAAAGGTTTACAGTACCAGTGTTATTGCTAAAGAGCACTAAATTTTAACCTATCTTCAGGCAACGGTACAGTTGAAGCCATGAGAAGTGGTTGCACATAAACAGGAGAACTTAACATTTAGGATGATGCGAGACAAAAATCAGCAGTATTTGTGCAATTAGGTTGGGGAAGATATGGGTGCAAGGGATACCCTGAGGGGCATGTCAAAACCAATGAATGCTGTATGGTCACTGATAGATGGATCTGGTGAAGGTGGCTGTAATTGTATGTATTTTAAGTGTTCTGTTCAAACCTCAAGATGCAAACTTATTGGGTTAGCTGGAGAAAAAGACAACTTTGTCTTGTATAATTATTTCCAAAGGAAGCCAGCCACCGTTTGAATAATCAAGTTTATACTTGCCATATTACCAGTGACATAGTGACGTATTTTGGAGATATAAATAATTTAGTATGCATAAGAACTCAATTCATGCTTTTATCCATTGTCAGAAACAGAGATTCAAGCCTTGACATTGTGGCTGATTTAATCCAAACACCGCAAGAGCACACAACAACAGTGCAGTTGCACCAAGGCTCACAAATTTCAAACTCTAAGTCACGCTAATGTCTGTGACCACCGTGTCATGGATTTATGGGCATTCACCAGGGGAATCCACAAAGACTTGACCACCTATGTAGAAATATAGTTTCATAACCCATTATAGCATTTATCTAAATTTTTATTTAGATAGATTTAGATTATTTATTTATTATTTAGATAGATTTATTTAGATGTAAGTAGCTGTTATTGCCCCTTCAATGGCAACATAGTTGTGTGCGAGCCAATCATGTCGTCAATGGATGAATTAAAGCTTGTCTTCATCTGCTAGCTTAGATGGAGGATTGCTTCTGATCCACACAGCTTTAACTCCGGACTAGATTTTCCTCCTAAAAGTGTGTATCTCAGCAGGGGATATGCTATGGCAAAGGAGCTCCAGCACAGCAGATTCAGAGCAGAAAAGCCTCCAGTGTCGTTGGGAAGATAGACTGGGAGAAATCTTTGTCGTGTTGGTTTCCCATCTGCAGCCCAGCATAGCAGTCAGGTTACTGAGAATCACATTTGGTCCAGAATGTATCAGAGTTGACTAATACTATCCCTTTCAAAGCCAATGTCAAGGGAAGATAGACCCACTCCTGCTCCGGGTTAAGAGCACACGGCTGGGTGCTGTGGATGAGGACATGGGAGGGTACTTGCTTTCTACCCTGTCACCTTTCAAAAAGCAAATGTGAGCCAGTTTATCTGCTGTGTATTATAGTCTGCATCTGCAAGATAGAAATAAAACAAGTGTTGACATGATTACCGTCCACTGGAGAGGCTGATTTTACATTGAAAGCACCGTGCAACCTTTTAGTGAGTTTGCCAAAAGATCCAGTGACTCTGATATTTCATAGCATTCAGGGATATCTAGTTTACAATCTTTTCATCAGCTCCAAATAATTCATGTTATTTGTTTACTGTAAGTCTATTATAAAGTAGCTTTTATTTCATATCTTGCCTGGCCACCCAGGCCCTGTAAGTGTCTTGCACCATGTCTTTCTGATCCTTAATGTTTGTTTTATAAGGTGAAACAGAGTCTATCCCCTGTCCTTGTATAGGCACCTAAACCAGGAATCTCCTTAAGGTAGTAAAGAGCTTAATTTTGCACTTTAGTTTTTTGTCACACCTCATGACATATAGTAGATAATCATTGTTGCCACTAATGGCTTGTCTACAGTGCTAATCCTTTCACAGGTATTAACTGAAACGGCTTGAAGTAAATACTGCTTTTGTTATGGACCTATCTAGGGTTCAGTATCTTGGTATTATGCAGTGTCTCAAGAAAATAACCATGGGATGCTCGCTCTGTAAATTGTTCTTACAGCTGCCCGGCTCCATGACATTTCCAGGAGGGCTCAGCRGTATCCACCGCCCTCTCAAAAGCTCGTCGGCCAAAAGTTAAACCAGGACCCGTCTAGGCTGGTTTGCAGAATCCACCCCAGTATCCCACTCCCAGAAGCCTTTAATTTCCTCACTGCCAGTTTGAGGGGGCTGGGAGTAGATAAATCGAGAGCTGAATAAATTTACGCTCTTTTAAAGAAACTGATGGGCTACAATGTTAGTACACAGTAATATTATTCTAAGTACCCACGATGCTGTTTTTGGCACCGACACTCTGCTACAGAGTGTAGGAGAGATCCTGACCTGCCTTCCTCTTGTGGCTACACACAAGGTACTATATCAATAAGAAAATTATTTGCGTTATCTCAGTCAATTAAGGAGTGTATTTTGAAATAACGAGGTGAAGCCCAGAGCTATAAAGTGTGGTACATGCTTTGACAAAAACAAAAAAMMCCCAAACAATTAATTTATGGGGATGGAATGCTTTTACTAGCCTGAATGATGAACAGCAACTTTAGTATTTAGTTTAATATGTAAGTAGTAATATACAGTGAAATGTAAAGTAAAATTAAAAAAGAAAAACCTATCTAATAGTGAACCTCAAGTATGCTTGTTAAATCAGAGAGGAAAAAAATAAAGATCTGTGTTTTTTTTTCTGGGGGGAAAGTAAATATATAAATATTTAATAAATAAATAAAATAAATAAAAAGCTTACAACGTGTGTCTAACTATCTGGACATGACTAGAGGGAAACGCTGTGTAGCAGACTTCTCCCATGGACTCCAGGTTTCCGTTCAAAACAGTAATTGTAAGCGACCAGTCAGTGCCCCGCTTCAGTCTCGTGTGCTTGTCTGAGCAAGAAGATCCCAGATACTAGGATTCCTAGAGGAATCACTGCCATCGGTGGTGAGATGTAACACTGGGTTGTAGCCAAATCCCCGACTGGATCCACCACCATCGAGGGACAGGAAAAGAAAAAAGTTCTCTGACACATTTTCCAGTGTTTCTGTATTAGCTGAACATGGCTTCTAAGATGGTACATTAATATCTATAACTGTATTTTGATTGCTAGCATAAGGCATTTAGCATAATGGCAGTGACTATTGCTACGGGTTCGGCTACGCGATTGAGTTACTGTGGCTTGACAAATTAACAGACATCAGCTGAGCCCCAGAAACCAATTTGGTGCACCCTCATAGCCTGTGGCAACTGGAAGGTAAAATACATTATCATCAACTTGAAAGAAAGAAGTCTAATCTAACTTGTTTTATCCTCTTTTGAGATGGCCCAAGAACATACAAATTGGGCAGAGCATTTCAACAGATACTTAGTGATTTTTCAATCTGCGGTAACTCTTGTGTCTCAGCCATGTGTCTCAGCTCTAGGTCTATAAATTTGCCTGCACTGTGCCTAGGTTGCCTTGAGGTCCTAAATAGCCAATGTCAAACTAGTGTGGATGTCTGCAGGCTGTCTTCTGCAGGGCTGACATGCTGAGGAAAGGGCCATCAGGAGGGGTGGTGTAAGGAAATAAGTATAAATAAACCAGATTAAGTTAATGCCAGCAGGAATGCCATGGCATGTTAATGCCAGCTCTATAACACAGTATCTCCAAAGAATTAGGATATTTGTCAGCTTTTAGGCAGGTTCACATTAAGTTCTCGTTTCTTCTTTTTTTTTTTTTTACCCTAAAACATGGGTTCTTATGTCAGAGGAAGCCTGGTGTAGGCAGAAATTAGGAAAGATGTTTGTTAAAATTTGAAGTGACTGAATTTCTGAGTATGGATTTCTACTATATTTGCTGGCTTTCAAAAGGAGGTGGCCTGTGATGTGATATGCATGTTACAGTGCACTCAGACACACTGTTAATTTTGTGTAGGACAGATAAAGTAGACTTCGGGGATGACTTTAGCTTTGTGTGTGTGTCTCACTTGGTTATGTGTGACACTTCATAACACAGCCTCATTCAGACACCCCTCGGGAAATACTCATTCTAGCACTGAAATTGCCAAATACACGATACTTTGATACTGCTTGTGGTGAACGTTGCTTTGGGAAGTGTTGCACTATCATTGAGTAGAAGAAACATGGTGGTGCTTATGTGCATGTTGGGGGGAGAGAATGTCAATTTAGAGGATGAAAATGCCTTTTTAAAAAGTAAACAGGTAAAAATGTACCTTTCCTCTTATGTTCTTTTCTATGGAACCATCCTTCATGCCTCCTCTTGAAGACACGGAGTCTCAGCACCTCATAGTACAAATCTCTTCTCTTGTAGGCCACCAGATGGGTTTTCCTAATGACTATTGACAACTCATTTGTCATATACAGGTTTATTTTCTTAGGGCCTAAAATGTTTCCTTCTAACCTAAATTCTTGGATGCAATACATCGGCATCTGGAGGGTATGTAATGTGAGAGTCTGTGATCTCTAGGAGATTAGAAAAGATATGAAGTTTACTTCTGTCCTTAAACTCTAAAACTATAAGCATGGACTGCAGGAGCATAAATGGAAGACTGACCACTTGGACTAAGATCTTATGTAAAAACAAGTTACAGATAGCAGAGAAAAAAGTCCAAGCACAGAAGAGGTTAAAATACAGTCAAAACCAAGACTGTGACGAAATGCAACAGAATGCACACAAGGTACAATAATTATCCATATGCTGTAGTACAGAAAGAGAAATGGTTCAGTAAGTAGAAAGTTGCTGCCATACTGACCACAAAAGAGCTTTCAGAGTCAGTATGAAAAAGGTCTTAAATTTTCATCCTTACGTGTAGCAGCAGTAAAAAAGAATGAAGGGGATTACAAATCAAGAAAATAAAACAGATAAATTGGAACCAAAAAAGAAAAATTTGAGAAAACAATGTTATAAATGAGTATAAATTAAGAGTTGACCAGAATAGCTATGGATCTAAGAGTGGTTTCAGGTCTTGGTGGTCGCACTCTTTGCTTGATCAGATTTCAAACCAGATATGTTTATCCTTGACAAAACCAGCCCTGGTCCATGGTTGCTTATCTGAACATTTAGTAAGCCATAAAGAGCGAAAACCTACTGTCCCTACTCAGCTCCGATTGCCAATAGGAAATTGCATGAAGTCACAGCGATGAGATATGGCCCTGAGCGACCCTTACACTATGATGTTTTTGAGATGCTGTTTTCTTAGTTAGGATGCTTGTAGGTGGCGTGTATGGAAAAGATGGCTTAGGAAGTACTTATCAAAACCTGCGTGTCCATTCAATGGGCAAACGCTATATTTCTTGAATTTTTAACTATACCTATAAATTTTTATTTTATTTCTCTTTAAATAATGGGTCATTTCAGTACCTGGCACAGATGTGTATGATCTGCTGTTAGCTCAAATCTGGTCTAAGAATGAATGAGTGGTGCAGCCAAGATAAAGTGATACTCAAAGCTTCTGGCTAGACCACAGTCCTATGTACTGTACCATCTACTCTTATAAACATCTTTATGATAAGACAATGCATAAACCTGACAACTGGTTAAATGAGAGTACTGTGGACAGTACTACTTACTGCCTAAAGTGTTGGCTTGGTACTGAGGTGACCAGCTATACCTAAACCCCTACCAGGTGGAATGATTTCAGGCAGTCAGGTCACCCTGGCTGTATCTCATTTTACCCATAAAGTAGGGATAATTAGCTATGCTTTTCTCCTCTATAAAGTCTGGAGATTTGCTGGTGAGCTAGATATCCTTGTTTTATAGGAAATCAGCCAGGTCTATAGCTCTAATTTGTAGCAGAGGAAAACATGTAACAGAAAAAAAAAAAACAAACTAGTGATGCACACTAATAATTACTCTTATAAATACTTTTGTTGTTGTTGTTTTGACTCACAAGAAGATGCAGGAACACCTCACTGTTTTCTTAGAGCTGCCCAGTATTCTTGCATTAGTTATACTGCAGACTTCCCTTCATGTCGTTAAATCAAGATCCATATCTGACAAAACCTGCCGTCTGGTCTTACCATCCGGCAATATTTGCTTGATGAGAAGTTCGACTCTCACTAGTAATGAGAGAAACCATTCCTGAGCACATCCGTCGGTATAGGAACTGCCTCAAGAGTATCCAGCAACTCCTCATCCAAACGGCAAGGTCTGAAATGAATCTGCCAGTGCACTGACCTTGACTTTGCCCTTATTCCAAGTATATGTATTGCTAGATATCAACAATCTAAACAGAACTAAAACCCTAAGCAACCGAAATATAAACAATCAAAACAACAAATGCATTTGTTGTATTAGCTGACAGCACCCATAATGTCACTGGACAAATATGTAAATACTGACCTAAATCCCTTTGCTAGAGACTTTTGTATTCACTTTAAATGTTGGAATAGACAGCAGCTCCCRCCTTCTGACCAGAAACCTCGGTGCCCACGCTGCCCTGGGTGCAAGAGCTGTGCCACAGTCACTCCTCCTTGGAGCTGAGCCTTACTGGGATGCTATAGGATTCAGGAAACTGTGATGGAAAGAGGATTTCCTGCTTGTGAATTTGGCACTATTCATTAGCATCCAATTAATTAAAACCAAACCTTTAACATTTTTGGCTGATTTGAAAAAATAGACATCTGAATACGCAGAAAACTGGAGTACTGACCCAATCCATCAATTAGTTGGACATTAATTGCATTTTTTCCCACTGACTTCAGGAGCTGTGGATCAGACCAAATGTGGTAGACTGTGTGGAATCAGCTTTATACTGCTGAAGCCAATGACTTTCATAGGTGTTTCCTGAAGAAGGTAATTAACAACATTAACGTTCCTTTCCATTTCAATGGCTAATGGAAACAAGATAACAATGCTTGGGTGGTGCTGTGGTCATGTTGGCCAACATAGGGTATTCCAGCCTCACAAATCTGGAGGGACAGAGCTCAGATTTTGTACCGCCGTGGAAATTGATATAAATTGGTTCTCATTCTTAGCCTTTTGGATAAGCAGGAGGTGTTCAGTTCTTCCCCAAGGAGCAGGAAAGGCTGGTGGCCTGGGTCAGGATGAAACCAGAAGGCTKGACCAGGCTGGATGGATTTTCAAATGTGCATTTTTAAATATCCACACAACCATTTTTACAGTACTCATTAAAATAACTGTAGTGTACGTTTAGTTGGTACACATGCTTGCACACAAACCCTTAAGTGTCAGTAAGTGACTAGGTTAGCATAYAAAGACCTGACCTGAAACTGTTTTGCAACATTATGTATGTAAATCATCGGTGTACAGTCAAATGAAAAAAGTAGCCAGTTCTTCAAAATGATTAAGTATTCAAGGAAACCTATCTTTACATTGCAATAACTTTTATAAAACAGACTTAAAATCGTTTTAAAAGTTTCTTACCTCTGTAATAACAGAGGTCTTTTTGGCAAGGATTAGACAATTGCTAATGTTAGTAACTCTAAAAATAATTCTTTCTGAGTTAATAACTCTAATTCTGGAGCACCTCTTCCACGCTGAGGTGGTGTTCACCTTGAGATAGGCAACGTTCCCCTACTACTGGAGAGCTGTGATCTGGTTTATACACAATATTGAGTATTTGTAGTGTTTCCAGATGCTTAACTCAGACTGATTCCAGCAGAAGCTAGGCAGCTCGCTGCCTTCTGGGACCTATGATGTAATTTACTACGTATAAAATGGCAATAATGCCATTTACCTGCCTCAGTGAAATTTTATGAGGATAAAACTAAAGCTAGAATTGTCTTTAAAAATGTTTCTGACAGCACACTTTTCAGCAGCTTTTTGGGAAAACATATTCTGTTGCTCCACTTTCTGTTGAGGGATGTGTAAGGAGACAATTTATTATGTTTTTAAGGAAACTGAAAACCAGAACTTCTTATTCTGGTTGTTTCGGTATTAATTTGTGTTTGCCCTAATTCCAGCAGTGCTTCACAGAGTCAGAGATCAGATACCCTTGAGTGTCCCTGACTGCCGTACACCGGTATAAAGACCACACGGCTGTCATGTCCTGGTGACTGGAGCTGGAATCAGGAGGCACCTGAAGCACAAGGAGTTTTGAACCGAGTTACCTCTATTGCAGGAGCATCAGGCAGAACTGGCCTGAATATTATGCTGTGATAATTTCTGTTTGGAATAATTTTTAATGATAATCTGGGTGACTGTAGACATGATTGGAAATGAAGAAGTGTTACAGTTTCCCCTAACAAAAAAATTCTCATTTTGATCCGTAACAGTGATGATACGATAAAATCAAGGCAACCTCTGCCTGTCATGCACAAGGGAAGGCCACTTTCCTATTGTAACTCCCATTGCACCAAAGCTGTAGAAATAGGAAAAGCAAATTATCCAGGAAGAGGGTATTATGCAGATTCAAGTTAGGAACTTTGCTGTGAGTTATGTGAAATTGCCTTAGTTCTCTTATTTTTTGTATCACGACATTAAGCAAAACCAGTATCGCTTAAACACACGTTCTCATCCACTGAAATGACATGTACTTACTAGATACAAACTACTGCACAATAGAAAAACTGAGAAAACAAATAACATTAGAACACTTCCAATATTTGCCTTCTCATATAACTGTAGAAGTGCAGTAAGTCACTGCTTTCCTATGATACTAAAAATAACATTTTTAATAGAAAGGTCTGTTATCTGCTGTTGCATAATTTCTTCTAAAATACCGAATAACCAAGGAAATTTTTCATTTGTAATGTAATTTAATTCTGGATTTTATTTTTGATTATGGTTGAGGTTAACTTTGATGTTTTCAAAATGAATTTCAAAGACCATTTATTCAGCTAATTTTGAAGGCAAAAACACACTGAAACTTTTATCCCAGTTGGTAAGCAGCTATCCCCTAGTTTTATTCAAGTTTTCACATAAAAATGCCAGTCGGGAATAAAACTGACAAATATATTCAATCAAAGATGGAATATTTTTTCCTCTTATGTTGCAAATGGCTTCATTAAAATAAAAGCACCACCTTAGGGATTGCATAAAGCAGAATATTGGTACCTAAATGGTATTTATGACTCGGCTAAATGTAAAGTGAATTAAAATTTAAAGGATTATAGTCAGGTAGGCCACAGACATTCGTAGAGGAATGTCCATTAAGAAGATGAAAGAACCTGCCGTCCCCAGCGACAGGAACATGTCGGGTTAGCGGTCAGGCATACCTATACACTTAGTGGCACCGTAAATGAAAAACATCGCGGTTGAACCCTAAGGTACTTGCATGATGTTTACTTCAGGCGAAGAAAACAAAATCCTCAGGCAAACATCTAGGGATGGGTATATTTTTATGTACATGTATGTGTATATAGTATACAGATATATGTATATCTATATATCTGTATATTTAGATACATATATATGTATATTTATATATAGACATATAATATTACAGGACTGGTAGGAAACTATGGATGATAAAAAACAACACCGTTAATGATGTAAAATATAACCTGAGCACTGTTATTTTACCAGTAGCTTGCAGGATCTACTGCAAACTCTGCTGTTTCCAGGTCTTAATAAAAAGTCCATGCTGCCTTTTAAGGAACTCATAAGACAGGGAGGGACAAGGAGCCTTCGTGGTAAGAGTCTGCCAAAGCACGCGTTTAATTTTTGACGTGAAGGAGATGGACTGCTTTTTGCTTTTGTAATGTATTCGCACACAGCTACGAGATAGATCTATGGGTTGCATTTTCTGAATTTTTACCTTTAAGAAGAATGAAATAATTTGCTCAGTTAACTTAATTTATTGAATTGAATTCTAGCCTCAGTAGTCAATGTTTTACACCACAGTCAGCAGGTGATTGACAGGAGTTCTTGGAAGATTTGGTTTCTTCATGGAATAGCCATTGTTCAAGTTACTACACAGTAGGGAGCTGGTCAGGAAATAGTTTCTCATTACTCAAAGTGTTTGTGACCAAACAATAAAATATTCTTCAAGATGTGTGCTTTTAATTTACAAATGCTTTTCTATGAAAACCAAGATTTTCAGTTACAGTTTTTAAAAAGTAATTGAAAAAATATTCAACCATCTTTAATCGAATGTCATTGTATGACACCTATCTATGCACTTTTCTGGCCATATTACTGTGGTGCTTTGCTCCAGGCACTGGTCTTGTTTACCTGAAAAACCACTTACATCCTAGATTCAGTCGAAATAATCAGCCCTGCTGTTTATTCACMCAGCACCAGCCCCCTGAATATAGTACACCCAGGATCCTGACAATTATTTGTGTTGAGAAATAGATATCATGCAATTCACTGCCTTTTAAAAAGACGTGGCAAATTTGCATAGCATTCATTTACATAATTTTATTTATTTCCTATTTCTTCTATCCAGCTACTCCCTATTGTAATGTGTTCCTGGCCCTGTACTTTCCCTTCTCTGCTACGAGTTACCGGAGCTTGCACACACTTGCCAATGTGTAATTTGCACAACCGTTTGTGTCACCTCTGACTGTGGCCCTGTATGTTTAACTTAGCATATCATAATACTATAAAGCTTTAAATCCAAAGGAATGTGAGATGGGATATATCTATTTATTAGAATATTAGCATTTCTAACATGACATTTTATACAATGCTTTGAACCACATGGTGCACATTCCTTTATTTGAATAGTACCTCTGAGTCTTAGTATCTTCTTTCCAATTTGGACAGATTAGCTAAGTGGTTAAGTGGTATCCTTTAATTATCCATCTGCTTTGTGCCATACTCGTATCTTTGATAAGATAGGTGACTAGTGGGATGCTTTTTCAAAGTGCATGTCTTTATAGCTGTGCATTGTTATTTACCTTTTTATATGTTTCATTTCCCCCTTTATTTTTTTAGAAGATTTTAGAAAATCTTTTAGAAAAAAAAAAGATTATTAATAAAAGAGCGGGCATTTGTAGAGCAAGCTAGTAGACATTTAGGAGTAATTTTAAAGTAACATTTCTTCTCTATCTTACTTTCTACCCTTCACTTAAACATTCAAACACACGATAAAAACTAATGTTTGAGTGAGGGTTTGAAAGGATCTAAGAATTGGGCTTTGCAGGTTAAAAGTCTAGGTTAGCAGTATGCTTCTGCCTGTTAGTGCTTGTGCTCATACACGTTCTGCATTTAAGAAGGAAACAAAATCTTTAAAGTAGTCCTGGGGATTTTCAAAGCTGGTTTATCAATTGTATTGCACTAAGCTTGAATAGAGGCAAAGCAGGAAACAAGTGACTCCTGCTATAGTCACATTCCTGGAGGAGGGAGATGATCCAGGCACTTGGTGGTGGTGTGGTCCATGCAGAGGCCGGGATTGGGCAGGACTTGGCCAGCCCCATCATCGGTCCGATGGCTTATGCCTGAAGTTTGTTTCTGAAACCCTGTTGTTTTTTTTTTTTTAATGTAGGGCTCATCCAAGTGGCATTCCTGAGTCAGTAAAGCTGGAAGACAGAGCTCAAAACCCATTTGCTGGTTTCTCATATCAGTTTCATATCAGCTTCTCCTAAAAGGGAATCAGGTCCTATTTATACAGGGAAAAATTAAGCTTATTCTGGATTGCCTTTGTGATATTAGCGATTGTGTTTTAAGTGCTTTTGCAGGGAGCGAAAGAGGAGAGAAGAGAAGAGCAGGAAGTTTTAGAGGGATGAACAAAAGGAAAACAGGTTCTGGTGGGCAAAGGCAGATGGAGATGCATCGCCAAATAGCAAATCTTTTTCAAGGCGGGTGATTCAGAGTGGTTACTGAACACTGTACGTTAGGAAGAAATGAGTGTAGGGAATAAGAAAGTGAACCAAAGCACTTTATTTATGAAGATAAGTTCTGAAACACTGTACTTTCTTGACTGTTTTCAGTTGGTTTGTAGGACGATAACCATAAAACTGTGCTGCAGAGATTTGAATATAACATGCCACGTAAAAATAGAGTATATGAGAAATATGTCTTTAATCTGAGGCACAAAAATAAGATGAAACTATGGATGTTCTGAACTGTGCTAATTGCATTTTGCAATTACGGGGATCTGACTCATAAAAGTACCAGACTGATAGCATCCAAAAATCACACAAAAAAGCAAACAGAACATTTGGAATTAACTTTTGAAAAGGTTAAAATTTCCTGAGGAAGGGAAATCACACATATCCTGGGCTGGGCGGGATACGCAGACTACTGTTGGAGCAGAGAGCTCTCAAAACTCAACTCAAAGGTGGAGCCAGGACAGACAAAGATATGGAGCTTGTACACACTATAGTAGCTGGTCAAACAGGGATAATCCTTGGTGTATGATGAGGATGCCAGAAATGCAATGGGTGATATAGGAAGGGGTACTGGCAGACTATATGGAGATACGGATGAAAATCAGTATTATTAATTCAAAGGAGTTTGTTATGGGAGTCTTGTTAGAAAAGTAAGTGACCAATTCTGTCAATCTGAGAGGAGAACACTTTCTTAAACTTGACTTGAGTAAACAACTCAGTGTGTTAGAAGAGCTTTTAGTATTATAAATATTTTTTAAAATTTTTTTTTTAGAAAGACATAGCTAATAAAATAAGGACTTAAGTAAAATACAGGGCTGACGTTCCTGAAATTATGACCATTAAAGGAATTTGTGAATAGGTGAAATCACTTTTTAAGGAGTCTTATTTGCCATAAAATACCAGGATTCATCCACTGCATATGCTGTAAAAGGGCAGGGGCATGAAAAACTTGACAAAAAGATGAAAGTTGTCCTCCTGCAGACAGGGTTGCTCTGGACAGAGTGTTAAAAGGAGCTAGAAGAGCCCAGCCTTCCCACAATACATGTCCTTAAAAAGATTTTGCTGTAATGTAGAAGTTAAAAAGTGGATCGTGACAGGCTCATTTCTCTGGGAAAGTGTAGGGGAAACCCAATAAACAGATCATCAGTCATTGCAAGAAAACACCCAGCAGATTTGGGGACCTAACAGAATATGTATAAAGGAAACAACTTCCATTGCCTATAAGGGAAGAAACGTGTGGGAGATGACTGATATCAAACACTTTTCTGCTACTGGATGCCCCAGCAGGGATCTGGCAGGTCACTATGTACTTGTACATATTTAGCAGTCCCTTTAAGAAGGAGTTTCCACAAAGAAATCATTTGGGTTGTGACTCAGCACTTGAGGTAGGTGGCAAAGGAAAATCAAATATATTTTTAACCCCTAGAGGTATTATGAAGTGTGATGTTTACAAAAGGTATTTTGATGCCACTGATACATTTTGCAAAGAATTCTTCATCACAAAGAACCTGACAGGACTAACAGAGGAAAATGTAGATAACTCAGGAGATAGACTGGGGTAGAAACAGCTAAAGGAGAAGCCTGCACAGAAGAGAATTGAGTGAGACCACTGTCTGTGTGCTCCCCAGCTAATGAGGAGAGGGTCCCTTCTTGCGGGGGAAACTTCTCTTTTCCCTCATTACCTGAACTAGCAGCCAAGAGCATTCCCAGGAGAGGTGTCCAGAGAAAACTGTGTCTCAGTTCGAGCTTCATTGCATCACTTTCAGCCACTGCCTTTGCTGGGGAGGCTGTACCCCCTCCACACTATCAGACATGTGTTTAATGTAGACGTACACAGTACTCGCATCACCTCCCAACCCTCTCTGGGGTTAATGAAGAGGCTGAGGTCCTGAAGATTCAGCTGTGGGTCATTTTTGTGGCCCCACCTCAAACTCATTGCCACGTCCTCGCCTCTGTTTTGCAGTGTGGGCCCCTGCGCTGGATATGCGTGGCAAAAAAAACCTTTCCAGTGTTATGCAGGGAGAGGGGTCACTTCAACAGTTGTACTTTATACACACCTCTTTATACAACTAGGAATCGGGTTAGCGATGCATAGGAGAAGCTTTTGGCTTTGTTTATTTGATCTAAAAAGGATTATTCTTGCTTTTAARTAGGCCATTGTTAGTGGAAAACAATGAAAAAACAGCAGAATATGAAAATATTTTGTTTTGTTGTTACAGCTAAGGTAATTACAGCCCTCTCAAGATCTATAGACACCTGAAGGACATTTGCTGGTTGCAGACCTGACTGCTAATGGAATTGAAAAAGTGCTTAGTATAGTCTGGAACTCAAAATTAAGTACATTAGAGGTAAAAGCTTGTGGGCTGGCTCAGGCTGGGGGTGGGTGTGGGGTGATGCTGCTCACCTGAGGGAGTGATGGGTGATGAGCAGCACCTGGGGCTGGTGCTGGGGTCACTGCTGGGCAGCCAGTCCCCACCCACACCGCAACCAGCCTGGGTACTGTGGAAGGAGGCAGTGTTGAATGTGGTGCTCCTGGATGCTTGTGAAGCTCTGTTGTGTGTCAACACGTCCCCCTGCAATGCCTGAGTGAGAGGGTCCTGGACAGCCACCACCACCTCCTGCTTCTGAGTGTCACTTGCAGCTCCATGGCCCATCAAGGTAAGCACGGTGCAGCTTTTGTCTGTCTGATGGTTTTGGTGCGTCACGCGGAGTCTAGTGTGTTGTTTGGCCCTATTCTGGACAATTTGGATTAAACCTTTACAGTGTTAATAATAAAGAGAGGTGTGAGGCTGTGGTGTGGCCCTGAGTCAGTCAGGGCTTTGTGGTGAGTTTGCCCAGGTATCTTCTTTGTTGTGGTTGATGGGGACTAAAAGGCTTTAAATTCGGCAAAGCTAGGTTTTATTGAAATGAAGCTGGAGATAGTCTTAAATGGAAAAAACTCCTAATGGCCACGGAAAGCAGAAATGATTGCTTGCTGTGTCCTTGTGGGCTGCTTCTTGCTTCTAGGCTTGGTTTTGGTCAAGTAAGAGGCTCTCGGAGTTGTAGCGTATTCTGAGTGGTGCTGAAGAGGCTTTTGGGAAGTTTTCTTTCCATCACCAGGTTTAGTCTCTGGCTCCTCCTCTGTCCTGCTCTGTAACACCACCCCCACCCCCTGGACTTCCCTGCCCTGGTACAGTTGGGTGGCTGCTCCCAAGTGCTTTCTAGGGGTTTCTCCATGGTGTGTCCCTTTAAAGGTTCATGTATTAATTGTGAGCTTAAGGTTGCCTATTAAGAAACTGAAATATCAAAGACATTTTGACTGAATCCAATGCAAATAGAGATATGGCAGTTATCCCTGCAGCTCTCAATGTATATGTACAGCTAAAGGTACAAATGAAACACAGAGAGCTTTGAGTATAAAGCTTGAAGATCCAGGAAAAGGGGTGTCTCTAGCAAAAGCAGGCTTGAGTTGCTTGCCCTGCAAAAAAGGAAAAAAAGCCTGCCCTTCTAGACTGCTCTTCTCATTTTCCTGCAGCAGAGTGTTTCAATGTAGATGAGTACATTAATGTACATCTAATCTGGTTTTGCTAAATAGGACACAAGTGATATGTAACAATGAATCAAATATCGGCATGAATTTGGGTGGTTTCTAATGGCTCTGGAATTTGTTTGAATGTATTAGTGCTAGTTCCTACTAATTGTTTAATGGAAAAAGACATTAAGTTCAAGTAGCTACTGGAAAAAGTTGCAAAATCCTAATTTCTCCTTAGTTTTGCCAAATAGAAGTAGCGCAGCGTTGAAATACATGCTGTGTCTAGATGTCGTTTTGTCAACTGTAAACAGAACGAGAGCTGTGCTGTTACAGAGGCGGGGAAGCTGCAGCACTGTAGGAAGATGTACAGCTTGACAACAGGAGAGATGACTTTTGGGTCAGGGAGTTATTGTTTTCTTGAATGTGATGCAGTGTCTGCTTGTGGTGGAAGCTAATGGTGCAGTACTACTGCCAGATTAAAAGGACTATTTCAGAAGAGATCGACTGGTCCAAGTGCTGGCAACAATCAAGGGATTAAGTCTGAGTACCTTAAACCGTGTGTGTGTTACACGAAGTATTTCTGTTGTTGAGCTTTGGGTGGGGAAGGGGGCATGGGGCTGTGCTACTGGAAATTGTAAATGTTTTGGCAACGTAAACTTCTTGCAATAAGGTAGGCTAGGATGTGAACTTGCAAAATTTTAACTTTTTCTATGGCAGTTCCCTGAAAGTGGGGTCAGCTGGTATGGTCTATGGTAAGAGATGCACCTGGGCTGCTATGGCAGGATAAATAGGTAACCTATGGTAAATTTGCATGTAGTTGACCTACTTTGCATGGTACTCTGCTGGGGTGGTTGAACCCCGCGTCTTTTGCCCTGGACACAAGGATGCTGAAGGTCTGCGGTAGAGCTGTTCTATTGTACAGAAACATATGCCTGGGGAGGGAAAGAGCTGCTATGCCCAGCTGGGGAATTGCTACACTATACTGAATTCAACAGAAAACTTCTGATTTGCAGCACCTGTGGATGTGGAAATAATTAAAGGTACATTTTCCATACCTGTCCCAGTTCTTTTCTAGGTATACGGTAGTCAGTGGAGTTCACTGAGACTCTTGCTGCTGTTTGTCCATGCTGCAGTCTGAGCAACCTAATCTATTTATCAGTAGCAGCAAAATTTTAGTCATTCTCATAAGCATCCTGAACAAAATGTGCCAGCTAAACTGTACTCAGCAAGAGTGGGAGAAGAAAAAAAAACCAGAACCCCACAACAAAAAAGCAAACAACCCCCCCCTCGAAACCTGATCTGACTGTTATGGGAGACGATTATTATAGTTCTTCACTTGCAAATTTTCCATTTGTGTTAAGTTGCTTCCCACAGTCTCTCACTGTCACATTCATTCAAAAGCCAGAATGGCATTGATAGAGTTCAGCGTTTTGGCTCATTTGCCCCAGTTCTGCCTGGAGACTGGACGTACAGGATGTAACAGAAATCTTCAACCAAAATTCTGCCCTCCCGGTCGTTCCTTTTTACTTGAAAGCGCTACTTAGACTTTCCTTGTCCTCCTTTTGTCCTAAGTTAAATATGTTTTGAAAACAAAACAAAACCCTTGAAATGGCAATTTTGGAGCTTCCCCCTTGCAAAGCTCTTCCTCCTTCAGATACTTAAACCAAAATAAAAAGCAGCTTAAAAATCCTGTTTTGAAGCTTCCTTCACCTATTTATCTTTAAAGCAATGCAAAGTGAGGCTATATAATTTTTATGAATTAATTTGTTTTGTTTGCAGCTGGTTATCATCCTGCTCTGGAATATTCATGTTACTTTACAGAGAGCACTGTGCCATTTTCTAGATGTTATCATTATGGCCTTTTAGTTAAGAATTACCACTACTATTACAGCAACTACAAGGAAATGCACTCCCACTCATTGCTGTGATAAGATGCCTCACATCCTCCTCCTTGCGATGGTTTCCTTAGTGTTCCACTTCTCCGATGGAGACATATTTGCAGCAACGATAACAATTTTCAAAAAGAAACTAATAAAATGTGCACACTTTTTTTTTTTTAAGGCTTGTGATTTCCTCCCAACAAAATTGTCACTGAAGCTAGTAACCACATTTAGTAGAAATGATTAGAGATGTGTGACAAATTTACAGCAAAATGCACAGCAAAACTGGAAACATTTTTCTTTTCATCAGCTATATGAAAAGTAAAGGGGGGGGGGGAGGAACCATGTTTTTTCGCTCCCTTTCCGCCTGACAGAATACTTCAAATTTTAAGATATGGGAGTATAACTTCTGAATAATGTTTCTGTTAAAGTATCAGCCAATTTTTTTAATAGAGAAAACACATTCTTGATGGTAATCAGATGTCAGTGGCCATTGGTTAGCATCATTAATCAACAGGGATGAGATAGCTTGGCTTATAATAACAAAAAGGTGGAAAAAAATTACCATTGGTTTTACAGCAATTTGTAAGTCAGAATTTCTGAGTAAAGGAGAAAAAGTGTTTGCCCCTCCCCCCCCCAATAGGCATGTTGAATTTAAAAATAATAAAATAAAAAACAAACAAAAAAAAACCCCAGCAGATCAGTCTAGAAATGTATAAAGGTTTAGAGCTGACAAATATTCAGTAATTCAGTGGCTTATCCAGACCAACTTGAAATATGTTAATAAAAGAAAGGAAAAAAGTTATATGGGTTTGAATCTCTGTCACGTCTAAGAGTTTTGGTCAGCTCTAAGAGTATTGAAATAAAAGGTTTCTATCTCCTTGTTTCTGGCCATTCCTCAAAAATGGACTSTCTATTTATCCCAGCTGGGTAACTATTCCCCAGATAATCAGAAGGAATTGATATCACGTCCTTGGTGTTATGTCTTCTGACCTTGAGGGTTGTAGGCRGTTTCTGCTGGAAAAGTTTTCACAAGGTTTGTTTGGTTTTGTTGTTTTGTTTTGTTGGTTTGTTTGGTTTTTTCTCTTTCTGTGCAGTTCCATTCATTTACCAAAAATGATTTGACTTTGGAAATAAACAGTGAGATGCAGCGTCCTTGTTCAGAAATGTAGGTCTCTTTTCCAGCTGGTGACCTGGTCAAGTGCACTGTGCACGTTGAGCATGGTGCAACAGCACGATGCGTGGTGTTCAAGAGGCTCTCAAAGGTGCGTCCCCTCCTGTACAGAAAAGCATGACACCCAGTTGGTGCAGATCTTATTATTCAGTGATGATAGATATTTTTTGACTCTACTTCCACTTGCCRCTACCTGCTTTTCAAATCTCCTGTGGAAAACTAAACTAAACCTGTTGTAGCATTTGGAGTATCTTCTACTCGTGACAGCTGATTTGAGTTCATTACACTGTCTTCGTTTAGCGTCCATGATGCTCCTTCCTCCTTTAGCCAATCAATGTGAAAGGCGAATACTTAGCTGAAATCTTGATTCACAGCTGTATGGTACAGACCTGTACCTTCTGTGCCTACAAAAATGATGTATATATGTAAAGGTGAGGGCCCCATGCTCCAATGAGAGGGAATAAAGCTACTTGTCTTAAAGTGCCTCAACAAAACAAAGAGCTCCAAGGTTTTTTTGTTGTTTCTTTGTTGTTGTTTTAAATCACTATCTAGCGGTGGTTACTATTCTCTAGTTTATAATGGAATATATAACTTCATTTTATTTAGGTCAAGGAAAAAAAAAAGCAATAATTGTTTGGTACCTATTAATAGATAGTGTTTCTTGAGGGCAAGCACTCCATGGAATAATTAAACCATTATTTGGCTATCACTTACAGATTACATGTTTCGGATGAATATTCTTTAAAACAGTTTTTAAACAACAGGCTTAATGTTGAAAACAGGTAAACTGATATATCATACATTCAATATAAAAACCTGAACAGAGTTAATGAAACACCGACTCTCAGAAGCAAAGGTACATCCTATATTGGGATGAGGTTATCAGCAGCAGAATGGAAAAAGATTAGGGGTAAAGTATGTAGAGGCCTCAATCTAAAATGAGTTAATATTAAAATTATGTCTGGAAGTCATTTAAATCCCACAGTAGTGGTTAAATAGAGGAAAAGCTATAGTATTTAAGTTTTAAGGAGGATATTGGCCTATCAGTTGTTGGGTGGAGGGAATGTAAAGGTGTTGAACAACTTTGGGAAAATATCGCACACACGCACATTTGATATTAGATTGTTGTTAAATACCAGACCTTCCCTGGAGTTGCAATACTTTATTTGTGCTCCAGGAAAGGCTTATCAAGAGAAAAGAACTGTTGTGGGGTAGGGTTTTTTTTGGTATAATGAATGTCCCAGTTGATACTCTAGGCTGGAAGTGGATTTCTCATTTTTATACTTTGATTTTTATTGAAAAATATCTCAAGTATTACAGTGGTGCAATAAATTAAAAATCAGGTCCTGAACATGCCACACCATAAAGATGACCTATGTAAGTTATAACAGTAATAACATGTAAGCTCTGTTTTATACAATGGTATTGTTTTTTACATTTGGGGGGGCAGACACTAAAGCGTCATGACTGCATTTTCATTTAAGCCTGTATTTTTTACTGTATTTTCAGGGAATTAATGGTAACAACAAAAATTGTGTGCTTTTTTTCTGTGAATTTGTGTCTATCATACTGTGTCACCATGAGCTCTATGATGATAAATTTAAGTTTTGATTTGAACTGAGATGTGTTTAATCACGGATACTATACAGTTTTACTCTTGTAGGTTTATGCAGATAAGGAAAATGAGACCCGTAAGGGGAGGTGACAAAATGACAGAAAAATAAAGGAAGAGAGTGTCTACGATAGGTCAGCATCACCCTTTTGATGGCCCAGGGAAAAGAAAGGGACTTGGGCGTTCCTCTTCAGGAGGAATTGAAGAGATACCTATCTCAAAGGCTACGCTAAAATGCCATGTAAGGGTAATATGTCATGATCATAGTGTGCTCTGATCAATAATCTTCCACTGATGTTGGGGTGTGGGATTATTTTTGACTCTGTTTCCCATCCTGAAAACCAGGATACTGTTCCTCATCTATCTTGCAAGGAAGTTGTATTTACCAGGGAATGCATGCAGAATGATTTTTGAAAGATGCTCTAGAGTGCAAAGAATTATTGCATTGTTTTTATTCATGACTTGAGCTGGGTTTTAGTTAGTTGCATGCCTTTGTGTGCTGCGTATTGGGTTTTTATAGCAACGTCTGTGTTCTCTGGGTACCTAAGCAGAGATTTTCTTTTTAATACTACATAATTCAAATGCTGGATTCATACCAAATTCACCTCCTCCACACATTTTAACTGCATTATTAATAATAATACGGTTGATTGCTGATGCTATATATTTGTTTTCTAAAGAGCTCGTTGAGAAGCTGGGCGTGTTAATAAGGTATGGTGTGTTTCTCCTGTGTTCTCAGCAAGGCTCCTGCCTGTAGCACGCAACTGGCACTGCCCATATTCTCTTTTCACTGCTACTAGGCAGAGYATGCAGGCATTTTCAATTCACTAGATCATTCACAAGTTACCTCCAACCCAACCTTGTCATTGCAATTAGTCACACTTACAGTGTATGCTTTTATGTGCTGTATCTCGCTGAAGTCTCATCATGCCAGGCCAGTGCCACAGGGTACTAGACAACAACAAAGATCTCAAGCATAGTTTAAAAGGTAGCACTATAAAAGAGAAAAATAACGGCCGCAATCACTGCTAGATACCCTGTTCCCACAGATCCTGCAGCCTTTTTTTAGTTTCAAACTAAGGCTAAGTTGTACGAACGACTCCCTTCCCCACTGCCACCATATGTCCAATATATCTGGCACCCTGTCCAGCAAGGCAGGGAGGGAGAGGAGAAGCCCTGACACAGCATATCTGGAGGGAATACACTGGGCACTGTTTCAATGTGAAAAATGTTTGAGGAGACTCTCTCTAATCACCTTTTGGCTAACAGTTCGTGGGAATTAGTGTGGTGTTATGAATGGACCTCTGGCTGTGTAGAGTTCCCGGCTTTGCCACAGATTTCTGGGGTGTCCTTGGACAAAGCATCAAAGGTTGCTTTATCTCTTTTTGGAAGCAGTGAGGTTACACTATTGCTTAAAGAAAAAAAGGTGAGAACAAAATAGGTCTCCTTTTCCTCTGCTCTTCATCTGGAAAAAAAGAGTCATAATTTTCTCATAATCCTTTCCCATCTGTTTTTTAGGTACTTGAATTTGTGCCTTAGCATGTTTTCATACAGTCCCTAACATAATGATTTCTTGGTCTCAGCTATGACCTTCGGGTCATAGAAACTTTATGGTAATTTCTGTCAAGAGAAGCTGTTGCATTGTCAAGTGCCTTCTGTGAAGACTTAAGGGTAGATGGTGCACTGCTTCCTCTCCTGACGTCTCCAGTTGTTAGTCCCTTTTGTGAAGTTGGGTAAATTTTTGTTTTCTGTCAGCACGGATTAGGTCTGATAATGATTTGGTTACATATACACCCGTGTGAGTTTTGGCACAAAATGTATGCAAGCCTAAACACAGAATGTTGCAATTCCAGGCCAAGGAATAGCTGCCTTGAGGTTCCCTCTTAAATTTCTCCTTTAATTCACATAGAAGCATGCTGAAGCTGCTTTCTTCAGATTGCAATAAATTCCTGCTAAATTCCTGTCTCGGGAGAAAGAGCTAGGATTTAAACAATTGCTGAACCACATGAGCTGTGAGGTTTTTTTGGGAGCAAGAACTTTTGTAGAAGTTAGAGGAGGATGGCTGTCCTCAGGGACAGCATTTGCAACCCCATCCCCAGGGATGTAATGTTACAGCAGACTGGACAGCGCTGCAGCAAGCACAGGAGGAGCCAGTTCATCAGAGACATGGCTCGTTAGCCAGTGGGTCTGTCCTGTTGCTGTTATTCTATAGTAATCAAAGCCAGTTGGCCACGGAGAGTGCTCAGTGAATTTATCTGCGTGGGTTTTCTCCAACTGATACAACTATAACAAGGCTAACGCTGTGACATCCGCGTGCAGGATGGAGCCAGCTGTCTGTGGACTCTGTCCTATCCAAGGTGCGTTGCTCAGCGCGGGGAAGGAGGAAAGGCCCTGTGTCATGGAGAAGTACGAGTCTCCTTCCTGCCCCTTCACCTCCCCTCCTTTTCCTGCACAGGTTGGTGCTGGCAAGTGGTGTAGCTGTTGATAGAGGCTGGTGTGCTATCAGGAGAGAAGTGAATGCAGGTGGGCATATGTAGGTACAGGTTCAGCATTATCTTCTTGGCAGATCACATGCAGGTGTAGTGACCATAAATTACAGCATGAAGTTTAACCCCTGGATCACCCAGCATAGGCAAAGACTGTCAGGCAGGTGATGGATTTCGGGAATGCTGTAGTGTCTAGTGAAGGTGATAAGAGCTTTTTTTTTTTTTTTTTTTGTGGCCCCAGTGAAGTGAGAGGTGTGAATGTTAGGTTGTTAACTTTTCTGTTGCAAGAGGTTTTTTTTGTCTCGTAAAAAAGCGGAGGGGTGGTCTGGGGGACCCTGCGTTGGGTGTTCGTGCTCTGCCTTGAACTGCAGTAAGGGGCTCCTTTGCTTCATTTGCTCCACCCGGCTGGCATTTTGTGTGTATTTCCCTTGTATAACGGACAGAGTGTTTCTATAATAAGATTAGGCCTGGACTTTTCATTGCTGCCTCTCAAGTTTCTGTTAACATGTTCTCAGATTGTAGGCATCTGCTCAAATACGCTTCCTGCAAACAGGCTCCGCTGCCCTCTCCCTCCTGAAAAATTAAAGGATTGAGAAATGACGATGCCATTGGAGTCCTTGGGATCAGTTTCCCTAAGAGATGTAGGATCTCATTCCAGATAATATTCCGAAGATGCATTTTTTTATGATTTGGTCAAGAATTGACAGGAAGAAAAGGCTAAATAGTAATGAGAAACTACCGTAATTGCACTTTTGAGGACTAGTGCTGTAAGTGATTACGCGCATGATTGAAAACCATACATTGGCTCCACAAATACAGCTTGACCTACCTGTATATTTTCAATAAGAAGTAATGTCTCCTATTTCTAAGAGAAGAAGAAGAAAAAAAAAACAACCCTGCTGTTTTTAGCCATATACAAATGATAAAAGCAAAGACATCAAAGTGTGCAGCCTTTCAACTCATGCTCAATTAGAATAAAAGTTTGGTTGCTGTTTTAAACATTTATGGCTAACTAACTGTGACAGCATCTCAGCTCTGCAAATGGGATGATTTTGGATTGACTTTTGATCTGACTGACAGTTTCTTATACACTTCAGTGTTGGTTTATGGCATACGAGTCTGCATTTGAATCCACATGTGACTAATTAGAAACTGTTTATGGTCTATATGTATACATTCACACAAGAATAAAAGCTTTTTTCTAACTGGAGCCACGTTGTTAATGAAAGAGTTAATTTAACAAGGTGCTCGATATGCTGTGTTTAAAAGGTCTACAACAAAGATTAAAAAAGCAAAAATATAAAAAAGTGTATTTAGCATAAAGAAGGAATATATATATATTAATGTTAACAACAGATATGTAAATTGTAACAATGAAGATCTCTTCTAAAAACCCTCTATATTTTTTTGGTCGTTACAGGAAAACAACAGGTTGAATGACACATTTTAGAGTACATTTACAGTTTATGAGTATCTCAGTGAGAAATTTCATTCTAGTATCATTTTTCGGCTTTCTGTATAAAACGCGACAGAAGAATGTACGTTTATGCTAATCTCTTCATCTACCTTTATCATAAGGGCTCCTGACAATGGGAGTGGTACTATAGCATTTGTGCCACCAAATACATCTGGGGGTTTTGAAGAGTCCGCAAAGAGGAGTGCTAAAATGAATACGAATATAATAACATTTTCTTGATAAAATAATGCTTCCTTGTCACAGAAAACGAAACTGTCAGCATTCCTTTGTAGGCCTCTCTCAGGCTTAAGAAAGGGTCCTTGACAGTTTCAGCATTGCCTTTAAATATCTTATTGAAATGTAGATTAAGACTGTACATCTTATAATAGTTGGAAAGCCTTTTCATTTTAAGTCTTGTAGAAAAGCAAGTATTAAGTATTAACTTTAGCAGTTATATTTTGGCATTTTTCTCAGGTTGATCCCTCCTAGACCTAATATTTAGACTTATTTAAAGAGGCAGTAGATGACCTGACAGTACAGTAGTACAGCATTCTGCGTTTCTCTGAGTTGCCATCAAGTAAGATTAGCAGTATCTTTTGTTAGTGCCATCTCTCATGTATTTTACAAAGGTATCCTGTGTACGTGGATACTGCTATAATCAATGATGCCTCAATGTCCTTGGTTAATGTTTAGCACTTTCAAATGCTTCTGCTATAGTTTTGATATTAACCTAATTAAAGTAAAAATGATATTGAAATATGTTCTATAAGCAGGGCTTTTTCAAAATCTTCTGTAACTCAGAAATAGTCATTATCTGGTTCTTTTAATATAATGATGTGAAATATAGTTTAGTGTAGGTAGTATTTATCAGTCAGGATTCTTTCACTTGGTATGTAAACCATTTATCCACTTCATGTATAAAACAATGATATTTTAAATCATTTTGTGGGTCTCAATTTCTGGGTGCTAATTTGGGACTCTTGGAGAGGAGCTTATTTTTCGGAAAACTCTTAGCCATTAACTCCAGAAAGTCAGCTTCTTGCAGGTGTTGGTGTCTTGCTGTGACATAGAAAAAAACTGAAAGTACCTATAATTATGAATCATTTGTGCATCTCATGTTTGTAGATATAAATCTGCACCAGAACCCTAATATAATGAATAAGATCACAGGAATCTTGACTTAAAGGTAGTGACCTAGATGTGACAAGGTAGCCTTGTTATTATCATTGTTTCTTGTATAACCCAAATGATGTATGTAATGAGCTTGATTTTTGCAAAGCTTAGCTATCAGAAGAATAACTTTCAGCTGCACAAATGTGATATAGAGCTAATTGGAAGCCAATAAACACACTGTTTATACACTCTGACCTTTCAGAATGGGTCCCTGCTTTAAACAAATGCAAGAAATATAGTGCTTTAATGACACTTGGGCAGATTCATACTTGCTGAATGTATATAAATAAATATTTGAATATAGATAAGAAAATATTAGCCTCAGCTCACACGAGATGGGAACTAGACAGCAGAAGAAAGTGATTCATGAATGAAAAAAGATACAGTCTGAGCAGTGCAGTAACTCAATTCAAAAGATTATTAAAATACTACATGGGAATTTCTTGAAGTCCTACAGTAGCAGCTAAGACCCCAAATAGCCAACATATCAAATGCAGGAGTTGTATGAAAGATACAGCTAGGCATTTTCATGGTCTTTGAGAATGCTAAGGTATTCAAATGTTCCAGGAGAGTCTTTTTTCCTTCTTTTTCTTTTCTTTTKAATGCTTGGTTGGATTTTAATATGAGACCTACCCTTGAGTCTGCATATTTGGGCTCCGATTCTGTGATGGTCTATGAAGAGCAGAAGGAAGAAAAGTTTTGCTGGCATATTCAGTGGCCAAGTTGAAATCCTTCAAAGATGGAAAGACTGGAAGGGATCTCTGTTTTTTAAAAGGTGGAATATCTATCTCAGGACTTTGTGTATGAGCTGTGTTGATGTATAAGGAAATAATCAAGTGGCTTTATAGAGCAGTTCTGGAGAAGTTTAATGCATACTAGACTGAATGTACGAAGTTGACTGAAAATTTTTGCAATTTTTCTTATTCTCTTTTATTTCCTTGTTTTTCCATTCCTATTCTTCTTTGTCTACAAAACCATAGCACTCCATACTTCATGTGTGAAAATGTAAGAAGCAAAAGATTAATATYGTTTGTTTTAGAGAGAATTGGTTGATTTGGATAGGAAGTAAAAATAAAACAATAAAATCTTTTGTTTTGATGAATTTTCTRCTTTTGGGAAAATGAATCTAGAGGGGTATTTCGTGGTTTTTATAGCTGTTCCAAATGAGTTACTGGGTCTTCAGAGAACTTTCAGTCATGACCAAAGAACGCTATTTTATGTAATTAGCTTGAAATGATGTGGAAGAGCATAATCTTGCATATACTTAGTCATGCAACTGCACTCGGTCCTCTGGTAGGCATTTGTACCCCAAAGTGTAGTGCAGTTTTATGCACAGTAATGAGAAGAATGTTCAGCTCAGAGGTTTGCAAGGATTCATGGAAAGAGTTGTTGGATTTTTTTTTTTTTTTTTTTTTCCCCCTCAGCCTTGAAATGCACGTGAAAGTTTTCATTTAAAATGGTGTAACACTGGAATAGTACCAATAAAATCAGTATGATTACTCTGGATTTATATTCAATAATATGAGAAAGGACTTTGTCCTCCTGATCTTACTTTGAGGTTCAAATAAAACTGAAAAGTTGAAATGAAGCGCACTTAGAAATGCAGTGTTGTATTTGATATCAAGCCAAAACCATGAAAAATAATTGAATTTCCCATAGTTTTGATAAAAAAACATAAATCGCTCCAAGTTCGCTCAAGCTGAGTCCAGAGATTTCCGGCAGCCAGACATATGAGGAATTATTGAAAAACTTTGGGAAATCATCAAATTTTGGATGAACCTGGACTGAGATTTGTGTTTAATTACAGAATCCAAAACCAAGCAAATTTTTGTCTTGTTTTCAGTTATGTAATAAACAAAAGTTTGGCCAAGGTCTCAACAGAACTGATCATTTTTGGTGGATCCTGATGAATTATGCTGTGATTTATTATATTTTATTACAAGATATGCACTGAACGTGGTCAGAAATACTTTGTGGCAGTTACTAAAATGGGAATTTATTCAGCATTACGATTAAGATGCCTATTTTAAGAAAGTTGTTTGTTTTTCTGCTTGGTGAGAGAGAGCTTTCCAGGTCTTAATCTATACTGCTAAACTTTTGGGGTTTGTGTCTGTTTTTTCTCAAAGCAACAAGATTGTCTTACATAATTTTTAAGCATTTGTAACCTGGTGAGGCAGATGGGAATATTCAAGAAAACAAACCCCCACAAAATAATAATAATTACGGCTGAATATTAAGTAAGGATTTTTTGGTAGCGCTTTAACACTTTTCTGTGTGCTCTTGTGCTCCCTCTACTGACTGCACCTGGGAATGACAAACACAACTGCCAGAGCAGTGAACTTTCCTGTTGACATCACTGGGAAAAAGAAATCTGACTTTTAATAAAAACAACTTAGTTGCAGAGTTCCACCTTAGTTCCTGCAGTCTTGGAAACACAGGAGGGAAAATAAGTCAGTGTTTGCAGATGAAGGAGAAAAGCATCSACTTTTTTCAAGACTAGGAAGAAGCTGCAAACACTGAGGGAACAGGTAAAGAGGCAAGAGACCTTAATAATTGATTTTGTGAGACTCAATGGAGACGTTAAGGAATATAGAAGCTGTTGGAAGAAGCCCACAGAGCGCGTAGAGAATAGCTGTGTCATTTGTTGCGTCTGTTCAGTCCCATCACACTCCAGGAAATTCTTCAGAGCAGTCATTGAAATCCATAGCGAAATTTTGATCTTGGAGCCAGTATGACCTTTTTTTCACTCCAATGACTGAAAAGCTTTGAATTCATAAGCATGTACGACTAAAATAAAGGGGGTCTCAACTTGTTTTGACCTGAGCTTCTTTCAGTCAATAAAAATTTTATGTAAAACGTAAGTGACCAATTCAATGAAGACATCTTATCTGAGTACAGTTTTGATATTTTCCTTAGTGTGGTCAAAAGCCTTGAAGGGTTCTTGGTTTTAACTCTGTTGGGGTGAGCCTCAGAGACGTTGGAGGCAGTGGTTTCAGTCCAAATTGTTCATTTCACTTGTGACTTAAAAAATTATTTCAATATTTCAGTAATTTGAGAAATAAACTTCTGTTTTTCTTAGCCTTCATATGTATTTTTTACCTCTGATCAGTGACTGGTGATGGGATTAATTCTGGGAATAAGTGTACTTTGCAAGTGGGGATGGTAAATCAGTCCTTGGATTATCTGAACTTGCATTTTCATCTGTAGAAAGCTGTAATTCTTGTTTATTTTTCTGTCAGCTTTTTAATCATATGAGTTCATTACCTGTAAGATCATGTGAAACTCCCCTTTGCTTTGCAGGTCAGGTTGCTGTGACGTGTTGTGTGTTTTGTGTGGGAGGCGCATGGGTTAGGTTTTATCTCCCTGGCTTTACCTGTCTGTACTGTGGATGCCTATACGTGAGCTAGCCATCTGGGGTACCATTACGGTCAGCAGAGAGGAATATTACCTTCTAAGGTGTGGCTACTATAATGCGTTTTGGGGCTGACTTGGCCACAAGTACCTATCTAATGAGAAGGTCTGTCTAGGCTCCTGCTGCAACTTCTGGTGGTTGTGTGCTCCATACATATATCCTGTGTCACGTAATTTGGAGGACCCACAGATCATTTGGTTTGGGCAGCTGAACTGAGCTCTACATTTCTTCCTTGCAATTAAATAAATTACGTCCTGGAGGCACCTTTTTCTGTCTGTTGACTATTGAGGGTGTTACGAATGATCAGCTGAGACATAGATATCTTGTTAGGTAAAGGAAACTTGATCACTTGTGTGACGTGTCTAGGCAATGTGTTATGTTGCTGTGTTTTGGGGTGATTTTTTTGTTCTTTTTTGATGTTTGGGTTCTTTAAATTTTAGTTCTTTCTGATGATTCATTTTTCCAGTTGCTTTGGGGGAATTCTGGCACCCTAGTACCAGGTCATGGTATTTTTATTTCTAAATGAATCCAGAAACTCAAGCGATGAAAACACATATCTGTAAGGCTGACAGTAACCACAATATGTACAATTATTGGATTCCTGTCCATACTGCCTTAATATAAATGTTACAATGTCCCTAATGTGATTCTGGAATAAAATTTTTAAAAAATATATATTATGAATAGAGGTATATGAGACTTAGGCTCCTAAATGACTTTGACATTAAAATGTGGTTTTACTAGAGGATTTCAAAACATTCAACATGCACCTAGCAACTGTAAAATATTTTGTATTTAAAGACCGGAGCTAGGTAATGCAAATGTCAGGTTTAGCCGGGACATTGTAGAAAAATGTGAGAGACTGAATCTAATCTGTTCTCTAAATTCTCCAGGTTGATTTTTCTAATTTGATTTTTGTCACAAGTATCAGTCTTCCCTATTCCTGCTGCGCTGGGACTGGAGAAAGGGCCACCCTGGGTGGTTCTCCTTCAGCCAGAGGTGAAAATTCACTGCAGATGCTCTACTTAAGTCATGTGCAGTGACCAGCTTGAAGTGTGAATCTGTCACTTGCTTAACAATTTGCAGTACAAAAGTCATCCCAGATTGCTTTTCCCTTTTGCCACTTCCCCCGAAAGCCCTAGTAGTAACCTGTAGCTGATGCCAGGATCACAAGACTCACGAATATAAATTTCAATATAATTTTGTCTTACATGAACTAAGCAAAATTTTCTTAATTAAACCCCAAATACTTAAATTCTCATAGGATTTATGTTTTATTGAAATATTTAATCTTTAGATAAAGATTACATGAAGGTTTATGAATCTACTGCCTAGTTTTGACCTGAACTAAAGTGATTTATTAGGACCATAAAATAGTTTTTCTAAATTTTCTTGCTTTTTATGTGAAACACCAGCAGTAAGCAAACTTTAGATAGAAAGAAAAAGAAAAAAGGAAAAAWAAAATGTCCTTGAAATGCAGAACTAAAATATTTGGGTTTCAAACAACTCATCTGGGACCCTATAAATGTATGCACCGAAATTTTATTGAAAGAGTAAATAAATTTGGGACATCTGAGTTATTTTTCAGGTGGGTCAAGAGTTCTTTGTTTTCATCCTTGACCCTCATTTTTAATTGCTGTAGACTTCAGGTTTCTCCTTTTTGTTTGCAACCTGTAAATGGTGCTGATTTACTTTAATAGGCTGCTAGTCACATGTGATAGTGGTTTAGAACTACTTCAGGTACAGTTTATCTGTCTCTGCCAAGGATGACTGATCCACCTTAAGGAAGAGTTGGGAGCAGATTCATATATCTGACTGACTTGTACTATGGATCAGCAGTGTAAATTTGCAGATCCGATTTTGGATCGTTTAGTAGTATACTAAGCATAGTTTTATCTTTTAATTAACTAAAAAAATTTTTTTATTTTTCCAAATAATAATTATTTAAAAAAAAAAAAAAAAAGCCAGGTCTTTGTTTCTTCTTGCAAGTATAATGTTAGACTAAATCCTGGGAAAGAAGAATAACTACGAAATGGACATTGAGAAAAGATATATGACAAGAAATTTGTCCCAAGTCTGTGTTTAATCACATTTACAGCCAAGTATGTCATGTAAATACATGTTCCGAATGAAATCCTGTTCATGTTCAAGTTGGTAACAGAATTCCCATCTCACTTCACTGACACCAGTCTATCATAATCCCTGCAATCAACAATAAACCAGAAGCTGGGCTATGTCTTGTAAGAACAAACTTCCTTGCAAAGTTTCGATAACTTCTGCCCAGGGCCCAAAATTCTTCAACATCTTTTGTCTTTGTTGCTTTCCTTCTTCCTCTCCCAGTGAAAAGTGGGATGTAGAGAGGCATCAAAAGCGAAGAAGAAGAAAAATGTCTTTTTTTGGTTAAGATTTGAGTCCACTTTCAGGAATAGTTTGAAATAAGTTTCTCCTCTCCACATTAGCTATAGTAGATGAGATTTTCCTCCTTCTTGCGCTTGGCTTTATACTAGMGTAACTGAGAAATCTGTTGATTTTTCTTTCTTTTGGAAGAACATATTTAATTATAATTGTCAAAATAGTCTGTGACGATCCTATTTGTTCAGGTAGAGTTATGTTTGTTTTGACTCCTGTATATTTAGTTTTGCAAGTATTAAAGCAACAATAAAGTGATTCTTTGTTATTACTCCGCCTGATAATAACCTTTCTGTCTCGTAAATAATAATAAAAAGTGAGTCATCGATAGTTTGCAGCTTCTTAGCTATAAGGTGTCTGTAAGAGAAGTCAGCGTATTGCCTCAAGGGAGTAGATTAAAGGGAAAATGAATGTGTTTCTGCTTACTTTCTTGGCTCATTGCTTTATGGATATGTGGGATCTAAAAAATAAATGGTGGTCAGAAAAGAACAAACACATTTATTAGAGCAGTTAGAAAAAGACACTGTTTTGCTATTTGCCAAGGTCCTTCTGAATAGCATGTTTGGCAGCTACCAAATGACATGGCCTGCACAGAGCTGATTTTGACGAAGCCTCTGGGATGTGTTAAAAAGTAAACCAGAGCAAATCACGTACTGGAAAGCATAACTCAATCAAGGAAAAATGTATGATTAAGGGCGACATGGGCAAGGAAAGCTTTGCCAGAGCTCAGGGTAAATATTTGTATCAGTGTGAAGTGAAAGCTTCACATCGCTGATGTCAAGCAGCTGGAATTTTCATTGTTTATAAACTTTTGTTGTTACAGTTGGATTTTGGCAGAAAAGGTACCAAAGAGAGAACAGTTTCCCAGCAAGAAAGTTTGAGTTTTGATAAAACAGCTTGAACAGATAGGAATGTAAAGATGCAAAATTTCTATGCCTTTTTTAAAAATAGCATTGCATGTGACCACCAGTTGCATTGTGACGTGCCGTTGACTTGCCCTGCCGGAGTTTTCCGAGTGTGTTTGTGTGTTGTGCGGGCAAAAAAGAGAAACGCCGAGGATGACCACCAGCCTCCTCTTGCGAAGGCAACTAGAAACCGTCAAATTATGAGATTTAAATAGTTGCTTTAACAACTACAGCTCTATCTTGTTCCGAGTCCAGAGTTCATTTTTCTTCAGCGAACATTGCCAGTATGAGTCAAATATTTTAATGAGAGAAAAAATATGACCTAGTTGGGGATTGAACCCAATTCTTTGGATTCGGTCCAGGAGCCTTAAGAAGATAAACTAATATGCCTCCTTCCCCCGCCCCTTACCCCCAATGCACTTAAACTGCAGCTATGGGCATGTGTTTTTATATTTTGCACCATATTTTATTCACTGGGTTGTTTTATTAGAGTATTTCAAGGATTTTAGAGCTACATATTTAATCTGCAGTGATTTCTTTCTTGGGGTAAAATTTTTTATTCTATATAAAGCGCGAGGCTGGTTTTGGTTATTGTTCTCTATGTTGGGTACATCCTTGTAATACAGGCGGGAAGTGATTTGTACAGAAGTTCAGTCACTGCGGGTGGACGTTATTAACGTTGGGGGTTCTTGTGATACCGCTCGTCATCTGGGTCATGATCCCAAAAGATTCTTATGGGGCTGGTCTCTAGCTTTTCTGTGGGTGAATTTGCAGCTGAGCAGCGGGTTCCTTTATGAAGGAGGGGGGAACTAAGGTATTGCAAAGGCCCATTGTGAGAAAAAAAAAAAATTAAATTTAAAAAAGTTTAGATCCGTTAAAACTCTGAGACTGATTAGGTTCCCRAGTAAGGAGCTATTGAACTTTAAAGGGACCTGGGCTCTGCTGAAGAGTTGGTTGCATGTGCGGCTGAAGTGTCCATGCTCCGTTACACACATACGTGAAGATGCTTCAGTTTAAAGAGCTCTATATTTTTGTCAAAGTAAACCAGGGGCTATCCCTGCCAATGAAAAACAGTGCTCTGCAAGAACCTAACAACATTACCCAGCTGCACTAAGAATAGAAATCAAGCCCCTGCTGGTATAATTAAGAAATCTTCACTTCCAGTCCCTGGGCTTTAGAGACCTGGATCACTAACTAATTCCAATTTAGAGAGCTTTTTTGATAAGAGCTTTTGTAAACTAGGAAATAAGCTGAGAATGAAAACTTTTCATTGCAAGTGGTTTAGCTACACACTCAGCCTGTTCAATGTTATTTAATGTTTGGTCTGTCCTGGAGGGAAATCAGATATATCAGCATTGAATTGAAGAAATACAGCGTACTCATTCTCCTAAGTGTTTTGTAAAAAAACCCGTGGCACTCATCCACGGTTTCCGATCTTACATTTGGAAAAAACTAGCAATTTCATTCATAAATGTGGGGTCTGGCCATGCGGTCTTATGGCAGAGTCACCTCCTGAGACTCCCGGCTGCTCGGAGCTCTGGATAGCGTAGGGGTAGAAACTCAGCCTGGGCGCAAAGGGATGTTTGGATGAATTTAATATCTTTTTCTGCAACATGAACTCCACAGTTGATTCTGATCTCGTATGTACTGGTTTGGGAGCTGGGGTAGGGGAGTTGCTCTGGTTGACAGTGATGGGAGGGATCAATGTCACACCTGTTCTTTTTTTCTCCAAATAAGATTAAATACATATTTATCAATATATCTTCTCTCTAAATGGGAAGCAGTTTGTCAAGGATAAAAATTCTCAGAAGCTTGACTGAACATCTCATGCCTTTTTTTATGCAGGTGGATATTCTTGCTTTATGTTTTCATTATAGCTTCTATTTGACTCATCTCTCATTCTTGTTTCAGGTTTTAAAATTTTCTTCATTCTTCACCCGTTAGGCGCTCCTTCTCCTGCAGTTTCTTTGAAACAGCATGCAAATTTGGTACTACTACTGTGTGATTCAAACCTTGTAACCCACACATTGCAGGAGGTTTAAAGACACTGGTGAGATCACCCACCCACTCATTACTTGCTATTATTTTATGCATCATAGTGTAACAGGTCAAATATCTGCCTCGTAAAAGTGTGCATGGAGAACGAACCGTTGCGGTAGTGCTGCACCAGAGATGGAACAGTGTATTCTATTTCTAACACTGCTGTTGACATCCAAATCACTCAATCTCTTCTACTTGCTTTCTCACCTAGGATGCAAGAATGCTAATACCTACCACCGTTTGAAAGTTATGTAAATTTTGGACATATTGGACCGTGAAGTGAGATACTAATAATGCTCAGTAAAAATTCTTGCAAGAGATGGAGAATTTTTAAATGGCTTGTCTGCTGTTTCTCATATGTTGAGGGTATTTGTCTTCTTAGATCATGATAGCACTTAAGAACCTTTTATAAATAAATTATCAAATTAATGATCTCCTACCTTATTCTCAGTGAGGTCTTCCTCCTGTGTCTCACTGCATTCTTCTTGCTCCCCCTTAAGACCATGCCCCCCTCCATCTACTTTGGGCATGGATGGTGACTCCATGGCAAACATCAAGGCTGTCTCTTAGCCTTAGTCACCCCCATTGCTTGTATTGCTTCTGTGACCTTTTTTTTTTTTTTAAAGCAACAGTCTAAGGAGTTAGGAGATCATGGCTTGATTAGTCCTGCTCTGCAGAGGTTTCTGAGCAGTGTACTCCAGCTGATGTAAATCAGATTGGCCTTGCTGTCTGGGATGAAAAGAAATGCTGCTCGTGAGCGTCCCTGGGGTGATTTAGGCTCGCCTCCTTTCCTCCTTCCGAGATTTGGCGTGCATCCTAATTTTTGTCAAACAATAGTATGGTAGGAATCCAAATGTAGGAATTTCTCTAATGGAAGAGGGCTTCTACCTCTTAACAGACCTGGTGCTGCCGCTGTCAAGAGACTGGATATCAAATGGAGCACACTGCTTTGATCTAGCACAGGGGTTTGTATGAGTCTGAGTTACACAAAGGAACACAATACGCACAAAGTACCTATTTATTCTTTTTTGGCTTCTTCTATCACTTAAGGGGCACCCAGCATACTTGCAGAGCTCCTTGTATAAGGCCTTCTATGAGGTGGCAGAAGATGAATGAAGGTGTGGCCCAGGAGATGGACAACACCTTCTAACTTTCTAATCCCTTCTGCATCTGGGGGAGATGAGTTTTGGCTGTAGATGTGTACTGTTTGTACGGTTGGCAGAATTTCCTTCTCAAGGCTCTTGTGGCTGGTGTGGGGAGACTGGTCTTGTAGCTGAGGACCTGACCAAATAACTTTCTGAAGGCCAATGGTTGCTGTCACCAGCTTTTTTCAGGAAGGATTGTAATCTCCTCTGCAGAGGAGTTGCATCCCAGGTAATGAGACAGCAGGAACCACCTGGGTGAAAACCCACTGTGCAAACTGCCACAGGGCAGAAAGTGTTGCCTGGTGCTGACCTCGGCTCTGCTGCCTCCTGGAGCTCTGCCGAAATGCGGTGAGGCCATGAGGGTGACCCAGGCTGGTGACCAGGCTTCGGACGCAGTTATCGTTTACTTGGGCATGCAGCCCCCCCGTGTGATCCAGTACTGTGCCTCAAACATATTATCTTCTGCAGGAGATATACTATTGTATGCCACCAATGTCAAAGCTTGAATTAGTGTCTAAGACTTTTTTTTCTTTTTTTTTTTTTTTTTTTTTTTTTTTTTTTNAAAGTAGAAAATAGGGATGATTTTACTTGATGCTTTCAGACGCTGGCTACTGCTTTTAAAAGTTACAACCCCAATCATGTTTGAAGCTTGAGTTTTTTTTAAGAAGGGCAAGAGTACAATTTAGACAAACATTTTTTTTTTTTTTTCCCCTGGAATGATGAAACTACTGCACTGCAATCAAACTGCAATAAAAATGTGAAATACTGTCAGACGATATGAAGCTGGTGCAAATGAAAGCCAGCGATAGAGACAGGATCCTAAAATAAATTCCAGGAAAAAACAGGCTATTTACTTTCAAAATACAGAAAGCAAACTAACCTTAAAAGTACTTGGACAATGCAATAGCTTTACCCACGTTCACATTCAGCTGAAATACAAATGTGGATCTCTGCAGTGAAAATAATTATTCAAAAAAAAAATTAAAATGAAAATAATTGAAACAAAAAGACTCCAGGAGCAGCCAGCGGAGGAAAGCCAGGGCCGCTCGCAGCTGCCGGAGTCAGCTTTGCGAAGGGGACTGTAGGTGGAGCTCGGCTCTGCGATTCCTCGCTGCCGGCTCCACAATGAAGCAATTGTTTCCCCGTCTCTGCTCGGCAATTCCTCCTTCCCTCTCTGTGTGCTTTTTGGTCGCATGTTCTATTTATTTTAATGTATACCTTTGTGCAAAGCCTGTCTCTGAGTGGTTAGATACCCCGTTGATATGTGGCCTTCAAGGCGGGGGGAGGAGTGCAGCCTATTCCCATGACATCCGTGGGCTTTGTAGAGCCAAAAAAACCTTCTCAGGAACACCTAATCCTTGGGCTCCCTCCAAGTACCACAATCTCTCTGCACAACTGACATGGGCCACTTGGGACACTTGAGGGCTTTAGGTGTGTCTCTCTGAAGTCAGCCACAGCCAAGCATGAGGCAAATGTGCCCAGACCAAAGAAAATAAATTATGTGGGCTCCAATTTTCAGCAGTTATGAAGTATTAAATTACACATCTGAAGAATTCACTCTGGGATTAACCCTTTGGAACCTGCACGGGGCATCGTGGTGGCTTCTCCTAGAGGAACCGCGCTGCATTTCAAAGGCGTGTGGGTCATTGATCACAGGGCTGGAACGCTAATTGAAATATGTGTCATAATTAACTGTTAACACTAAAAAGGGAGAGTAGGAACAAGGGGAAGAGAGACCTGGTACCTGGGCAAAAGTGGGGGCGGGGAGGATGCAAGAAGCAGCTCTGGCTTTTGGCCCTTCTCAGGGTGCATCCCAAGAGGGTCCTGCGTGCCACCAAAGCTTTAAATAAAACTGTAAAGTTTTAGACTCCCTTTTGGAACCACGAGTGCAACTTCCAGCACAACGTTAGCATGCGCTTTAGCACAATTAGCACGGCCCCTGTAGCTGCCTCTTCGTTCAGGTTTGGAGAAGTGGTTGTGAGCCAATGCAATTCTGCTGAATTTCTTGCTAAAGAGCTACTGAAAAGGCATTAGCTCTTGGTAAGAGATACAAAAAGTACATCCTGCCCTGCCTCCCTCAAGTATTTCTGGTTCCCCACAACCATCTGTAACATCAAATATCTGGTACATTATGTTGCTGAAACTTAAAGTGTAAACCCCACACTGGAAAAACAAATGGCTGACTTTTTATGTGTGGATTTTTAAAGGTATTTTCTTAAGCAAATAATTGGCCTGTGGAAGCTATAATAATAAACAAATAGACAATTATTCAGAAGGAGGCTTTGGACTTGTTCCCCCACTCCCCTCTTATTGCACTAATGAAAGTTTGTAGTCTTCTTGCAAGCTAATCTGGAACTAAGTTTTGTAATAACTCTAGAAAGCTGCTCCGTCGGTGAGCTCACTGAAGCTGATGCACCCGTGCTGCTATCTCCTGGCATATACAGTTTTCCCATAGATAAAAATCACAATGTTTGCGGTCATTACATGTGGGTTTTTTTTAATCTTGGAAGGACCTGATCCTGAAAGTGGTGCAAAACATAGTATTTTTTGTGCATAAAGAAGAAGTCTGGGAGATAGCATTTAATCTTCAAAAACATGCAAGTTGTGATAAGCCCGCCTGCTAGTTCCTGCCCTGCCTTGCTGGGACCATGGGTGACTGCATGTGGTGGCCCTCTCTGAGAAGGGACACGTTGTGGGGTTTGTGGATCATGAGGGTGCTGGGCTGGCCCAGCTGCATAGGAGCTGGAAGGGGAGTGGAAGAGACACATGCAAATTTTGGAGGTCGTCTCTCAAGTTTCAGGAATTGCTTTGGCCCCGTTGTCTGTAACCTCTGCTGTAGGATGGAAACTACAATGGCCCTATACAATCTTGGGCTTGCAAAATGCTGTGTGTATCATTAAACTGCTTTTATGCCTTATACATCTCTTGGAGATGAYGTGTTTGCATGGTTTGTATTACAGATGAGTATCTCTCTGGCTTGAGAGTGTCTTTCCAAACTCCYTTATTTCTCCTTTCCCTGCCCCAATGACATAATAGATTTAAAGTAGAAGCTAATTTTCCACCTCTGTATTTTTAGGAAGGTTTTCACTAAAGAATAGGCCTAGTGTTTGTGAGGGAGGCAGTTGTAAGCATCAGTAAAAGATAAGGCATGAAGGAGGTATAAATAGTATTTTTGTATGTTTTGAAAATGGCTTCACAAGTGAAGATGTGTTTCTTTTACAGTAGTATCTTCTCTTTAAAGTCTGCTGTGGTAGGGGATGAATCAGGAAGTGTATGTGTGTGTAGGGGGAGTCTTTTTTTTTTTTTAAGGAATCGCTTATTTTTTGATGTTTCTTTCAGTAGTGTGACAATTTTCCAGGAGTTTCCAAAAACAATTTAATGGGTTGAGTATTCTGAGTACATCTTTTTACTAATGTGTGGTATTAAAATTCATATAAACTGGGATTCTGGGATTTTTTGGAGGAAAAGAATGAAAACTACGGTACTGGAGTAACACCATGAAAAAGGTGAGTCTCTTCTATACTCACAAGCAAATGGGCAGGAAGAGTAAATGACTGCTTTCATGGGTTTATAAGTAGCCTGTTAAAAGATTTTTAGCTAAAACTTGGTAGACAAATTATCCTAWGGCTATTGTTATGAAACACATGTATTTTTATTAATAACTCTCCCTCCAGTTTTGTCTGACTGTCTCGGACCTGGTTGTAGGAGGCTGTTCTACATAAGCAACYCCTACACAAACTTTTCTCTGGGGTATCAAGGAGGCTTTGGATGGGTGCAGGAGCTCTGCCAAAGCAGAGCTCGATGCCCAACCAGAGCTTGCCACATGGCCATGCAAGAATGTGGGGCCACACAGTGCTCTGCTTGTGAGCAGAGGCTGGTGGGGGAACATCTCTTGTGTTGCCTCCAGACAACGTCACTGTGTCTTTCCTTAAGCGAGAGCCCATTAGCAATTTCAGGCTGAAGGTTAAAAAGTCTTGACTGGAGAACCATGCTGAAGTTACAAGAATTCACCTCTTTCATCCCTCCCCTTCTCCCTCCAGCTCACAAGAGCATGAGTTAGGCCCATGTCAGCCCAGATTTTCAAGTTTAACTCTGAATCTATTTCCTTTTGCAGGTTTAAGTCAGGCCCTTGATGCTCCTTATATGTCACTTCTGTGGTTGAATTATTTCTCTTTTTGTGCTCGTAAAGTTCAGAGATTTAGCATGACGTACGCATTGAAGTCAGGTCTTTGTTTACACCCCCAAAACCAATCAAACTGGAATTCATCCTTAAAGAGCCAGAAAGTGCAGGAATTTTGACTTGTTATACTTCATTGCAAAAAGACAGAAAGCTATGTTTGCTGGAAGCAATTTGTGTAACACTGTTGTATTCTGTTCGCTTTCTATGTTGCAATCAGATGAGGAGCTCATTTTTTTTCTCACCTGACTCTTCATTGATATGTGACACTCTGTTGACATCAAAAAATGACAGTGGAGTAATCATTGCTTTTAGGATCAAACCTAAAGCATTTCTGGAACATCTGAAAATTGGGGTTTTTGTCTGCTGAAGAGAAAAGAGGATTTAGGAAGTGTGGAATAGAGCTGTATGCGAGGGCTTTAATGCGGATTAGAACACCAGAACATTTTGGCACGTTTGGTTCCGGGCCAAAATATCACTGAGATGAGGCCAGATGAAAAACCTGGATCTAGACTCTCTTCCCAGCATCCCCAGTTTGATGATGTTTAGGTTGCTGGTTTGGTTCCAACTTTAGGGCAAGCTGGTATTCTCACGTTCTGGTTGTGAAGACCTCAAACACATGGATTTCCTAGCGTACACATTTAAGAGACTCGGATGATTTTCCGAAGCTTTCCTGAGCTTCACTTTTGAACCCAATCAAGCTCTTTTGCAGAATTTAGAGTCAAGTGGAAAGTGCGAAAACTGGATTGTAATCAGAGAAATCCGACGAATGCGTGAACTGGGAGGTAAGGGGTAAGGTGCCTCCTGTGACTTATTAGATCCAAAACAGCACTGAGGGTATTCTCTCTCTTGCTCTAGAGAAACCAGATACAAGTGGTTTCTTTGCCCTGTTCCCTTTGTAAAGTAGCTATGAGGAAAATTACAGATAAGTCTCAGCCAGAAAATCCATCTGGTATGAGAAGAAGGGGCCAAAGTACAGCTCTTTGAACATTCAAGACTGCCTTCTGTCTTGACTAAACTGTCTCCTGCCCTGCCCATTGTTGGGGTCTCCCATTCCCTTTGACTCTTCACATCACCTTTACTATAGCACCTTCACTATCCACATGCAAAATAAACCTGTCTTCAAATCCTGAAGGGTTTAGCATAGCGTTTACTGCCCTTGCATACATGTCCTGCTCATTTCGCTCCCCAGGTTTCTCTCGCATCAGGTTGTGTATGGCCCTGTGTCTGTACCTATGTGATGGGAGGGCAGTGATGGGTCATCGGGATCAAAGTCTGGGGGCCAGAGGAGACTCTTTGGCAGGCCTGTTCTTACAGCTGGCGCTTAGGTTCATGGGTGGATCTAAATTTTTTCCCCAAAAAGATTTAATAGTCGCTTTGGTTCGCAATTGTTAACCAAAGTTAGAACAGAAAGAAATAGTTTTGTGTTGAATTTTGTGCTCAAACTGAAAGAAAACATTCAATATGAGAAGTTACTTAAAGTGGAGAGATTGTTTTGACACTCTAAAGCCGAAGGGCTTCTTGCTCTGTAGAATATAATTTTCGGTTCATGTGCCTTTATTTAAAGACAAGTTCACAAAATGTAACTTTTGCAAAGTCTGCATGTTTTTTTTCCTGAGCAAAGCAGGGTATGGCCGAGATATTGCCCATCTCTAACCCATGGTTTCAGCTGAAATATTTGCAGGGAGTAGAGCAGGGCAAATGTAGAGGGACTCGATCCCTGGGTGCCCTCTGCTTGCTGCAGAGGCTGGGATGTGGTCGGTTTGGGGGTCTCCTGCAGCCTCGCTAGCCCTTCCCCTGCCAGCAGGGCTGCGTCGGATGGAGATCCATGCTTGGGTTGATAGCAGTGTAGTGTGCCAGGTGGGAAAATAAAAATGACTGTCGCCCAAGCCCACACGCTGCAATGGCAGTCACCTCTAATTAAATAGTTACAAAAAGTTGCTTTCGGGCAGTTTCAGGGCAGCAAGAAAAAACATGCTCAAAGGTAGGATCAGGCACAGCTGCAACAATATATCCCTGAGGGCATTTAATGTGCATGGAGTAGAATTTAAGGGATGTGTCTAAAGAGGTTTAAACCTCTCCTTTAGCTTTTCTACGATCCAGCTGGGAAGGAGATTATTCTAAATCTTACATGGCCACAGATGCATCCACAAGTTGCAGTAGGATCATCTCTGTGCCTCTTCTTCTATTATCTTCTTTCTTCTGCTTCGTAAAGAAAAGATCTTGCACCGGTGTCACCCAGCAGTTGGTGATACTTATTCTGCAGTGGTCTTTTTGCTGCGTGCCAGATGGAGTTGGGTGTGCCGGGGCAGTTGTGTATTGGAGACTCCGCACCTACCCTTGGGAGATAGATGATGCCAGCTATGGGAAATGCAGCTGGGGCTCTGCAATGCTGGTCTTAATCGGAGCATGTCCATCAGTAGACAGTAACTGTAAGTAGAGGAGGAACTAGTGCTTCTGATAGCAGGAGACCCAAAGTTACCCGTATCAGGTACTGTAACTGAGAATCTGTATGGTGTTACATGCTCAGACAGCATGAAACAAATACCTTGCTCTGTGCATCCCTCTGCCGTGCTCCAGCAGCTGCTCCTCACGCACAGACCCAGCTCAGGGCACAGACCCGGCATTGCTGTGCAGCTGCGGCAGTTGGCCGACTGCAGCGAGGTGCGAAGGCATTTCGGGCTGCCGTCCGTGCCAAGCACCRCGCTCTGCGGTCCCTCCTGCGATGGATCCTCTAACCCCCTGCAGCAACAGCAGGTCTTGCTTGAAACCGTTTCAGAGCCACAGATGACATGGAGAATCAGGCATCTGACATCTGCAAGGAGATTGAAATGATTCACTGTTCTCAAAGATAGACTACTCGGGGAGACCCCCACTGCTGTTGCTGTTCGTGCTGCTAACTTTTTTATTATTTCTGTCCTAGATACTGTGGAACATTGTATTCCTTTGGCAGATTGATTATAGCTTGAAAAATATCTCCTTGGCCTTTTTTGTGAGGCTGCAGTGGTGCCCTTGATCTGAAAATGTGTATGCGATTTGGGTAATGGCTATTTTACTAACTCCATGCTAACAGAGAAGTAATCTGAAGGCAGTCGCTCTTTCCAAGGGAGACAGCGGATTTAGCAGCCAGACTTGTGTGACCCAGCAAGGGGCGTGGGATAAAACAAGCTCCCTTGCATAATGCCTGTGGCTGTCCCTTCGTGTCCCTGTCCTGTGGCATGTCCCTGTCCCCAGGGCCACCTCCCTTGCCCTGTCTTCCCTGGCCTCACGCCGGAGGCAGCAGAGATGCTGCCTCGTGCCTGGGCAGGAGATCTCAGGGGCGAGATGTCAGATGGGGAAGCTGACCAGATGAAAGAGCCACAAGGACTGTTAGATGTGTATTTCCACATTGATTTATTATTTTTTATAAATGGGAGGTGGAGATGGTGTTAAGAGGACAAGGCTATGGAGAGGTGGTTAGACTCTTGTCTTGTGAAGGATGGTGACCTGGGTGAAAAGGTTTGCAGTGTGCAAACAAAACTCATGTCCTTGCTCTTTCTAGGAAGTATCAATAGCTGCTCTCTCTCCTCTGAGTTATATTAAATAAGATTAAGCTAATGAGTAATTAACTTTCTTGTTGGGTGCTGTGCATCCCCTTTGCATGACTGTGGATCTCACAAGGCCCAAAGCGCGTACCGAAGGTGGTGAAGGTGAGGTTACTGTAAAGCTCTGGGCTATTGTTAACAATGCCGAGGAGACAATTTTGCTCAGTAAATGCTGTTTTTTCTTCTCTTCAGAAATCCAGTGTACACAATAATAACACGCTATCACAATGGATACAGAGTTTATGCTACAGGAACCTAAGTGCTACTGAAATACCAATAAATAAGTTGAGAAAGCAAAAGCTAACGTTGTAATCATGGGGAAGTATGTACAGATTGCAATCCGCAGTGTCATTTTTCATTTGCCTTGGTGCCTTCCATAGTATTTCCCTGCTATACTTTATTTCAAGAAAAATAGTTATATTTACATTGGACTGGGACCATTGCCTATTTTGAGAAAGGACTGGGGACAGGATCAGAGGTGGTAATTCTTTATCCTAAACTTCATCCCGTGAGTTCTTTGCACAAGAGAAACAAAACCTAAGTGTGAAAATCCTTTTTTGTTCTACATTATTTTGTTTCTGTGTTGTTGGGGTTTTTTGTTTGGAGTTGTTAACAGAAGGAACTTTAGTTATACTTAAGAGAAATCTCTGACCTTAATATCAATATCATTGAAGTTACACTATATAAGTAAACAGAGTATGATGAGGTGCCACATATAGCTGCTATACCCAAACACAGCTCTTTGCTTGCCMCACGCTCTTCGTGAGAAGGTATTGAAGCTTCACACAGCTCTGGCGATCGCCGTCCTGCCTGCAGCCCACGGCTCTCCCAGGACAGAGGCCCCTACACGTCCCCTCAGGAATTGCCATCGCTGCTGGAGTGGCACTTTTCTCGGTTGCAAACCACGCTGGGTTTAAAAGCAAAACTTGTACCGTATCAGGTTTTTAAGAACAGAGCTCATTTAAAAAAAGACAGAGTTTCTTTAAGGTTTCTTTAACCCCATTAACACAGCTGTTAAGAACATAACCACCAGACTGTGTTTATTTTTTGTGGGAATTCTTGGCAATCACTCAAGGGATGCTATTTCCCCCACTTATTTGCTTCTCCCTCCACTAGAGGCAGAAATTCAGCTTTTTCTCTATCAAAGAGAGTAGGAAAGCTGCCATCAGGGCTTTCTGCTCAAGTCATAAGGGTAGCAAAGACTAACTGGTTGCTTTGTGATAAGAGGTCCAAACTGGGTGGTCCTGATCCTTTGATAGGGTGTTTCTTCATGAGAGAATGGACAGATTTGGTTTTTTAGGCTCTGAGCACTGAGATGCATCTGGCCTATGATTGCAGCATGTACAGTTACTGTATATACACTACTTTAAAGTCGTGACACAAAATATTTGTGCAAACAGTAATGTGACCTGCCCTCCCCAATTTCCTGGTATATCAAATGACAACTAGTTGGGTCTTTTGCTGAACTTCTACCAGGTCCTCATATAAACCTCAATTGAGTCAAAACCACCTAAACCCGTTCCATCTATCTCTGTTGGTAGAACAGAACATGCACAGAAAGTAAAGAAGCATAACTTTTAATCAATGAAAATCTTTCTAGCCATTTTTCTGTACGTAGAAGCTAATTTTCAATATGTCTTAATACTCTCCTTCACCTTGACAGCCTCATCTTTTACCAGTTTTGACTCTAGTCACTGTGTAAGCCAGAACTGGAAGCAAAATCTTTTATTCAATTTCCCCCTCTTTTTTTAAGAGTACTATGTATTGGGTGGACAGTAACGTTATCTTGTGAATTTGTTCATTTTTCTATCAAAATGTTTCTTGTGTTTTTTAACATGGAAAACAACTGTTTATTTCTGGACTTTAATGCACAGTATTGGCTCAGTAAGAGGAAAGAACCAAATCTAAAAATGCATGCTTGAAAAATAAACAATATTGAGTATTCTTGGATTTTTGGCACCTGAGGACAATTATTGTTAAGGATGGGGTTAAATATGGTCTAACATAAATAATTTATTTCCTGTTAATTTTTCTGACATCAAAAAGGGTGAAACAATCCCACCCTTACAAAATGTTGTGATAGAAGTATTTTTATTATTATTCAAGGTAAGTTTTTTGAATAAGTATGGGAGGGAAATGAATGATCAGAACTTAATTTCATCTTTAGTTCCATTATTTTATATATCCTTAAGCTAGCTGTCTAATATTCTAACTATTTAAATTGTCTCTTACTCAGAGAAGGAGTAGGGCTCTGAAAAAGATGGGTTCTGCACTTAGTTTCCCCGTTCGTAATCAGGTGTTGAGGATGTGGTTTCCCCCATGCGCTGCTGCCTTCATTAGGAAGTATGGATTTAGGACTGCTGTGAAAGGTTAGGCTAAATTGTCTATTGCAGTTCAGCAGCTTGAACAACCTTAGGAAATGAAAGTATTTTAACCTTAGTACGGCAGTGATACGACTTAATGGTGCTGTTATCACCTTATAATAACGCAACTGCATGTGAAGCAAGTTGTCCATAGGCCATTGTTTCCTGCAGAGATGATGGCTCGCGGTAACACAGCCCAATGGGCAATCTCGAGAGAAACTGTCTGAGATCTTGAAAAGGGCCAGTCAATTAATTTGTTTCATCCCTGCAGGTCAGGAGAAAGATAAAATCACTGCTGTTTACAGCTGATCGTCTCATATTAAATATAATTATTTTAAACGTTCAGCTATGTTTTCCATGTGGTGTGCTGGGGCTGGGCGACGCACTCTCCACCAGCACCRGTTGGGGTTGGGAACATCAACTCTGCGGTGCGCTGAAACCTTGCACCTGCGACTTGTAGGAATAAAGTACCTTGCCCTTCTTTGAGTCTCATATTATTGGATCCTGCATGTGCATCAGTTCTCATGCTGTTCTTTTCTCCTTCTGGTATTTTTCTCAATATCCTGCCGCTTACCCGATCGCTGTTTCATGCGCGGTTAGTGGTGGCATTCCGATGGCTCGCGTTTTATGTCCACGCAGTTCTAGCGTTCCCTTACCATATGGTCATCCTGATGTTACCATTTGCCTCAATCATCCTTTTTGTAGCTGCTTGAACATCTTAATTGATCTCATGAGCTATGTTAAAGATTTATAACAGACGTCGGTGTAATTCATTTCACAAGCACGTAACTATGCCTTTCCGTCTGATTGGATGTCCACACCTCTCTCTCATAAAAATGTACACAAAGCATGGTCTTTTGTCTCTGTGGTAAAGTAACGGTTGTCTTGAAGGGTATTAGAAACCTTGTACCACTCTACCCCAGCCAAAAGGATAAGCTGTGGACTCTCAGTTGTTGCTAATAAGATGTTCTCCACTCTCTCTTAAATAATACCTCGAATTGGAGAACTTTTTCCTTCTTCGTTAGTAATGGAGATGGTAAAACTTTTTTTTGAGTAAGATTCAAAACCATGTGTTGATAATATTGTTAAGCTGAAATGCATATATCAGAATGGCAATGGTGCCAGGAACTGCTTTTGGCCGGGCCTGTGTTTCTTAGTATATGCGACAGAGGCATGTGCAATTAATGATGTTGGCAAAAGGAGCACTGTAGAAAGAGCACACAAAATGAGAGGTTTGATGGTTTCTGCAAAGTACTGTGCCCATCTTTTCATGCAGAAAATGAGTAAACCATTACTCTACATATGATTGGAGCATAACATAGCACTTTTTGATGGGGTTTGTCAGAGAGCGTTCAGAAGAAGCTGTATATTAGAAGATAAATTTCATCACACGGTAAAAAAAATATGTCTAAGGGCAGATAGGAAAAAGATAGGAATCATCCTTCATGCCATTAGAGGGGTGGATTTCTGAGTGTAGACAAGAGCCAGATCCGTCTTATGGAGAATTTTCTCTCTGTTTATCTACATCAGGATATCCAACTATGGTGTAATTGTTGAAAATTATCTTTGGCCAGAGGCTTTTCTCAGGAGCTGTAGCCTTTGTGTCTTCCTTTTTCACCTTTGTGACTGTACTCGAGCTAAAACGGTCTTTATTTTCTTTCAGCTTTAGTTTTGATAAGAGGGTGAGTGGCAATCTGATACCCAGATCTGCATGCACCTTCTTGGTAGGACCTCTGTGTGACAGTACCTGGTCAGACTTTAACTGTGCACTGGCCAGACTGCTCATCAAAACAAGTCAGATGCAGAAATTGTCTTACAACAATGTGGAGGAAAAGATGGGTGCGTGCAACCCATTTCCCTAGCTATCCCTTTGCTAATAGCCTTCCCCTGTCTTTCACTCCCTTCTTCTCCTCTTTGTGGTACTAACATGTTTGAACGTTGCTCTGTGTCCATGAAGACAGTTGGCGTTTGTTCAAGTTTTTTTCTATTCTCTAATGTCACCCATCTTCAGGTTATGGTTATCTAGCAGTAGTTTCTTTCTAATCTGTGGTATCTGTACTAGGCTGAACCACTTCTGGTCTCAAATGCCTTGTATTTCTTTTTGGAAACTGAGGTCTCTCTAGTGGGAAGATCAAAGTACTCAAAAGCTTTGTGTTACATATGGGATCGGGATGAGTGTTTCCACAAACTTGTGCTTCAATTCTGTCCCTTGTAAAATGAAATAAAACTCTACATATCAAAGGAATTGTAAATAAAGTTAAACTTGGTTCTAAATTCAGCAAGTTGTAATTAATCTTCCTAACATATTTGAATAGTCTTAAAAACTGTATAAAGTGTTTGTTTATTTTTTTTCCCTAAAAGATGGATTGAACCTTTGGTCTCAGACCTTCATGTAGCATGGCCATAGTTCATGGACAAGGTTGGAAAGAATTAGTTCTCTTCTTCTGGAGAGTACAGAGTAACTTATGACTTATTTTTGAGATACATGTTGCTATTTTTTGCCAATTCCAAACACTTCCATTTTTAGATGTTTGTGGAGTTGAATGACGAGAGTGACATTATCGGACCTAAGTCATCCAATAAAAGCAGATCTTTCTTAACTGTACGACAGCCAAGATATCACCTCTGATTCTTCAGCCCTGCTCCTCCTCGTCTCCCCAGAACTTACATGCATTCTTCAAATAACTTCCCGTAGCGTGTGGCTAGTCCTTTGGGGACAGAAACGGTGAATTTATTCCCCAGCTAGTTATATAGGAAAGGGCCCAGTCTAACTAAAGGAAGGTGTTTCATAGGTGACAAATCTTTATATAGTCTTCTATTCTGCTTGGAAAATACTGGAGGAAAAATCTTCCTAGTTTTTGTGTCAAATAGAACACATGAAGTAAATATGTAAAAAGAAAACAATCCAAACTTCAAGAGTATTAATAAAATCACAGAAGAAAGCAAGCAATAAATGTGTGTGCTCACCTTGGCAATAACCTGTGATTGTGTATTGTCCATCACTTCAGCCTTCTCTAAGGAAACTGCATGCGGGGTTGGCAGCTAAACACCGATACTTGGAAACAGAGAGAACCCTAGCACCCGGCCTGTGTTTGTACATAACACTGAAACAGCTGGTTTGGATTTTAAAAATTCTCTTTTTATTAGAACACTGACTCTTGTTTATCGTTATTGATTTTATTGGGTTATTATTGACTGACTGCACCCCATGGGCCTATTAGTGAAGTGCTAGTAAAGCATTAAAGGAAGACTTAGGCTTTTCTGTGCTTTGTACTTACAATATTTGCTTTTATCGGTGATTTTTAGCCAGCTGCCTAACTACAAACATGGGTAGTCTCACCCACCAGAGATTGAAAGAGGGACAAGAAAGAAAATAATTTTCTATTTTTTCAACCTATAGAAGAACAAAACAATGGTTTAAGGCTATTTACTGTTTTGTTGGACTAATTTTAATTCTCTGGGAAATGTTTGCATCTTCCTCATCTCGCTAAGACTTCTGGCTAATATTAGAAGTCAGTCATCAGTCTTACTCACAAAATAATAATAAAAAGAATCTGCAATAACTTTTATATGCTATTTGATCTTTCTGGGTGGAAAGGGAAATTTATTTTCTTATTAATATAAATCAAATGATACATGATATTCAGTTAAAGCCAGATGAGAGTTGGGTGAACTCTGACTGCTTGTACATTAAAGTCTAGAGGCCATCTTAATGAAATTTTAGGTATCATTGATTACTCTTTCCTAAGATAGTGTGTCTTCCCATAGCACTATAATCTCCTGATGGTCCTACTGATCGAAATAATCCTTCACCTTTCCCTTTGGTATTTTTTTTTCTCTTCCCTGCTCCATAGAAGTGAAGTCGTCGTCTTTTTCTGTATACCCCAATTGAGGGTTATGGGCTGGCCTTAATGAACTGTAGCAGCGTCAGTGGAAGAGGCACTGAGCAAGCAGTCAAAGCCACTGTCTCATTTGTGAAGATTTACAAACTACTGAGAATGACCAACAAAATTAGAGGAAACATTACGAATGCACGCAGGGGACAGCTGTCACCAAAGTGTCAGCCCATGAAGTTGCAAGAATTTCAAGTACTTCTTCCTTTTGGGTGGGGAGAAAAGGGAGGGAGAGTTGAAGAGCAACACAGGGGTCCTGAAGAAATGAAACAGTACAGAAGCTATAGGGAAGCGGTAGAAGTGTCCCGGCATCAGAGCATGATGAATGCCCATACTCCAAACAGAAGCAAGAGGAATTTAAATGAGCCCAAAACTGCAAGCAGACAAAGAGATGGGGACAGCAAAGAGGCCTCAAACAGGTCCCCTTTCCTGTTAATGGTAGCCTGTTGCTGCTCCTGACTGCTAAGAATATGTTACAGGATAACAGCAATGGGATAAAAATAAGAGAGACTTCTCCTCTGTAAGAGCAAGAAAGTCACCATACATTAATTATGAAAGTAATATTTTTCTCTGTCAAACCTACTGCTGTGAGTAGTAATGGCTTCCCCTGAAAGCTGTCATAAAGTAAAAACGGTGACAAAGAGATGGTTCTACAGCGTGACGTCAAGCTGAACTAATGGGCAAACTTTATTCTGTTTGTGAACGGTACATCTTTTGGGGAATGATAAGAAAATAACGTCTAGCACTGAATATACAGATACCCAAGAGGGAGCATAAGAGTGGTCAGATGTCCATCAGTTTTAAAACTGCAAATTAAACAGATTTACTGCATCATCTCTCCCAGAATGTAGGTAAATAACTCGCCAAAGAGATATTTGAATTTACTCACCTTTGCTGTGAACCCTGAGGGCAGAAAGGACAGTGTGATCACAACAGAAAAGTGGTGCTGAAAATCATCTAGGGGTCTGAGCCATATGCAGAAGAAAAACATGCATTAGAACTGCAAATCAAAAGTAAGTTTGTTTTTCAAAATGATCTTAGTGCAGGCTCAGTTCACAAAGGAGGCTGTTTTCCACTTTCAGCCAATCTAATGTGTGAATGTGTCATTAAATGCAGGAACTATACTGGTAACTTTGTTCAGATATGAACACCATTTTATTTTAAAAGCAATCTAATTTTGTCTTTGAATTTCACGATGGTTGCAGCAGATAGCAGCCAGGCATCAACAGTTACTATTTAATTTGCTGGTACAATCAAACAGCTAGACSCTCTTACAATTGACTGTGCCCACAATTTTGTGCTTGACTGCAGGTGCAAAATCGCGGATGCAAAATCAGAGCACAACTTGATGATCGCTTAAAAATTTGGTCCATTACCGTTTGAAAGCCTTTAACTTCTGTCTGTCATGTAAAATACAATATTTTGGATTTCTTTCAGAATTGGAGCTTTTCACCAAAATTTACTCTCAGGAATAAATAATCCACCTGCAAGCAGATACTATATTTATACTCTAAAACTGAATGCRAATAAAAAGTTATATTACTTTAAACTATTTTTATAGCATTTATCTAACCTCCCCAAAAACTAACAAATTAACTCATTGTTCCACTTATCCCAGATAAGCTGGTGTTTGTTTTTTAGTTTTTTCTTTTAAAGTTTTTTTTTTAATACAGTATACAAATAGTATTTAAAAAAAAAAAAAAATCCTATTGTGGAAATAAACATTAAAAAAGTTTTTTTAATAATAGTCACCCTAGAAAGCTATGAATATTATGCAAATTGGATGTTATATTTTTTATCTGACAAAACACATGTATTAACAAATRTTTTGATGATGCTATTAGACAGAACATATAAACCTATGCACTGTTCAGTAGCAGCAATATTACAGAAAGGTCATTGACCTATATGCAATACTAAACTCTTAGACTTCTGACAAAGTCAGTGATTTATTTATATTTGGCCAAATGCAGCAAAACCATACTCTTGTCCTAGCCGAGCATTACAATTCAGTGACTGCTTCCTTATAATAATAATAATAATAATAATAATAATCACTTCAATCATATATTAGATGAATGTCAAATTTCTAACCACAGATCAAGCAGTCGGTGTAATTTAGGTTTACAGCAACTAATTAGTTATTTCTGGGTAGTGGTAAGTAGGATTTCCCAACAAGTCTACTTCAGAAAACTAGTACTCGGAGAAAGGCTTTTAGTTTTATAAACTAAGATTCATACTGTATTTTTGATAACTATAAAAAAGCACAACACATTTCTCCAGCAATATTTTTCTTACATTACTGAAGCAGAGGACCAATTCGTTGACCTAACTCTCTTCATTCGTATGCAATTCATAACCCCTTCTTTATGCTAAGGGACGTTGTATGCTTGCACTGATGAAAGATAGACCAGAGATAGTTGACGTAGTTAATGCCTCCATGTTGTGCTAAGTATTACAATACACATGGGATGATGTAGGACAACATTTGATCTGAGTTAAAAAACGGAAAGCAAAGATGGAGTTTGTATGGTGGTTTTGTGCCTTGTTTCTTTTTTGCATCATTATTCCCAAAATACTGATTTTTATTTTTTCCTAAATTTGAGTTTTATTATTGTAAAAAGGGTGGGGACACTACAATACTGTCATCTTCTACTCTCCCCATCCAAATATTCCTGGGGATGGGGAATGGACTATTGAAAGCAAGTCCAGACCTGTTGCTGTAAGGGTTCTCAGAAAATTGTCGGTGTGAAAATCAAATTTGTAGGCCGTAACCAGTGAAATGAAGTATCTGTAAGAGTCCTTCAACCACTTCTCTGTTGTTTGTGTATGCATACACATGACCTTCCCAGGGTCCAGTATTCTTCTTCTTAATCCCTGCTCTTCTGCAGATTCCCTTCTGGAAGTAGCCAGTCCTGGAGTTAAAGTGTAGCTCTTGGGAGTCTTCTTACTCCTTTTATGTTGCTCATCATTTTTTCCTCTGGTCCTCCTGTTACCTCTACCAGGACTGCTGAAATTTTTAGTGGGCACTGCAGGACCTTTTTTTTAATCACTGCTCTTCACTTAAAAGAACAAACAAACAAACAACCCAACAGAAAAGGTACAGGGGAATTTGTGGGGTTTTTCTACTTTCTTCTTTTTCTAAGATCTCTTTTTTTTTTTCCTCTTCCTTCATATCACCACATTCCCTCTGTTTTTCTCCCCCATTTCCTTTTCCCAGTCCCTTGCTCTCTTCTATTTTTTTTTTCTCCCTGTTCCTTTATTAATTCTTCTTCCTCGCATTATTTTTCTACTCGCTCCTCTCTAACCCTTGCCAGTTTTAACAGTCCATGATTTCAGATGGAAAATCTGTCGCCAGAGCCCCTCCTCCACTAACATTAATGGCCACTCTAGAAAGCCTGCCCTGCCCTCCGTCATCTAATTTCAGACACTGAGGGGGCAGACGAAACAGATGGTTGGCACGGGGAAGGATGATTCACTGCTTGAAATCATGGTGCAACATTTCTGAAATTGGTGAGGGAGAAGGAGGTCTGACATTTGACAGAGCCGTGTAAAAAAATTGCCTGATCCAGACAAAGTTCAGACTAATCACTTGACTGTTATTTTCCAGATGTACCGATCATATGACTGTAATTGTAAAGATTATATTGACAATGCACCGTTTCCCAAACATGCCGTACTCATTCTTAACAAAATGATTCTCCCTCAGGATGTTCAGGTCAGCCTGCTGTGGTGAATTGCGAGTGCGTTGCCATTTATTCATCCTTGAGGTTTGTTTTGAAAGTCTGTTCATTCATCTACTTTCCAGTTACTGAAGGCTGTAGGTTTTCAGGTACACAATCAATAAAGCTGAGCAATAAATTTGAGCACTTACTTTCAGGCAGATTTCTTCATAAATTGGACTAAAGTGGCAAGCTTTTAAACATAAAAACAAAGAAGGAACAGAAATAGGAATAGGAATTCCTATTCCTCTGCAATAGGAAAATTGCAGAGAATCAGCTTTTTGGCGTGTATCTGATGAAACTTAAATGGATCGCTGTGGTCATGGAAATACACGCGTATAAAGATGGTAAGACCCCAATATAATTGTGGCAAATATAAGACCATGCAGATTCTCTGGATAATGTTTACAGTTCTCAAAATTATGCAAGTGTCCACAGCATCAAAGTCTCGTTGATTCTTTATAAGTAGCTGCTTGCTGCTGTCCACTTTGGACGTCTCCTTCACAGCAGCCTTCAGTCACGCTTTGGACTGAGCCACGTTGAAGCAGAGCAGTAGCTTTCATGTAAAACCTTTTAATCAGTGAAGGGACAGTGATCTTGAGCACTGTGGTGGAAACATCTGTAACCACCATAAAAGCCAGACTCCTAACTGCATGAGTTGAAAAATGGCTTAGGCGCTAGAACAAGTGGATGAATTTTAGATGAGCAGTTAATTTTTTGGGTGCTCTTGAGAAATTCCAAATCCTTGCTCGCCCCTGATGTCAACTGAAAAGTTTAAGCGTCAAGTTTAGTGAAGTTGCTTATAATTAGTCTTGCTAATTTTTATGAATTTCGGGGATAGCTTTCCAAATGTTCTCAGCCTTCTGCTGCTCCTGTTGCTCTAAGCACGTCTGCAAATCTCGCTACTTATTTAGATGTCTAAGTGGTAACTGAAATATTCTTAAATGTCAATGCAGTTTCTGTTTAACACTCTTGAAAATTAGGCCTTTGTTCACTTTATCTTACTAAAATTGATGCTGAAGAAGGAGAGAAGAKGTGGAAGAACTTGATTCGCAGTTTTCAATTACTTGAGTTTAACTCCTTTGAATTCTATGGATAAAAGCAATCCCCGGCTGATATGGCTATGTTAAAGGATGGACAAGAATCTAGATCATCTTCTATGTTTTCTCAACTGAAAGCCTTTTTTTCTAATCTCAGAAAAAATTAACACCTGGAGAGCTTCAAACATGAAGGATGTATTTCCCAAGGGGTTCAGGTGTCTCAAACTCCTTGAGGCAGAGAACAGATCTGAAAACATAATGAGCCGGAAAGTATGAAGCTTGGTGAAAATATAACATCTTAAAGAAAAGCTTAGGAGTAGGGGACAGACTATGAGCATCTCCAAACAGTGAAGAGCAGGAACATGGGCAAGACCTTAAATAAACCTTCGATAAACAACTATTAAACTTGTGGGCTGAGATCATCTATGAAATACAGATGATGGAGCCTTCCTTCTGCTCATGGACCTGAGGACCTTTTCCTCTGGAAGAGAGATAGTGCTATTAGTCAGGAGAAACCTGGAAGACCAGACAGGACATGCCTATGGAAATACCCACACATAGCAGACCTCATCATGGTCCATGGCAGGTGCCCAGTACATTTTAAAACTGTCTTACCTTTACTTTGGTGTTTACATGTGTAGTTAAGAGTCTGAGTCCATCTTATCGGTTTAGAAAATGCTGGCCCTAGGATCTTATCAAAGAGTTATAGAAATTAATACAAGCAGCTTTCAGTCAACAACAAGCTTTGTGAAGGAATTCAGTAACTCTTACATAGTTAGGAGCTTTGATTTAAGATAATACTGAAACAATTTAAATGTAATATTTCTTGTATTTGTTTTCCAACTGAAAATCTGCATCCTCTAAGTTTATAAAGCTTTTGTTTTCTTCCCCACCCCCCCCCCCCCCCCCCCCCTTCTTCTTCTTCTTTCTATGTCTAAGTGTTGTGGTTGGGATTTTCTAGCAAACTAGTAGCTGGATTCTGCTCCAGACCAGGATACCTCGTATGATTTAGGTGTGTGAGATTTAGTCAATGTAATAAATGGAGTTGAGAAAGCATTTCAGACCAGCCTGAGCCAGATACCCGCATTTGGCCTTCTGAATTGCTTTTTGCACTGCATGAACTCCATTGACTCGCCCTCCTTTGACCATGGCGGACATGTATGTACCCAGTGAACAGGCACCCATCAAAATATCAGTGCCTTCATCCGGAGCTGAATTTCTGCTTGTGTCTCTCAATCCTGAGTATTTTTGGTTCTCACTGGATTAAAAAGCTGGACCTTTGGCAGCAGAGAGAATTAACTTCCAAGGGGCTGGGAGTATGAGGACCTGCTCCAGGACAGGGACCAACTTAAGCACCTTGTAAGAAATTGCTTCTTTTTATTTAATTTTTTGGCTTGAAAATGTCTTTGGAATGAAGGTAATTGAAGTTATAGAGTTGTAATAACAAACCCCCAGATTCCTCATTATTATAGTGTAATTGATGGGAAAGACTGAGAAGTAAAAAAGGAAAATATTGACTTTCATGCATTTAAATTTTATTTATGTGATGCTGGTCCAAAATCACCAAAATAACTCATGATACTTTATATATACATACGCATATATAYGTGTGTGTGTGTATATAACTTGGGTCATTTTTAAAAAATGAAGGTTTCTTAATCTCCCAAAAATGAGCCATCTCACAGCTTATGGAAAAGCTGCAGATATGCTTTTGTCCTTTCCCACCAGTCTAAAACTTCAAAGGCCAGATAGGACTTTACATGAAACATAACTTAATGATTTTTATCTCACAGTGGATTCTGGGAACCTCTCCTATCTGATCCTACTGAATTTGATAAATAAAAGAAGTTTTTCTCTTCCCAGCCCTTGCCTTTTTGAATGTGATTCTGAACAAACACTCCTAATTTCACGGTCTCAGTAAAAGCAGGGGAAAGGAAGGCAAATGACAAGTTTGGATGAGAGAAACTGATACAATTCGGTTTGACAACATTTAGCTGAGAATTTATGAAAGTCTGGTTTACTTTCTAGGAATAATCACAACAGCTTTTTTTTTTTTTTTTTTTTTTTTTTTTTTTNNNAAAAAAGCCTGTTTTCCAGGATATTGCTTGTGCATTCACTTTTATGACTTGAAGAATAGGTATATTTATCATTATAGGCAAATATTAATACAAGATTGGTTACATTCAAGCCTTTAAACTGAAAGGAACTGTCAAGAAATTATTCATTGCATTAAAAAAGGCTTCACTTTTTGCTGGGATTTGTGTCTACACAGAGAATTTTACTCTGTTCTGAGAGAGGTATATATATTTAATACATGTAGCCTTTTTTAACACCATTTCACATAGCTTTCTGTTCCTGAAAGTGTATATATTAGTTGATAGATTATGGGAATGTATCGTTTACAGGAGTTGGCAAATATGACTATGCTGTTCTTGATCATCAGAAAACTATAGTTAGACCTGAAATTCTGAATGATTGGTAAGCAAGAAATTTTTAAAATATGCAGAATTTGCAGAAGCTGTGCATGGCAAGTAATTTAAGCAGTTCAGATTAACCACAGTTGGGTTGAACACCTCTTTGTCAAAGAGCAAAATAAATCCAATATGATTTGGAAAATACTTGTATTTCAGTAGAAACTCTTCTTACCTCTAGAAATTATCTATATGGTGTTCATTCTTCAAGAAATTATACAAGGCAGTCATAACTAACTAGGATAAAACAGGGCTTGATGTTTCTCTCTTATGACTGAGTATGTATCAGGCATTTCATGAAAAAAAAAAAATTATGAAACTGCAGTAAAAGTGAAGAAAAGAGGGTGGAAAAAATATTGGATCACACATTGATAGTAAAAGCAGTGAGTGTCCTGGATGGACTTTTTATGGCAAGCAAGCAACATTTTATATTTGCTAGCTTTTTCCCAATTAATTTTAGACAACTTCAAACTAGATCGTTTGTTACCAAACTTGTTCATTTGTTACCAAAATACCTACATTTTGGTATTCATTTAAAGATTAAAATCAGCTTCAACACCCAGTAATAGTTTAATATAAGAAAGATATATAACTAGATCCTGGTCTTCTGAAAGGAAATACAGACCTATGTGTAACTCGGAGACAAGAACTGGGGCTTTTATACAATTTTTTTTTCGATTTAGCTGTGGTTCCCTCTTCACCTTAGCTTAGAAAAAGCAATTGCCAGGAAAAGAACATGACCTCGTGTGCTGACTCTGGGGAAAATCTGTGTCCCCGTGGGATCATGGAAAAAATGCACCATGGGGTTTTTAGGCATCGCAACGCCCAGCAGCAACTTCATTTTACAGCTCTGCCAAAAGATGTCGCCGGACACCCAGCACCCTGCCAGGGTATCTGCTCCGCCGGGCACGGGGAGCCCTGCCAAACTGCACGCATCCTGCCYGGCCAAAAGGCTTTTCCTCAAAAGCCTATTGCTTGAGTACAGCACAGCCTGACCTTAGTTAGCTTCTGAGATCAGGGTTGTACCATGGTATGGCTGAAACTCTTGTCCCATTTCACGAGCTATTCCTCGATCTCGTATAGGAGAACTTTGTCCGGGTTCAGGCTTTGGTGGTTGTGCTGTGCAACGAGCCGAAATGCCCACAGAAGTCTAATTGGAAAATACAGCAAAGAAATAGCAATACAATAGGATGAGCTCACACTATTTATCTTTGTATTTAAGTATTTCTTCCTTTTTGAGTTAAATACCCTTTTGGATCTGCTCGTCCCATTCACTGCGGAAAAGCCAAGTTAATAACTGGACTGCAAATAAGCAAAAAAAATGCTGAGATTTCCACAATGGGCCCAGAAATCTGTTTTACATCCCTCGCCCCGGCAGGGTACTGTTGTTAGCTGTAAATGTGCTTTTTCCTCTGTGTGGGCAATGAATCAGCAAATGCTACGGGAGTTCAGGGTGAAATGTCAGGTGCTATTGCAACAGTCAGTCTTTCACAAGCACTAGGGTGGATCCTCGCAGAGGGTACCGACCTCCGAATTAGGGACCCGGTGGCAGYGTTAATGCCCTTATCTCTGCTCCTCTCTGAATGGGGAAAATAATGCCTCCCAAAGATGCGCTGCCTATTTTGGTTAATTGATGCCTGACCACAAACTGCTTAATAAATAAGTTCTGTCTGGAAAATATTATTCCCTGAAATCATGTGTAAATTACACAAAAGTCAAATTAAGTAATTGAGAAAGCATCTGCTGTGTGGAAGGATGTTTGTTTGTTTGTTTTTCCTGTGTTTTGTGTTTTTTGGTTTACCAGGACAATCACTATAGCATCTGTCTGGGAGGAGGTTTATTTGCAGAACCACAGTGCAAATCTTGAGATGAGGGAGTATTACAAAGAAATGGCATGTCTTTCAAATGAAGGCTACAAATAGGTTTGCAACTTTCTTCTGTCTTTGGTAAATTACCCAAGTGAGGCCAAATCGCATTCCTAAAGACAGTCCCCTGGCATCCTTCAATAAACAGATTTTGCCCAGTGTATAAAATGTTTAGCTCAGTGCTTTATGAAGTAAAGGTCATCTGAACATAGATGTTGCAATAAAGGGCTGTCTGAAAGTGCTTCCACTGAGCGTGAATAGCAGCAATATTGCCTTGAAAACTCTGTGCTAATTGATTAAACTCCCAACAAACTAATTTTAATTAGCCATACTAGGTTAACTTTATTCTTCCTTTTTATGATTCCAAAGGTTTGTTAATGGCGCATGTACAGCCCCAGTTATTTATTACCGAAAAATATTACGGTATCAGAGTGAAATATGAATGCTATAGAAACTCTAATTTTTTTTTTTTTTTTTTTTTTTTTTTTTTTTTTTTTTTTTTTTTTTTTTTTTTTTTTTTTTTTTTTGTGTTTTTTTTTTTTTTTTTTTTTTTTTTTTTTTTTTTTTTTTACATGTGAGTTTTCTGCTAATATGCACCTGCTCTCAGCTGGTAGGTAAAAGAAGAACCACTTTTTTCATTGCTGCTGGTCCTTAACATTCACACGTTTGCACCCTCAAATTGCTCCTAAATCTGGTATCACTCCTGGAGCTCTTAGGAAACAGTCACTGCACATACTAAAGGCACATGCAGTCCTCCTGCACTTCTCATTTATGGCTGCTTGTAACAGTTCTTGAGGGTTATGAGCACCCCCAGGAATTTATGCAGCATATATATTTTAAATAGGGTTAAGCTGCCTGGTAATTAATTATCAACCCCACTGCTGATTATCCCCAAATACAGGATATCTTTTCATATCTTGTTGTAGAGCAAAAACTCTGGGTGCCTTGGATCTTTCTATAACAGCTCTTCTTGCTTCAATTCTGTAATGGTGAAACTAAGTGAAGACATACTTTTTGTCTCAGTGCATACATATTGGTGGATTTTAGCTATAAAATGCCCGCGCAATGGTTGGAAAGTTGATATTTATTTTCTCCAACTTTAACCCACCTTTCAGTGGAGATATTAACGTTTGAGGCTTACACAGAAATGGGGTCTATGCTTAACATAAGAGCCCTAGAGACGGGAAGCATTGTGAAGATACTACCACTGGTCTGCAATTTCAGTGTAACAGTGCAGTGGCAGTGTGGTTCTCTTACGGTGTTTAAATTTCTACAGACACAGATGCAATATCTGTGTCTGTAGAAAACCAAGCTCCTCTCCTGCGGCATGGTCTGCAAAACAGGCTCTGCCACTGAGACTGGAGGAAATGTCCTATTTCTTTACCTTGGTTTCTGGAGGGTAGCAAAAAGGAGGCTGCATATTGTGTCTGGAACAACATGCCTTGTGATCTAGGACATGATGCTCCTATCTCTGATATTGCCCTTGCAATATCATGAGCATATCATCCTCTTCTGGGTATGTTTCTTCCTGTGCTGGATTGGAGAAGTTGTACCTGTGTCTTCAATTCTAAAATGTTTTGACCTACTCATAAAACATACTACAGAAGCAGCACGTTGGTCTGTTTATGGTGATGTGCCATGCTTTTTTTAAACACTATGTCACCAGTTTTAGGCAAATGGATGCATTTCAAAGGGGTGTAGGAACTTGGCAGGAACCATTGCTTTATGTGGAGGTAAGGGATGACAGATGTGCTGCTCCTGCAACAAGGTGGTGCGTCTGGCATTGGGTGTAGCTCTGTAATGCCAGGCACCAGCCTTGAGCTCTCCGTGACCTTGGAGACACTGATCCCTCGTGGAGAAACAAGCTGCCGGTGACCGGCTGATTGCCCATATCTCTATTCTGTGTATAGTGGAAGCTCTTTGCTTCCCCTGAGTTTTTCAGGCCCAGGAACTGTTACTTCATGAAAGGAAAAGAACAGGACTTGTTTTTGAGCAGAGCTGAACCTCCCATGCTGCACTGACGCCTCATCCTGGGGCTATGGTTGTAATAAACTGCCCATCACTTCTGCATAAGGCAGTGGCTTACTGCTGCGGTCAAAACCATCTCTTTCCTTTGGGCATGGTATGCAAGGGGTAGGTAACGCAAATATTGCATCTCTTAAAGCGTTCCAGATGTGTTGTGTGGAGTAAGGATAATAATGACGTCACGCGCAAAACGGTGTCACGCCACGAGCTCTGCCAAGTGCCTGCGTATGGTTCGTGTTTGTTTTGCAGAGCTCGAACCCATCTGGTTGGGAAGAAGATGTGTTAACGAACTGCTTCCCCCTTCTAATAGGCGTTTGGGATCGGCATTTGTTGGTAGGCACAAGACCTGCTGTCGGCTACCTGTGGGGGATTTCACACCTCTGCTTGAGGGGGGGCAGCTCACCGCTCCGTGCCCCCACCGAGGGCTCGTCTGCCCGGTGCTCCAGATGGACCATCGGTCTGCGCGTCAGCGCGCCCGTGCCAGCGAGTTGTCACCAGACTTCTGGCTCGGGTTACCCACGAGTACATGCTGTAGACTGTCGAAACACTTTAGGGAATCTGTGTTGCTAGCAGCAGAAAAAGAAACCTATTCTGGGACTGTCACTTAATCTGAATTTCAAGGTAGTTGGAAGAAAAAGGGGGGTTGAGGAGGGAGGGAATCCTCCAACACCATGTTAGCTCTGCTCTGCTGTGGGCAGTGGGAATGCCGATACCATCTCTGAAGATGCTCAAAAGCACATTCAAAACATGACACGTGGACAAAATAACCTCCAAGCCTCTTCTTTCTGCTTTGWTTTCAAATATGTCCCCTATTCCTGCAATAGGGTAACAGCCAATGCGTTTCATGAGAGCCGGGCTGAGAAAATGTTTTGATTAACTAGAATAGCCCAGTTTATTTAGGTGTTGCAAATTTTGGGCAAAGGCTGCCAACTATCTTTAAAGTAGACACTGTAATAGGTGATGATTGTGCAATACGGACTTGGAGCTTTAGTATGTGAACATTAAATTTATTACAGTACCCTCTGAGCTTGGGTCTCACTTGCCAAATAGGCTAATCTACTAATTCACTTTGCTTCTAGCTGCTCTCAGAACAAAACCAACTTTCAAACATTTTCTATTTGCAATTGTAATCAAAGGACAAGCAGTGATACAAGAAATGAAGCAATGCGGGTGAAGTAGAACAAAATCATTTAGTGGGCTACTGGAGGAACAATTTAAAATGTTCAAACATGCCAAAAGGAAGGGGGGGTAGACCAGAATTCCACTTTCAYGAACAATGTATCAGAAAATGAGTGAAACTGTAAAGTGCCAGCTAGARATCTAAGGTGAGGGTGTTTTGTTTTGTTTTGTTTTTTTCTTTTTTCTGTTTTATGTATTTAAAGATTTAATGCATTTGAAAACTTGGCAAGCGAGTTCCAGTATTGGAGGCATGATCTAATGTTATACACGGGGTTAACATGGTTCCTCAGCCCAAGGGGTTATCRAGTTTGGATGGTACAGGGAATGAATGTGAGTTAAAACAGTATTAATGGGGTTAAAGATCTGAGATCAAAAAGTATTCTTGGGTAGAAGCACGAAGGTGGTGAAGAGATTATATCATCTGATGGCTGGGTTAGAGAAGAGTATTATGGTGAGGACTGGGATTTTACAGGACTAGTGTAATCTGTGGGCTGTCTTCAACAGCATGTTCTTTTTTTTTTTTTTTTTTTTAAGTAAAGTCTACAAAATGTTCCAAAATTAGCTTCTTTTTCTGTCGTCTTTTTAATTTTTTTATTCCCTCCCCTTGCCTCCCGAAATGTCATACAAAACCCCCCAGCTCTCTTCTCCAGGCTCCATTAGTGTTTTCAGTTCATATTAGGTTTCGGTATCCATCCRACCCTCCCCGCGGGGTTTCAAGGCCCTCTGCAACCCTCCTGGCCACCGCCTTCCCACCAGCAGAACTGTGCTCCCTGCAGGTCTCTCCCAGGCATGCTGCCCATGAGGCATGGCTGGAGTTTCCCCTTGCTCTTAATTGCTGTTGATTAAAGTCAATTGCAAATTGCTTTTACATTTGGTGTAGAGATGTGTGCCGGCTACCTTATATCCTCCAGCCCGTAGATGCTGCAAACAATTCGCAGTCCAAGCATACCTGTTTTGTTGTAGAGAATGAGATGTGGAAAGGGGTGATGAGATATTCACCTGATCTTCTCCTGGTGAATATTACTGCTTGGTTGTTTTGGGTTTTAATTTAGTTTTCTTATGTCTTGCTAAATATTTTTGTGGGTGGGGGTTTTTTTTGGTTGGGTTTCTTGGGGCTTTTTTGGTTGTTTTTTTTGGGCTGGTCCCCCCCCCCAGATTTCTTTTAGCTGGTAGAAGACCAACTTTCTGAACTGTGGTGTGGTCTAGAAAAATGAATTCAGATGAGGACAGAGGTAGAGAAAGGCAATGAAGCAGATACAAAAGTTTTTTAGCTTCTTCAGCCTACCACAGTGAAGTCTGAGAAGTCATGCTATGATTTTTATATGAACTTTGGGATGTGCGCTTATCACCCGGGAAGGGAAAGACCTTTAAATTAGACAGCAGTGTTGGTGCCCATTTATCCTGTTCCTTTCCAACTGCTTTGTGTCTGTGTTTCACTAAAACAAGTAGTAATACTTACCTGCATGGCTTGTGCAAGGGCAAGAAAAAGAGGAGGCCTTTCTGAGCACACTTTTGTCTTTTCCAGACTAACTAAAAGCTGCAGAAGTCCATTAAAAAACTATGACTACTTGGGACGGTCTCAAGATTGTTATAAGTTTTGTTGTTGATCCGAACTAGAAATCACAAACTAAAAGGAGGGAGAAAGACGGGGGGTGGGGGTGGGGGGGAGAACAAAAAAAGCAAACAAAAGCGTGTTGCCAAATTCTCTTTTCATCCTCCCTGAATCTTTTTCTGTTCCCAGCCCAGTCTAGTCCAAAGTGTGGTAATAAGTATATATTGTTATTTGAAACAGCTAGATGAATGTTTAACTGCCCAGGAGCTTTTCTTACCTGTGTAGCGTTACAAAGGTATAAACCCCCTTATTAGCACCCTTTAATGATCAGTTGGAGTTAATGGCCCTGAGCTATGCTTTGAGCCATCACCTCCTCCCAGATGGTCATTAATCCTCAGGAGGTGCCCTGTACATTGCTCATTATTGCTTAAATAAAGATAATATTTTGTAGCTTTTAAAAAATTTTGTGCCACTCTTCCTTTAGCACACTTGTTATTCTGCTTCCAAGAAGGTGTACAGCATGGCAAAAATTGTGCTTTATTGCACCCTTGTAACCCCTCTGACTATCGGGCTGGAGCGGAGGTTTACAAAGCTGGATAGTTTTTAAAAAACATGTATACATAATATTGCATACATAATAGATGGGAATGGTTCCAAAACAATCTATTGCATAATTACCTAATTAATACAATCTGTAATAATTAAAAATCCTTTGGAGAATTTGTAAAAACATTTTACTATGCATGTGTTGTAGATAATTTTTAGACTCAGTGTCTCAGCTCTTTGCTTTTTTTTGTTGTTTTTAATTTGGTCTTTCAAATTGCCAGCAGTCTTATTGCTGCTTTGTGGCCCAGGCACTTAACAAATTTCATTTCTCAAATGGAAGGGACCGAATTTTCTCCCCAGAAGTGCAGTTCACAGGCAAGGGCAACGTTCAGTGCTAACTTTTCTTTTGCAGAGACAAACACAAAAGACAGGTTTACATAAGTATATTTCAAAGGCTTTTTCAACTGTTGGAGAGACTTAAAAAAAAAATAAAAATTTCAAAGTAACAAAAATTGCTTTGGGGCTAGACTTTTAAATCAAAATACAAAAATTGATTTCTGCAGATGCATTATAACCCCACTCATCTCAAAATGGTCCTACAGTGCAATTGTATTAGCGGTGCTTATTTACTCTAGCAGATATTCTGGAGCATTATATAAGCTTCTACTTCTGTAAGTATTATGCGGTCTGTGGTGACGCCTATTTGTAAGTTTGAGATGTACAGACAGGACGTGAGGTGCTGCCCCAAAATTGCTTTTACTTTGTGGTGAAGGTACGGTGCTCTCGTGCAGCCGGTGGCACTCAGGCTCTGGTTATACCATACCTCTTCTAAGGAAAGGGCAAGCCGGTTGACGGCAAACTGCTTAGCGAAGTGGTGCACGTTGTTTCAGCAGAAATAAAAGTAGACACTTATTTAACAGCCGGACAACTCCGGTCCTCTGTACCTGGAGCTCTTGCTGTTATATTCAGCAGAACAGCACTGCAACCGAGCACAGGAGCAGTATTGGCCCTGCATATGCACCATTTCAGGTCAGTTCTCCTTTCTCGGCCTCTAAGATAGCACGGGAAAACTTTTTATTTCCCTTTCCATTTCCTTTTTTTTTAAAAACCCAAACAGGCATCACAAGCAAAGGGTAATGGTGAAATCTGCGCTGTCCTGGACAACCCCGCTGACTGCAGCTGATGCCAGTCCTACAAGCAGAAGGTTTTTCCTCATTTTTCTCCCTCTGTGATAACAAATCAAAAGCATTTTATTTTAGGTAAATGCGGTTGAAAAGACTCTGTCTACTAACACCTTAATATCAGGTAATTTGTTAAAATTGGGGTATCCCGGGATCTGTAACCTTGACTTTGCTATTACCTAATCATCAGCAGTTCAAATGCCAGACAGCAAACTCTGCAAAAACAAGACTCATGTCATTAAAACTGGCACTGGCTCCTTGTCGGTGAGAGAAATTTTCTTTGAATAAATGATTAAGCATAGTGGACAGCATTAAGTGTGTGGTCAATGCAGGAGGTGCTCAATGAATAATTATTAGAAAATAAAGGATTTTTGCTTTATCAAAGTGTGGGATTGCATCAAATTGATTCTTAATTGTGAAATCCATTTTTCACCTCAAAAGAGCCACTTAATAGTTTTGTCAGCTTAGTTTGTTATTTAACTTTGCAGTAACTGGAGTTACTGAAAAGAGTCTATGGTACCTGAAATGAAAATGTTCACCTTCCTATACTACTTCTGGTTTTTACAAGGCCAGCAGAGCTAATTCGTTTGCCTGTGAAAGCAGACTGGACAATTTGGCCTTTTGGGCTTATTACTGATCATTGCACACCAGCTGATGGGGAAAAAAAATCCCAAAATAACAAAACAGAGAGTGAGGGCCGTATCCGAAACCACTGTCTTTACATCACAGCAGCAAGAAGCCAGTGAATGATGCAGACTGAGCGTGGTGGTGTGAATGACATTGTTGTTGGTTTTATTTAGCGTTAGTAAAACTGCAGTGGAAAAATGCGAAGGGGAGATTTTGAAGTATGGTCTTCTGGAAAAGGTTTTGGGTTTATTTTTGGTTTCTGGAGGCTGCTTGAGGCTTGCCTGGCAGCATGGAGGCTTTGCCTGGGTGCTGGCTGGGATGAGCGCTGTGGGGGGCTGCCCTTGGCTTGCTGACCTGTTTGCATCATCAGTGATGCCCAGCACGTCATGCTAGAGCAGAAAGTCACTTTTCCTTTTGGAGAGCACCTGTAACTCAGTGGTACAACTTAATTTGGGCTTTTTCTGATGTAATTGTCTTTCCATAACAAAGCAGKATTTTCCAACCTCCTTGTTATAAAGAGCGTGAACATCTGTTTTGGACTCAAAGTCAGTAAACAAGGACTGAAGATCAGCTCAAACGTGTGCCATTCAGTCCCCAAACCACGGGATCGCGGTTCACTGGCCACCTCTTCTCTGCATGAGTGCTGCGAGAAATTCCCCCTCGCTCAGCGCCACTGTAAGTCTTCCAATGACAAACTCAACTCAAACTTTTGGCAGCAAGGTTCAGGCAAGTTAAGGAGCTGTTGTGGTCTCCCCTAATACATTGTGTACCTAAGATATTTAATTCTGGCTGCAGATGTTAAGTAACTTCTTGATTTTTTTCATAACCCAGGCAACTAAAATACTTCTTTTTTTTATCTCTATTTTGCAATCACTATGAATCATATGATCAGCCTAAGGATATATATTTTGCAAATGAAACCAGATTATTATTAGTCTTAGCTATTTCAGCATGAGGAAGAAAGAAGAAAAAAATATTCTATGTACATTTTGCAGACCAGTTGCAATTTGTTTTAACAACTTCTCAAATACACACCAAAGAAGGTAATGACCAGATGAAATACTTTCATGTGCACAGGGTGGCTCATATAAGTGATAACTTTGAGAAACCTGGAATGCCACTTTTGGTCAACAAAATAAAATTAAAAAAAAAAAAACCAGAAACAAAAACCAAACAAACCATGTTTGGGGTTTAAATGAAAAGGAATACACACATTTCTATGATCGTGTTTTTGTTTTTCCCCCCCCCCCCCCACTGGCAGGAGATTAGTATTGCTCCAGCTGTCTGGCAGTGAGGTGTGCCTCAGCATCACTTGCCTTTCAGTGCTTGTTGTAGGGCACCTGTGTTTTACTTGCTGTGTTATACCTTTGAAGTTTTGCCTCTTTGACTCTTTAAAAAGGTAACATGCCTGCCAGGCGTTTCTTGGTAGCCTKCCACAACTCAAACGCTAACCTGTAACTTCTCCTGAAGTCACTACTCAGGTGTCACATATTGCTTTCAGTAATTATTTTTGATAGCCATAATATGGCCATGACTAATGTTATTCTTACTACACTCTTGTTTTTATTTTCATGTGTCTTTGCAAACWGTTACGCTAATTCAAAATGAACAGCGGTTGTTTAAATCATTTGTGATCTAGTGGTGTAAGAGGATGTAGCACATCATCTGAAAGGCTACAGTATGTTTTGTGACATCATCGTGACATGATGTAAAACATCATGTGACAGCTCTTATTGCACAGGTGTCATTACATTTTGTATCAAAATGCTGAAAATACCTTTTGTCAGTTTGCTAATTGCCTTGTATTCCTCTCTGGTAACCTCCAGCACCATCACCTTGGTGMAATGTAGAGGAACGAATGCATGGTGCTTCTACCCTCATGCCCAACAGTACCCTGTCCCGTGCCAGCTAAGGCTACAGCTCACAGCAGGTGCAACTCCTACTCTGCTTTGTGGCATTATGTTGGCTGCTTTTGACTCTACAGTGATTTTATAATGATTTATTTAAAGGCTTGAGGGCTACTYTTTGGGCTAGAAAGTCTACTGATCCCAGCTTCAGCCAGCATCAACTCTGACTTCATGAAATAGAGTCAGATGCTGAAAATTGAACAGAAGTAACTAACATGAGAGTTTTAAGGTCTTGGACCCAGTGATCAACATGTCCAGWGGGGAGGGCAATAATCTCCATCTGGACTGGAGGGGTGGTGTGGCAGGACCTCTTGTGGCCCTTTCTCTGGGAAACTGCTGGTAAAGTTGCCAAAGCCTTTCTGACAAATCTGAGAAAATGAGGCTCTGGATAATAACACCTTGGCATGCAAGGAAAGAAGGGAGGTACATGTTAATAGTAGTGATAAATAAGGGTTAAAAAAAAAAAAAAAAAAGTCCAAAGACGTTGTTGTGCTAAGGAAGTTGTAAGTCTGATCATTTTTCCTAGTCATTTTTTCCCATTGCCTTCAACTGAACCAGGATTTCCCTTCCTAAATTTTAGAGTTTATCTGAACATTTAGATCATACTGACTGCTTGAGCTGTACCACATATATTTTTTTTTAAAGGTCAATGTCTGCTGCTGCTTARAAATGCAGTTTTACTTGTTGCACAGAGTTTACCCTAAAAATGCTTGGCAGYGCAGCATAGTTTTTCATTTACATTCAGTCCTGTTGCATGTCCTGTTATACTCAATCGGATGGGTCTGCGAGTGGGAGCCCCTGCTGCTTGCTCAGGGACAGCTAGGAGCTGTCTTCTGCCTTTCTTAAGTAAAATAGACACACAAAAAGCTATGAAAGTACTTTTCTCTGCAGCATACATTGCATCAACCAAGGGAAGTGCATCTATAATATACAAAGCAACACCCACGCCCCCAATTTCGTCCCTCGATTTCTAACTTTGTGTAAAGTTGAAATACTTGGCCTGTTGTAAGCTTTAAAAGAATAAAGTCCAACATCCCTCATTATGATTTACTGTTGCTGGAATAGAAATCTTTCACATCTAAAATCAGGCTGGGCTATTACTAACTCAAATTGAAGCAACTAAAGTGTTACATATGGATCAAATATAGCCCATAATTAACCAATACCAGCATTACGTTATTACCGACAATTTACAATTACAGTCCATTTACACAGTGCTTTATTCTGTGATTATCCCACGGAAATTTGTGATAACTATCAGTGCAATCAGTAAAGCTTACATTTAAATTTTTTTTAAACAACCAAGCCTGAGAAATAAGATAAGCTATTGGAAAATTTTACAGGTGTTAGAAAAATTGGTCAAGGAATTATCATCGGTATACTTATGATTCATGCTGTTACCCACTCTTTTTCTTTGTGTAGGAGCACTTTGCTGATACCTTTTGATAAGAGTTTACAGGTAATTAGTAAGCTATGACCCCTTGCACTTTTTCCTTTAACTCTAAAGGCATGCACATATAGGACAGTTTAATTATTTGGATTGTTTTAAACATGGAGCTTTATGGAAATCACTGTTACTGGATTAATTGTCTTTTGTGGCTTTTCTGAATTTTCTCTTCTCGTTCCTCCCCGATTACCTAAAAATGCTTTAAGGAAAAACTTCTAGCTGGTGTTTTCCCTCTTCCGTACATGGTGTGATGAAGCAGAAACTTAAGCAGAAAATTAAGTCATGAAACCTCAGCCAACTGCAAGTAAAAATAAATGACCAAAACAGAAGTGAGGTGTGAAGTAGGTAAATTTTTAGTAGCTCTGGAATAGAGATTCCCAGTAAATTTGTTGCAGATGACATGATTCATATAGTTTTATTGCATACAAAGTTTATTTTGCAAATTATGGATCCTTTGACACCACTGTGATGGGTACTTTAGGAATCCTTGAGATATTAGATAGATATAAGTATGTAAACCAGGCAGTGAATACCAATGCCAGAGGCATACACTGAAGGGTTTTATGTTGGCCAGGGACTAGATTTTATCCTCAGTTTTAGAAGGAGATATTTATTACAAGAAAGTCCTCCTGATAATTTTTTAATGGTGTGCAATGGAGCATTATTTAATTAAATGCCATATAAGCTGGACAAGGAAAAGTTCAGCAGGGCAACTGCATTTGGGATGCTTTATAATTTGTTCCTTAACTATTAGTTAGGCAGCTGTTCTCAGTATGTCAGGTTTCCTAAATGAAGAATCACTGCCTCTGAGTACATGAAGAAATATGATTTCACGCAACCCATAATTCCAAAGCAACTGGGCACGTCTCTTCAGCAAGGTATCCGCTCCCTTAGATGTATGCAAAGGCGGAAAGAAAGTTTGTCCTTAAGGAGAAATGAAACGAGCCTACAGTAAGTGACATAGTGTTGAGTCTGGGGACATCAGGATTGCTAGGGGGAGGGAGGGAGGTGCAGAGGGGAAAAAACAAAAGCCAAACCTCATTATAACAACAACAACAGGCTAAAAGGTGAGACAGAGGTGGTCATTTCTCCAAAGATTCCAATAAAATGTGTCCAGTTTTGTTTATTTTAGATCTGGCAGTATCAGTTTGAATATTGCAATTTAACCTCCAATCTGTATATCCAGTGAAGGATACCTTCTATCATTTTTATGGGAACCTCGCTAAGAGAGACAGTCAACGATCTGTTGCTTCTGAAAAAAAACCCAAACCAAACAAAACAAGAAAAACCCTGCTCACTACAAAAAATGAAGGCCCAATATGCTCAGAAACGCTGTCTGAGTGGTTGGATGTTCATCTGAAACAAGTCAGTGAGAACTGTGGTAACTAAAATTTGTAGTGAAGCTCACGGAGTAATTTGGACAAATGAACCGAACAAATATTTGCATTTAAATTGGGAGCTGAGCAAAGGCTTGTCACAGCTAAACAGGTCAGAAAGCCTCTGGCTTGGGCAGTTTGATGTCCAGAATGCTACATGGTAAACTTCTATAAGCTAAGTTTAATTTAAGACATAGTCCTCTGTGAAAATGAAAGCTTTACTTGCAACAGTTGGGGGGAGGTATTTTTCATATATGCTCATTCATATGTGTCTAATTTCATTCCACATAAATTTGCTGGGAATTTAACCACAGCCATCAGTTGGAGTTGAGTTAGGCCAGTGCTGATCACTTCAATTGTCTGATCAAAATGCCTTTGATGCCTTTATTGAAAACATTAAGAGAATTAATACCTCCAAGAATGAAAATGAGAGAGGAACTGATGGGGATAGAAACAGTAAGAAAATCAGGGATATGTCAGAAGACCAACAGATCTTGAATTGAAATCCTGACACAGAAACCTTAGGGCAATTGCACACCTTAGGACTACTTTCTTTAGGGAACTTGTGTTAGGGAAAAGCAAATTTTGTCTAACAAAAACATTTTTCTTAGGGAAATTATAACTTCTTTCACCTGATCAACAGATTGAAGCTACATTTCACTCCTTGCACACATACAGAAACCTTGCACCCTCCCTCAAGGCTTGCTTTCCCACTGATGAAACACCCCTCCATCTCTTTCTCATGCCCTGCTCCCACCACCCTGAAGTTACCCAGCATCTCTGGGACATTCCCACCCACATCAGAAGATCCTGCCAGTATACCCAGTAAAGAGTTTCATTCTTAAAAATCAAACCATTTAAGGGTTACATATCAGGAAACAGGGAAGCAGTGTAAAGAATAATGCATATAATAGAAAACAGGATTTTTATTGTCAGCAGTTTTAGGCAGTGGCAGAAGTTTTGCTGAACCACTGAAAGGAACTAACACTAACAAGAGGAAGATGAGCAGAAAAATTTGTTGCAGTAATCAAATCTGATTGTAATAAAAGCATTAAAAAGAATCTCTGTGTCAGTTAAGCAAGAAAATGTCTTTTTCTGGAAATGCTGTTTAGATGAGGAAATACTGAAAGCTCTAGTAGTGTGCTCAGATGTGGAAAGCCTAGTGTCAAAAATCATCCCAGATTTGCTAAAATATCCCAGTAGCAAGATACCTGTTGTTGCAACACAGATGAGGAGTATTGCCCCTTGTCGCAACCATATTTCTATGTTCTGCCAATCACTAGCGATCCATTCTTTTTGGGATTTAGTCAAGCCCTAATAAAAGTTTTCTGATCCTAAATTTCAAAACATTTGAAAACTAGAAGATTGCCTACCAGAATGTGATGGAAAAATTATAAATAAATTATCTGTTCAATGAAGAAAATGCTCTCCCTAATGATGTGTGGTAGGAAACGCAGCATTTAATGGATACTGGTGGAACTGGAATAAAACCCAGCAGAATAACACACACAATTTCAGTGTGGCTGGAGGTACGTTAAAGGAACAAACAAAATCCTGGCGCCAGATAGGACAGAAACCAAGCACTTAGATAGTCCAGCACAGGACATTAGACAGTCCAATAAAACTACATGGTTCACAGAACTGAAGGCAGCTGCAATCTCTAATAACATGAGTACAGTCAAGGACCCTGCAACAGAGTTAATAAGCAGATCATTACAGACTCTGACCAAGGCAGTCTCCATACTGACCTAATCGAAATCCAGAATGAAAATTATCGTAACGTGCATGATGAACCAATTAGCCTGGAGCTGGGTTGCTTCCACCTGCTCTAGTATCTCAATTTAGAATGGTAAATTAAAACCAAAAAGAGATGAGAGAACATGTCAGAAGAAGAAAACATGGTTCTTTAACACAGGAATATGGCACAGACTTTAAGAAAACTGGGCTCCTCTGTCTGGCAGCAGCTCGCTGCTGCCAAGCAGACCAGTTCTTTTATGGATCTCCATACTCCCATTGAGATGGGATGGCCAGTCCCCAAAATAAAAAAATGACTCATCTGTCTACGACAGGGTTTAGGTTGGCTGCAGGGATGTAGATTAAAAACTGTGATACCTGAAGGCTCTGCTCTGTGGACCTCTAAATTTTCTCTTCTTTCTCAATGTCCCTGCCACTTTGCTGTAGGCTGGCCTGCCCTGCGTTGCCCGGGGTTTGGGTGTCAGCCCAGCTCCCACATCCGCACCCACTGAGGACAGGTCCACAGGAACAGGGGAGGAGGCGGTATTTCTTGTGCAGGCAGCTGCCAGGTGGTGGCTCTGTTCCCCACCCCTTGCACGAGAGCATTGTGGCTGGAGCTCTGGAGCCCTCACCAAGACTGTGGAGATGTGGGAAAAGCTTTCTTCCCCCTTCCTGAGGATGTTTTCCTTCTCCCTTCCCTTTCCCAGGGACTGTTGTGACCATCCAGGTCTAGAAGAAAACTCACAAAGGGTTTGGTCAAGCTGGGTCACTGTGCATTGATGAGCAGAGGACTCATGAGAGAAGTAGGAGACTGTGCCCTGCACCTCTGGCTACCCATCAGGCAGGGGCAGGATTTGAATCTTGCCTCCTGAAACACCCGTRCATTTTGCACTGCATTGGTGTTCAATTAGAAAAGAGACTGTGAATAATCTGGAAAGCAAGTTTTCTGGCTTGCTCTCCTGACTCATGTTCCTGACTACACTGTGGTATGGTTTCAGTAAAAGGAGGGCGACTTACTTTTGTTAATTCTTAGCAAGCCATTAGCCAATGCATTGTATAAGGAAATGGGGGATGGAAAAGTGGAAAAATGTTACCCAGGGATTTACCATGCAAAATAAGTTAAGAGTTGGTCTTTGCTACTTGCATTTGGATCCTTCCATCTATTTGTGGATCCACCCGTGAGTACCAGAGTTGTGTATAACAGAGGTTTGAAGAGTTCAGAGATGGGTTATTAGCACAACTTCCATATACAGGTAGATTTATAAGGTCGTGATAGCTTAGTGCAGAAAGTAAATACACAGGAATGTGGCAGAAGTAGACCTAAGCATAATATAGGTGATTCTTCTTACTTTGTTTTAGAAAAAGTCAGTCAGAAGGAAAAATAATCACATAGCCTAGAACTGGCTAGGGAAACTCCGCTACCAGATAATCTTTTCAGAACCTAAACTATCTACTAAGTGAGATATTTCTGGGTGCGTTTTTTTAATATCATCCAGTAAAGGGGAATTTCTTACGTCTTTCTTAAAGGTATTTGGTGTCTTTCACTATCAGAGTAATTAGGCTATTTGACTGTTCCTATAATCTGGGTTGGCAGGTTTTGTTCCTAATATTTAATCTTTCTTCAGTTCTGGTTCAATATTCATTTGGTAAACCGTTTACTCAAACACTAAAGGATTTGTGCCAATTGCATGAGCTCCCGTTGAACAGAATCTACATTAATGGCGTCTCAGCTCACCTTGCACACACTGTGGCTGTGACCGAGCAAAGTTGTTGGCACATGTGGGTGCATGTACTTGATATTCAGTAATGAAGAATAATCTACTGGTAGATTTTGCGAAGCTCAAGTTTTCATTGTTTGTAGATTTTACTAGTGGCTAGGGAAAAGAAAGGAAGGAATGGCTGCAAACAAAAATATAATGGCTCAAAATCTCATCCTTTGAATGTTGTTCTACATTCGAAGGGCAGACGTTCCCTGCTCTGCAAACTGCCCATACCAATGGCCTTTTGCATCATGCAGCGCTGCTGAGTCTTGTGATTTACTGAGTGCCTCGTGACTTTGCACGTTTTTTTTCCCCTGTGGTTTTGGAGGAGAGTTTGAGAACAAGATCTGTAAGATTAAACAACAACAAGAAATAGGAAAATGAAAGTCCATAACATATCACTTCAAAAAAAGTCCTCGTGCTCTGCAACGTAAGCTTGGGGTTTGGGGTGGGGTGGACAGAGGCTCCCTGAGCACTCATGGCACTTGCAGCACCGAGCACTGCGTGCAGATGAATCCGTGTTGTCTTGTGCCGCTGTTACTGAAAGTACGATGAAGGATGCCAGTACCAGGATGGCTGTAGAGGGCTGACATGTGAAATAGGTGGTGAGGAACAGGGAGCACAAAGAAAGACTTCAGGCCCCCAAGTACACATACGTATCCTAGAGTCCTGGCTTTAGCTGGGAAATGGGAAAGGTTTTAATTTAAAATTTGATTTAAGGGAGAGAGACTTTTTCATTAGCGTAGCAGTTACTCACTCAGTTGGGAGCTATTGGAAGAAATTAAAGTACATTTGGCAATCTATATGCTTCAAGCAGGAATGGGATCTATCTATCTATTCATCCACCTTTCTGCCTAATCACATAAATTCCATGATATCCAGCATTACGTTTTCCCTTTCCTGAACTGCTGTAAAATCTGACTGCCTGAAACCCCACTGAAAGGAGAAAGTTATTTTTTTAATATAATCAACGTCAGCCAGTGTCTTTTAAGTTTTTGTATTACTGTTTTTTTCTGCTGTTAACATAGGATTGGTTTTCTCCCAATCAACTGAAAAAACACACTGGAAAACATTTTCTTATTGTCTTTTTTTTTTCTTTCCGAAGACATTTTTCAGGGGCAAAAAAAAGGGAAAGCAGGCAAAAAGAAAGAAATTTAAGTCAAGCAAACCTTGACAAAAAAGAGGGGAGAGTGGTTTGAGGAAGAGTGTGTTGTGTACATAGCCCTGTTTTGATATGCGGTTACCTCCTTTCTCATAGAGCTTAGCACAAAGTTTTGTAAGTTGTGGGGTTTTTTTTCCCTTTTGTCAAAAAAAATTATGAAAGTGTCACTTTTCCTTTGCGGTTAATTCAGGAGAGATCCTCAATTCGAGCAGGGCACATTTTCATGCAAATACAGCAGCACAGTTTCCAGCCCCCTAATAGCTTCTTACAAATGATGTGCCATTACAACGAGGTTTATTTAAACAAATTTAATACATCTTTAATCAAGCTGGAGAGCATTTTCAAAGGTCACGCTCCAAATCAGGATCACTGTTCAGAGCTTATCAAAGTATTAGCTTAAGGGGGAGGGAGAATTATTTCTTGGACAAGTAATTTTAGGCAAATCTTTATTTACATTTTTATTCAGTTATTAAATTTTATTCCTTTCCCTCCTCCTCCTAGTCTCCATTTATGAACCTATAAGAAAGTCTGTAAATGGAGCCATAAGCATATCACAGCAGTTACTATTTCCAGGGGCTATTCCTTTGAATCTAGTGGGCCTATAAAAGCAAGGATGGAGTCACATTTTTTTTAAAACACCAGCTATGTGTATCTATTTCATACAACAAGCTCTTGCCTGAGGATCTGATATTAGGATAAATATATGATTAGATATATTTTAAATTAACAAAGCAAGTTAAAAACAAATTTTGAGCATAATGGGTATTTAAAGGTGCTTGCGTGTTCCTGCTGCAAGAGGACAATTGTTCATGTTAAGCCCCATTAAAACTAATGGGAGGTGTGCTAATGTACCGAGGGAATCCATCCCAGTTCACACCTCTGGTATCGTTCATTAGGCATATATCTTTAAATAGGTCACAACTCATACGTAACCAGTCTTCTGCGTGTAGGACTGTTGGTGTCTCTGGTGACAGCACCTCACCTTCTTTTTTGCCATGTGCTCTAAAGTTAGTGCTTTCGGAGCTCACGCTTGTGTTCATAAAACYCAATCCTTTGGCTTCTGCTTTACAGAAGTATCTAATGAGGCACCAGGATTAAAGGAGGAGTGAACTCTGTAAGCGCACAGACAAATACTCCTGAGATTTTAATGCTCATTAGACTGAGGAGCCTTCAAACTTTTCAATACGGGGAGTAAAACTGGGCATCTGAGAAGATAATGAAAAGAACTTGTGCGGGGTCTGTTAATTCTCTTTTTAAGGCTCACCTTACAGCGAGCGTTTGGTAATAGGGTTAAAAAGGAACTATGCTGAAGTAATGAAAAGGCACTCATGGAAAGCTGGTTTTGCAGGCCCCCGGCTTGGTTGGTTGCTGTGAAGAATTATTTTATACCCAAGCCTTCAATCCTCGCCAAGAAATCTTTGCATCTAGCACCTATGGCATCCACGTGGCTTGCAGCTCGACAGGCAAGGGAGTATGGGAAATAAACAAAGTGTACTCATATCAGCCGGTTTTCACTGATTTATGAACCAGTGGATGTCCCTTGATGCTTTTGGCAGAACAACGATGCAGATGTGGCATCCTAAGTGTCAGCCTGGGTGCATTCGCTCTTTGCTTCTTGACAAGGACTTTTGGTAACTCACAAAAAAATGTTGCTTATCATTTGCCTTTCTGAATTGCACTGACTCAAAGGTCTTTATGAAAATGGGCAAAGAAATAACTGTCCAGATGTTCAGCTGCAACTAAGCATCACAAAACGCAAATGTTGCTTCAGTACTGGACACAGGTTTGTTGCTGAAAACTAGAGGCATCTTCAGGCTTCTGCGATCAGAGAAAGAAAATGACGCTATGTGATATTTATGACAATAAAAATCCCACTGATTCACAGTAAAAAGGAAGGCATTTGACCTGGTGGGGGTCAATGGGGCAGTGGCCAAATTCCTCTATTGAACAGTTAGCGTACACCGTACACAACCATCCGTTGAACAACAAAATCAAAACACAAGTTTGGTCAGCCTAGTGTCAGCAAATGCATGGTTGTATCCCAAAAACAAGCCTGTGTGAAATGCAGCGTGCTCMTAACGTTCCCCCCCCCCCCCCTTTTTTTTTTTTTCCCCTTTTCCTTTGAGGTCTCCTGTATGATTATTTGCCCTTCTCTGCTTGCCTACAAAAACTCTGTATTTACCTGCAGCTGGCAAGTAAGTGCTAAGCACAGGTGTGAGTCTGGGCTGGTAAATTGACACAAATTCAAAAGCAAACTTGTTTGAAATATGTTTCAGTTGAGTCATATACTTTCCCATCAATGGATACTAATTCTGTGTTCTGCACTTGCAGGATAGCACGGCAGGTACCATGTTGGCATATCCTGCTGTGAAGTAACACAAAAAAGTGCAACATCCCATTTCTAGAGACCTGCCCTAATATGAAAGGAATGTGAATATTTTTATCTGAAATAATGAATATTCACAGAATAATTTACCCAACAATTTACTGTATTTTTTTCATCTTCCAAATGACACTTTTCTGTAGTGGTTATGGATTTTTATTTATTTGTTTTTTTAGTAATCATGAATGGTTTTTCAGCGATGGTTAGTATTTGACGTCCACACTTTGTTGCTGGTGACATAAAGGACGTGATATTGTTTCCCTTCATTCCTTAGAAGGGCCTTTTAAGAAGGAGGACTCGAAGAAACTTTGAACTTCTGAGCAAGTTTTATAGAGCAATACCAAATCAGTAGAATTAGGGAACATCAAAGGACATTTAAGTACCTGAAAGGTCTGGACTTTTACTTTCTCTGTTGTTAATGGGACTGTGGATTCAAATCCCTTGGTTTCTGAGACTCTTGCTTCATCTTTCCTTTTTTCGCTCATATAAAGCATTCCTTAGAGAAAAAAAGGCAATGAAAAAAGGGGATACTTCATGAAATGTAATAACTATGCACAGACTTTAGGTTGAGTTTTATCATAGTCATGTGGCATCATATTTACTTGTTTGGGGATAGCTTTACTTGTGCAGTCAGCTGCCAATGCAGTGTATTCAGTAGCCCCTGGGGTGAACACCAGTACCCCAGAGCCCGAGCCCCAGCCCATGACCCTCCTATGGTAGGTGCTGCAGAAGCACAAGGTAAAAGGACTCCTCCCAGCCCCAAGAAGGTGAAATAGATGAAGATGGAGACTGCCAGAGGGAGCGTAGAAAAATAATAAACTTTGGTAGACCTTAGGATGGACTAAGTATGCTGGCACCAAGCCAGAAAAAAATGTGACGGAAGAAAGGATGAGGGGAAATAGCTGCAGAAGGCATAAATTTTTGGGCTGTACAGCTAGAAGTGAGCACACAAGGACATCAGATCATTATAGGTAATCTCAAGATGTGGTCATTGGGCTGAAGGTTAAATGAAATACCATTTGTCTTATTTGCGACAGCACATCTCCACCCTGATGAACAGATGATAAAGGAACACTTCAAAGCTCCTATAGTTTTCCTTTCCATTGGACTTATGTTGGTGGTGATCCTCTTGTCTACAGGTGCAGTGAGATTCCACTTCCTTGCAATTTCACACGTGACACTTGAGCAATAGTTATCCCTACCAGGTTATCCATCTGTTTCTTTTCCTTAATATTTAAAAGTTTACAAGGATTTCAGTATTAAGATTGTCTTTTCTGTGACACTTTCTAAATTACACTATTGGCATGGTTTTTTTCATTCCATATTTGCATTATATTGGTTTTAGTTCCTTTTCCGTTTTCAACAGTTTACATGTCAGTTATTTGAAAATCAATTCAAATAGAATATTTTGTTTCACCGTAATGGGTTCCTTGACCTCTTTTGRTTCCCAGGTCACAGCAGGGAGTTAACGCTTGTGCTCATAGCAAGAGTTTTGTTCCCCTGATTTGACAGGCAGTGACTCTTCCCAGTACTTACCTGGGTTTATACAGTAAAATATTCCTGCTGCAAATATTAACACACACGAAGCTCTCCCCACCATTTACAAAATTTGAGGAGGAGAAAATATAAACATAGGCTTGAAGTGAATAAATTTGAATTCTAACCTCATCCTTAAGGATGTACAGAAAAGAGGTAGTGATCGAACTCTAACTTGAACATATGCCTGTGAAAATAAAACGCAAAAAGCCCCCCYCTCCCCCATCAGTTTACTCCAAGTTTCTCTTGGAGCCAAACAGCAGAAATGTATTTGTTAAATGACTGGAAATATTCAGTTTGAAGCCACATACTGGTGTGTTATTTTCTGTTAAATTATATTTTTAAAACTAAATAGGATTAGAAAGTTTGAAGTTATATGGAATATTCTGTTCTGAAATTATCTAAATGCAATGGAGTGATTGGAACAATCTGAATTTGTTCTCATAGTACGTGTTCAAGAAACCGTGTCCAGCTTGGGATAGGACTTCTTTTTTTCCACAGCTCAAGATTTCAGGATAAGATGAGAAAACTTATTTTCCTTACCTTTTTCTTTTGTTTCTATTCTGTTATTAGAAATACCTAAATATAAAGGCTTTATTCAGCTAAAGGTAACTGTCAACTGGTTAACTGTTAGGCTCCTATTCTTTAAAGTTGCAAAAAACTTCATCCATCAGTGATAATGTTTTTCTGTTTTTTGCATCAGCAGTGTTACAATTCTGTGATTTGGGTTTGAAGGTAGAAAATATAATGGCTGAAATGGCATTGTGGGCACACACTTGATGCGTATGAATTGCATCTTCCAGTGGGCATATACAAGTCTGACAATATTGCTAAAATTCTCATCCTTTTTTATGCTATGTGACAAAATTTGATATGAATTAATTAAGTGCCCTTTTGAGCTCATATCTTGCTTCTGTTAAATAAGTAGTGGTTTGAGAAGAAAACCAAACAAAACGGGACTGTTGACACTGTAAACCCTAAGGGTTCCTTTAGAGATATACTTAGTTGAATCAGAGCAAATAGGTCAGCCACTATGCAAACTGCATCCAGGGCCTTCCAGGACTGTATGACCCATCAGGCAGTCGATAATTTTGGCCAGATAGTGCCTTAATATGCTCTGGTAGAGCCAAGAAGACTCTTTCTCAGGAAATAACCAAAATAGCAGAAACGTAATCACCCATATTTGTGCTCTGAGGGTAGTGTTCTGTCATGTACTGTGATAAATGCTTAACACATATGCCGTAATGCTGTCATTTATTCATTGTAATAATCCGAAGAAGCTATGGTTATTATTAACTGAAAGCATTGAGTATCACAGCTGAGAATTTTTTTAACGTAATCTAAAAAAGTGCAAAAGAGGAAAATACAAAGAGCAGGCATTCTTCATGATTGTGATGTTAAATTTACACAGCTGGAAATTTTGAAATTTAAAGAATGAAAATTAATTTATCAGTGCTAACTGAAGTACATTGCACAACATGAAAAATAAAATGGATATTTAACCAGAAAGAAAGTAACAGGAAATGGATATACTAGATAAGATGTGAATATATAAATTTTGATCAGTGTACTAAGCACATGCATATCCAAAAATAACGCTGACCTGCTGAAAACAAGCAAAAGCACCTCTGTAATACGATATTGATCTTGTAACAACATTTTTTTATATTATTAGTGCCCTCATATATCTTTTTTATGAAGTTCAAGTTTATAGCCTATGCTATAAAGGAAATTTCAGGACTTTCACCTAGTTTTCATATACTTTATTGTGAAAAGGCTGCAATCATTTTCCTCTTTATCTACCTCCAGAAATGAGAGAGAGAKAGAGATGAGGATGTATAAGTGAGTTTTAGCATGTGAAAATAAAGGCTACATGTCATTTTAACAAACAAACAAACAAACAACCTTTATCATGGTTATAGTACTCAAGAATAGTTCATGTTCTCTGGAGGTTTTTGTATGGCAGGTCAGAGAGCTCTTTGGGATGAATGCTGGGTTTGTCATGGAGTAGGCTCACGGTCCTGACGTTGGGATATCGACAGTTACTTCTTCGTAGAAAAGGTTTCACAAGTTGCAGGAGGCCGTGTTTCCTCTTTAATTTGCAGGTTTGGGTCCTGTTCTGAGTTCCAACATTACCTTAGTGGGAAATTATGATAACATAATGTGAACATCTGTTCTTGGAAAAAGGGCATTTCTGCTTTTCTTCAAATCTCTTCCCCTTCCTGACGGATACAAACCAGTGTGAGTATCTGTTCTACCACGCGCTAATTATGATAAGGGAAGTACTTTTTCTTCTGGTACATATGGTCCTATAGAGTAGTGCTGGTCCAAATCAAATACAATTTTTATTGCTGTAGCCCCACCAGCGGTCTTGTGCCACTTTCCCTGGCCCGAGCCCAATTTTACAGTAATCCACAGTGTCCATGTTTTCTGTGCCAGCACTAAGATCCAACCTCCACACTTAACATAAATTGCACTTCAGTCTCTTTGCCTGTAGTTGCACAATGATTTGGGAAGAAGGTTCAGTTTACCATAAGCTTTTCCATATAGAGCTGCCCTACACTTCCTTACCATTTTAAATCACTGGGGAGATCAGGCCTCTGCCCAACCTTTCACTGATCCAGTTCCTGTGCTATTTTCTTCACAAAGCTGCCACCTTTTTTTCTTCTCTTTCTCCCCTCTAAATGAATCTTGAGTTACTGGGTGTTTTTTATTTTAATCTCTAGTTTTGGAAACATAGGCCAGTTGCCCGTCTAGTGTTAAGTGTTGCATTTTCTAGATTATACCATGAATTATTATTACTTGAGAACCTTTTTTTCCTTGCAAACCTCCCTTGCATTATTTTCTCTCCCACTTGCGCCTCCTAACATTGTGTGTATAACATTTGTTTAATGCCAAGCTGCCAGTAGGATAGTGTGTACCTTCTCCCGTTCTTCAGCTGAAAATCGTTTCCTGAGTGGGGTTGTGAAGTCCCATGGGTGGGCTGTGCAACTGGTCTGCAACTGGTGGGAGARAGAGAGAGAGAAGGAGGGAAAAATCAAACAAAACCAAACCCTGTATGCATTGCATCAGCAGTGATCCCAGAAAAGAGGTATTGACAAGTGCTTAAGTACTCGGTGCATAGTCTGAAAGGAAATATTCCTGGGTTTACAGACCAAAAAGGCTTATAGCAGTGCCAGCCTGAATAGGAGATGAAGAAGAAATGACTCCGAACCCCCTTGAGTTGCCAGGGTGGGAGCTATAGACACGGAGAAAGCAGAGCCAGGAGAAGAGATAATCAGTTAATATCCTTATCACCTTCCAGTCAGTAGCAAAATGCTCTCTCGGTGGTGTGAATATGTTCACCGAGGAATTCAGGACCACACGCTGAGACAGAGGATGCTAATAGACACTAGCAGGCTCACTCATAAAGTCTATGTTCAGGCATCAGTGATTAAGTAAGGGAAAATTTGTCCTGAAATGCCTGGAAACTGGCTGGCTAAAGCCTTCAGGAATTAGTTGACGGAGGAAAAAATACCMTTTGCTGTAACCATCCCTCCCACCTGAGGTTCCTGGAGTGTCTCACGAACGCAGGCAGAGGTTCAGGAGACCTTTGAACGGTTGTTGATGGTTTGTTGATGGAGGGAAGAAGTCAAAAGCTGGCTTCCCAGCCGAGGGAGTGTGAGAGGGACCTCAGCAGCATGAAAACAAGTGAGGCTGCAGAGGGAAATGAGGTGATATGTAACAAGGGTAATTATTTTGAAAAAAACCCTCATTCACTCATGTTTTTATTACGGGGAGATTAGAGAAGACAGCCCAGAAGAGAGGAGTGAACCGTCTGCCGTTGCCCTCTCTCCCAGCTGGCGTCCGAGCTGGTCTGACTCACTCCGTGCTCCTTCAGGGAAACGAGCCTTGTTCTTACTGTATATGGAGAAACATCTCGGCTTCCCACATTTTAAATCAATCTCAGGTTTAAGTGAAGGTGCAGGCTTAAAAGTTATTACAGCTCCACTGTTTCCCCTGATAAATTACATGAATAACATTTGAGACAATGCATTGTTAAATATTTATGTCTAGTACTATAGAACCAGAAAAAGCACAAGAACCCCTAGAAGAATAAATATATTTACCTAAATAAATTACTAAGACAAATATACTCCTATGTGCTCTGTACCAATAAACAGTAGGTATTCACTAAATTGTGGAATATAAATGGCTCATTTCCTCTAAATGTACACTGAAAGATCTATAACATGTTACACATTTCCTGTGCTTTGCATATATATTTCAATATTCATCATGAAAAGGCTTGCTTATGTGTCAATATACATTACTTTGCATACATTAAGAAAATATTTTTTAATTTTACCATTACAGATGTGCTTTACTATTAGGGGGGTGGCGAAAGCAGAGGCCTTATTTCATGATTAACCCTTTCGTGGCTCGTCCTTTTTTATCAACGTGACATTTGCACAAAATGAATTGCTTGCTTAGACACAGCTAACTAAATAAAAGCAGGCCAGAGCTGATAGTATGAAAAATGGATTTTCATTACTGTTTCATTGATTCTTGTAAATAAGGGCCTGAGGCCTGCTCCAAAAAGGCTGCAAACAGTAATAATTTAATCTGAGGTGACATAGACCAAAATGTATGTGGACAAAAATCATCCTTGAATATTAAACAACAGCCTCAAGACAGAGAAAAGTGTTGCAGGCGAATTTAAATGTATGCAGATCGGTGGGTAACATATTTAAAAACAGAAATTAAAGATTCCTGTCATAAATCACATTTGCTGCCATGGATATGCCTTGTTATGCTGGCGTTTAAGAAAACCTGAAAGGTTAAGGCAGTTGGTGCATTAAATCGTACAAGGATAATTAATACTTTTCTTGTGGCTATTTATAAGAAATGGAAAATATAGTTAGATCAGCTGTGGCACTGTAGTAATTTGAGGGGGAAGAAATGAAAGTATGAGTCAATAGTTTTAACTGGACAAATGTCAAAAGCTTAATGATGCAGTATCCTAATTTGGAGGCCTTTTGAAAGTTATATATGAAAAAAWTTGATAAAATACTTCATTCTTCTATTGCACATATAATTTGTTTGCCTTTCAAACCTTATAACCTGTTTAATAAAAGGAATTAAAAATAATTTCTTCAATTGCAGTTTTAAAAAAAAAAAAAATCGAATCTGTTCCATGGAAGCAAAGTGTAAATCTGCTCTCGACTCTAGAATCATGAACTTTGTTTTTTCTTATACATCTTCTAATTAAAAAGACCACTATATTTTGCCATAAAATAGCCTGAAACTACGTGTAAGAACATTATTTCAGTTGTAGTACTTTGACTTATTACAGTAGTACCTAATGCTCAGGATGGCTCATAGCAAGACTAATGTAGAAAATAATTTTCCCCTTCAACCTGCTGAAGCATTAATCCTTTTTTTTTTTTTTTTTTTTTTTTTTTTTTTTTTTTTTTTTTTTTTTTTTAACTTGGGGTTACATTCAAACCCTTCCAACTACTGTAATTCCCCAGAGGAAAATACTCCTTCATCACTCATTGAGCTCAGGTTTATGATCGGCCTATTATTTAAAATTCTTATTTTTCTTTTTTCTTTGCTTTCATGAATAAAAACAATAAACTTTAGTGGTATCAAACATTATTAAAGGGTCTCAAAGCAACAAGACAGAAGGTTTATATGACCAAACTCTCTTAATATAAAGGAGTTGTATATTTTCAGATGTCACTGCCATTCATCTCTTCTCTCTTTCTCTCTCTCTGCCCCCCTTAAGCTAGGAATAAAGATCCTATTTAAAAAATCTCACCAGCATGTAATAACTTTTCACCTGTTTCATGAAAAGTTACACATTTGGAATACAATTTGCCTCACTATTATTTTTATTCTAAATGAAAACAGGAAGTATTTCTTTCTTCAGAAGGGATAAAAAAAAAAAAGACAAGTCATCCAAGAAAGCTATTTTCAATCTGAGAATGACTGTTGCTGTGGGGGAATATATTTCTCAGACCTCATTGAACTTCTGATCTGTTTGGAGAACAAATTTAATTTGTTTGTTCAATCTATCATTATACCAAAAAATTAGATTTTTTGAAATTTTACCCTGGTTTTGATTTGCAAATATTCATAAAAATTGCCATGGCTGCAYGCAGATCTTTGGAAACAAAGATTAGCAATTTTTTTCACAGCTCTAGCTAGAACACGCTGTCTTTGGCAAGTTTCTGTTTGCAACAAACAAAATGTGATACTTTATAGGTTATAACATTCATCATTGCCCTGATGTGTCATTGGTATGTGGTGTCACACCCTGCTACTTTCTGGACAGTGTTTCTGACTTGATTATGACAAACCTTTTCTTAAAAACTGCACTTTTAAGAAAAAAACATAAGAAATTAACCTAATCTAAAATAAAGAAAAATTCCTATTTCCTTTCAGAGGATTACTTTACGAATAAAAGATTGGATGTGAAGTGCATTCAGCATTCTGACTTCCCAAGAATTATCTGGAAAATAATCCAAGTTCAAAGGAAAAAAAAAAGGTGTGAAATCAGAAATTTCACAATCCAAAACCAAAAGCTTTAAAAAGCTTTCATCAAAATGGAGARATGGAAAAAGATTCCTTTGTAGTATTCCTTAGACAGCAACGTGGATTTGGCAAATACAGTGATTTTGGTGATACCAGTATTCTTTCTATTTTAATATATGATATCTTCCTTCTGCAATGATATAAATGTCTGAATATCAGAAGCTGAGCTGGATATGGACTTTTCTGGTTAGTACATTTAAAAAAAAAAAAAAGAATAGTATAATGACCTGTTAAATGAAAACACTTATATTCAGTCACACCCTACTAATTCATGAACCATATCTTCATAGCTGAACAATCTCCTACATTATAGACAATCAACAATTGGTTGTGTAGGTCAGAGCCTTGTGGATTTTTTTTTTTTTTAGATAAAAGCAAATGGTTTCATGGCCACTCTATCAATAAAAGAAGTATTACTTTTTATCTCTGGTACAAAGAACACTTTACATACAATAACTATAAACTGTGTGCAAAGTTATTCTGACAGTGGTATGTTCAGCAGAAGGAAAATGTCTCAAACATTATATTTTGATCTGAATAAACATGCAAACTGAAAGATGTTAAGGCTCGCATTCACAGAGCAAACAATTTTTTTCTCTTTTAAAATTTTTAAACTAGTAAACAAACAGTGAAAAGTCACAAGATCCAAAAAGCCTGTAAATCTCACCCTGGAATTTTAAAAAATGGTTTGAACGCAACTGTGTTTATCTTTATTTTGCCTAGACATCTGCCAGTATATTTTAGGCTGCTGCTGATCAGTAGGGCTGAGCAAATAACTTGTAATTATTAATGTTTTCCTTGAATTTATACTACATTTTCTGTTTATGAAATATGTGAAGAAGATCATGACATTTTCAAATGTCTTTGTTATTCAAAGTTATTTATGAATCTTTCCATGGCATATTTTTCCCTGTGGGTGGTATTCACTCTTGTGCATGCACAAGGACTAAGCAGTACTTAGACCCCACTTAAATCTTCAAAATATGTCTTCTGCTTCTTGATTTTCATGCAGAGAGACTTGTATATTTGATCAGATTGATATTCATTTTCCTATTCAAACAGATAGTTACAGGAGATAAGTTGTAATGTAGCAGAGCCATGTAAATGGCTGGATACGCAGTCCGGCAGTTGTAAAGGGACCGCATGTAAATCAGGCTATTTCTATAAATAATGTACAGTTCTTAGAAGTAAAACTTAAAAATGCAGAGAAGCAAATTATACTGTTGTTGTTAATATGTTAACTCTCAGCAAACACAAAGCTACTCATGAGCTACAAGTTTTTATATCTAATAGCTACACAGTTTTTTTCCCCCTTCAAGTGCAAACAGAAGTTTTCGCTGTGTCATTGGTAGTTGCATTAGGAAGTCAACGCTGTAATGMATATTTTTTGTTTTTAATATGAATGCTCCTTTTCATCGTGTGTCTGGAAGACCTCCAGATTAATTGACAGACTATAACTTTTGGGCTAGGAAAATAACAAACCCAAACGGTGCTTTGAACCTATCTTTTACGACAACATGGGCTGCGTGAGTGGTACGGAGGAGACCACAGTACTACAAAAGCAAAAGCCCTACGTGCAGTAACCCTTTCCAAAGCCAGAGCCACCAGGGAGGAGGCAGAGAAACAAGGGAGAACCGGTAACCCCAACTTCCACGTCACAAATCCCCAAATCATGCAACAAAGGGGCTGCAGGTGCTGGAGCCGGTGGGTTCATTCAGGGGTGAAGGGGGTAAAGGGATGCACAGAACAGGAAAAATTGCTCTTGCCTAAAGACTTGAGGTCAAGCATGACTTTGGCCATGTTCATTTCTCTCTTCACTTAGGCTAACTCAGGCCTCAGCTTTTTCATACCAAATTGCCAAGGCCTACACCTCTCCCTTTAATCCTTTTTGGCAGTTTCTCCCTCTTATGAGAGGCCTTCTTAATTGGTTTCTTCTTCYTCAGGCCAAATGTTGCGAGCTTTCTCTGCTCGCCTAAGCACCAGGGATGTTGCTTCAATGTCCACTCCCATTAGATGACTCCCATTACCAGTTCCACCTCAAGCATGAGTCATAAAGTTTAAAGCCAAAGGGAATGATTAGATCATCTAGTCTGACCTCCTGTACATCACAGGCCACGAAATTTCACTGAGTTACCTCTGGATTGATCCCAATAAGTTTTGTTTTTCTGAGGAATATCTTGGAGAAATCACCCAATCGTCGTTTGGAGTGATCAGGGACTGGATCATCCCTGTTTCCTCTCAGTGGATTATTCCTGTGGTGAATTACAATCGATTGTGACAAAAGGACTCAGAAAAGCATTAAAAAAGTCTTTGTTAATTTCCAAAGATTAAGTAGCACCCTCCACCTAAGAGATGGATAATAATCTTTTATAGTGCATGTCCTGTTTCACAGAATCTCCATAGAAATATGATRCATTGTATGTTAAAGGGTGGTTTTGGCTCAGAAATGGCTTTTTTCCCCCAATATTCCTACAATAATATTTTTTTCAAGTGGCATAATACACCAAATCCAAGAAAATATGTCAGGTTTATGATTATATTACATGTACGAGTGAGTATATTGTTTCACCCCTATGTAAGATGTGACTCTACAAAGACCAACACAAAAGTTGATCAATAGCCTGTCTCCAACAGTGGACGATAGTAGATTGTTGTGGAAAAGTATAAGAACAGGCCAGAAAGAGAGAGTGTCCCCTTGGCATATCCTCGCYGATCCCCAGTCAGTGAATTAGAGACCTCTTGATCAGAGGTGACATGAATATCAGCGTATCATGGCATCGTGTTTACTTAACTGTTACTGTTTATTAGATAAATACTCCTGTAATTCATCTAATCCCATTTAAAACTTGTGTTTTGGCCTCCACATCTTCCTGATGAGTTCCACAGCTCAGTTATGCACTGTGTGTCTGAAGTGCTTGATTTTGTTAGCTTGCAACTTGGTACCTGCTTGTCTGATTGTTGCCAACTTCTTGATTTATTAGACAGTATTGGGGTTGGGTTCTTTCGATAACTCTTTGAACCATACACACTTCAGTACGATTTTATCATCCTCTTCTCAAATCATTCCAATGCTGACTTATTTGTTTTTTTTCTTTCTTTTTGACAAGTGTGTCTAAACTCTGATTATCCTCATTGCCCTTCTTTGTTCTGTTTCTGTGTGTATTACATACTTTTCAAGGTGAGAGTGATCAGAATACCGGGACTTCAGTATTCAAGATATGGGCACACCATAGACTTAAAAAATGTCCTGAATGATGTTTTTGCTTGTTTTCTATTCCTTTCCTAATAATTCCTAGCCCTATTTTACTTTCAGAACGCAACTGATCATTAACATACCACCTATTTGCCACTCATTAGTGACTTAATGACTGAAAAACTTTTCTCTAGTGTGGCAACCTGCGATATTAGCTAAATGCATCCTATCCCATAGATAAAGTCATTGTATATGTTTGAAATTGTTTCATATAGGAAATAAAATAATGACTATTTGTTCAAATGGAGTTATCTTGAGGATGCATTTGACATTACTGTGATCTGGTTGTTTACTAATCTTTTAGTTAACCAAATATTATCCCTATCCTGGATTTCATCCAAAGAGGGCTGCAGTAGATGACCAAAAATTCTCTTAACTGTTAGTCTTAAAGTTGCCATTGTGTTTGAAATAAAGCACTTCAGTATTTAAAGCATACACACGTTCCAAATAAAACCCCCGGAACAAAGCTAGAAAAATATTTAATTCTCATCTATAAATAGACCAGTTAGCCCTGAAGAGCAGTATAATGCATTTGTTTTTACGCAGGAAGACGGAGCTCGTTACACATTAGTCCCACCCCTCATTCTAGACCCTTACGATATTAGTGGAAATACATGTGTTAAATAACTCTCCACTGCAGCAATATACTCTATTTATATTTTATATAAAATCATATTCTGGTCCATGGTACTTTGAATGGTTCACAGAAGCACAAGAAGTCATTAACCTAATCCGCAACATAACATGATGTAAATCATATAAGATGTCATGCATTTTTAGAGGAAGTATTATTTTGAGTGAATACAGACATAGCTATTTGGCATGATTTCTTGAAGGGGATGGGAGTGTTATGACCCAGAAAATGTGCTGCATTTATTGCTTTGACTCAGGATGTCATGAAGCTTCACATAAAAATGAAAGTTTCAAAACAACAACTTAAAAAAAAAAAGTTAAATACCAGGAATGTCTTTGTCTAGCTCTAGATTTGGGCTGTGCTGAAGTAAGCATTCCAGCCCCTCACATTCATGTCTTTACAGAGAGTCACTTCAAAGAAGACTTACACAAAACAGAAATTTCTTCTCCATAGAGGAAAAAAATAAATTAGCGGTAGCACTTCTAGTGCTATTAGATTTTTTTTTTTTTTCGTTAAGAATGAGAAAAGGAAAATCTGAGCAATTACTTAAAAGACAGTGTATATGATTCATTTTTTGTCATCACAGCTGTCTACACAAGGTCTTAGAAGTCTACCTACTCTTGTAAGTAATATCTTTCATATGAGTAAATCAAGTAATATTTTTCATAGAAAGTGAAGTATGTGCATAGATGCTGCATGCTTGGAGCATTAGTTCAGAGAAATGGAGTAATCATAAACAAGTTCCTGGCTGTGTCCCATATGGAAGCAGAATACTTGCAACCTCAAAATGGTAAATGACACTCATTACAATTTCCTTTGGAAGAGTTACAAATCATTGCTTTTGAGCTCACCTGGGAGCTCCACAAAAACAACCTTAGAAGATTTTTATATTCAGGGAAAAAAGTTCTGATAGACTTTCATGAAATTTATACTTGCCCCTTCCGCTTATTCCATGGCTGTAGTAATATAGGAAATCGGTGTAGTATGGTGATAGCATGAGGACAGTAGGCTCATTGTTCCACAACGATGGCAACACAGTGGTGGAAAACCACGTCCCCTAAAGGTCTCCTCATGCATACAGTATGAGTTGCACCAGAAATATYTGTCATTCTGCAAAGCTTGAGTTGTAAATGACAGGTAGATCAATACAATAACAACTGATCTGAGTTTCTTCCAGTCTCCCTAATTAAGTTTTTTTTGTCTGTTTGTTTGGAGGTCGTTCTTAAAATCCTGATATAGCTGGACTTGTGACTCCAAGAGAAAAGTTGACGCCCTGTTATTCTAACCTAGACTCAGACAGGAGCAGCGGAGACGTAGTCCTCGCATCAGTTTGCAGTCCACTTCTGCAGGCTTAAGTGGTTCATGTAGTTAGGGCTCTTACCCTAATGCGCGAGCGCTCAGCTAAATGGAACCTATGATCTCCTTTGAGGTTCATCCATCATTATTCAGAACCTCTGCTTTGTGCCATCATGCGGGCAAATGCTTTCATGTATTTATTCATCTCATTGTAAGAATTTCTGCAAGCATATGCAGACCACTAAGGCTAGCAGTGATTAAAGCCATGCAGTCTTGAGCAGATGTAGACACTTTAGTTCACCCTATTCATTCCGCTGAAAGAGTATAAATCAAGTATTTTCGGCACCAGGAAGAGAGCTCATCTGTTGCTGAAGATCACTGCCCTCCCCAAAATGTCTTTCTTAATTGTTGCCTTTTTATAATATCTGCCTGTTTCATGACTCCTTTTGTACATAACAGAGCAGTAAAATGGATGCTGAACTTCTCTCACATACCCTGTCTTCGGATGACTACAGTAAAAGTCTGCTTATAAGGAGGTAATGGGAAGGAGCTGTGATTCCTGGAAGAGGGAAGAAATCATATCGGTCTGATAATTTGTTACCTTTCCAAAACAGTGAAGCTGTGGAGGGAGAATGTGAGAGGAAGCATCATCCATGGAGAGAAAGGATTCAGCCAAAATAATTTTAATTTTAATAGGTGATAAAATCCAAGCTGAAACCAGCCTGTAACATGCACAGCCGCTATTTACAGCAGCACACTTTTAACCACAGCTATAAAACATACTTTTTGTCTGAGGAGCATTTCTCTACTTAGTTAATTTTTGTGAGCCTTTCATTTATACAGTAGGTCATCCTCCCAGACAAGCTTTCTGCTGGCCCTGGAGCTCCAAAGGAGCATTTGATTCTCTGCTTGGACCCTGTCCTCTACCTCTGTTCCTTGCTGGCCCAATTAGCCTTATACTACATAGTTGTCAGTAGCCTAACTACCTTGGAGCCATCAGATAAAAGTTTCTCTTTCCCAGCTACTCTATTCATCAGGAATCCAGCACAGCCAAGGTTTCTATAACCTGCTATGATGAACCCTCCCACTCAATTGATTTCTGGTCCCTAATGAACCATAGGCTGATGGACAATTACTCATCTTGCTGAGACATGTGGGGACTTTTAAAGGCAGGATACTTGGGAGCTTGTAAAACTATATGCTTTCTTATTTAACATTAGCTATAATTTTTGACACAGGAAGGATTATAACAGTAACTGTTAAACATCAACCAGACTATCTCCGTAATGGCAAAAGTCRTTTTTTAAACTCTCATGCCCTTTGTTATTTGCTTACAGATAAACATGTAACAATGAGTTTTAACAATCTGGTACATTTAGAAAAAGTTACAAGCCCCCCAAAATACACTACTGTAGAATTTGACATCAATAGCTCAAAGCAGTTCAGTGCTACTATTGTGAACGGTAGTGTGTTGGGCTATAACTCAGATGGATACAATTAAAAAAGAGTATGATTATTGCTGTTACTGTACGGTGTTATGACTGCTATGAAGTGCTTCAGCAACCTCAGTTAGTGCTTTTAAGCAGAGGTTTGCCACACTGAGTGCGTTAAATGTTAGCGCTGATGTGTTGATGAGGATACCGACTGGAATATTAGAAAAATAATCTATTCCTATACTTAAGCGCGCTAATAATTAGACAGCTAAATTTGTTATCCCCAGAGTCATAAAACTCCACTGGGAAATAAATTATTAAAATCTCTTGGTTTGTAAAGTGTAAGGTATGCGATACATGCTGCTTTCTAAAGAAACAGCTTGAAAAATGACTGTCTGATTTTTAACTCAGATTAGCTTGTTGATCATTTACAACACTATAACGTGATTAGAAAATACACCGCTCATACCGGTGATTTCACTTCTAGTTTAAGCAATTGGCCTATAAAGCATTGACAGAATGGGTAAACAAATGCATAACTACAGAAGTAGCTGTGTTGTAAACTGATTAAAATAATGACAACAACAAAAACCTAGCAAGGTAGTTCATCAGCCCACTTTTGAATCTGCCATATGAATAGAAATATTTGCCCACCTTATCTTCTGAGAAGTGGATCAGATGATCTGATATATAAGTAATTTGGGGAAACATTATTATTCATCTGTGTAGATGGTAGGGACAAATGGGAAAGTGTTTTTTCTTTCGTTTTCCGATTTCTGTCCCATTTTTWTCTTCCAACTGTCTGTCACACTTCCTATAGAATCTGAAATGGTTTGCCTCATAGCCTCACTCTCCTTGAAATCTCTTACGCTCTTTTTCCCMTTTTCCTTTAACAGCACTCCTGCAGATCAGAAACAGTCCAATACCTAAGACTGGGTGCATTGTTCTTATATAGAGTACGTGGTCTTTAAGACTCTAAATGTGTCGTCTTTTATGCTCTTAAAAAGCCATTATGGCTATTGTTATTTTTAAATTATTTATAGGGCCCCCTATAGATGGGTACGATAAAACRTAAATAGATAAGTCGATGACCCTTCCCCAGCAACACTGATTTTAAACTAAGATATGAGTTAATGAGAAATGTAGCAGTTAATGGAAGCAAAAAGGAACAGAAGGGGAGAGCAACAAACCCAATACTTTTCTTTGGGTTAATATTAAAGATATCTTGGAAATATGCATGAAAAAAGTTCTTGAGCCGTCATTTCAACCACCTGTTCTTATCCATTTTCTAGGTTTATCAAAACCTGTCTTAAAACTAATGAACCTAAAACCTACTGCTTCTTGTTGTTCCAGCCTTTTACTCCTCTAATACACAACCTTGTGTTTATTTTGCATCTGAACTTCTCCATGGCAAATTGTGCTTATCCCATTTGTCCTTGTGCCGACATCATCCTTTAGTGGATGATCCCCATCTTTGGTGCTGTATCCTCAGAATAGCTGTGTCATAGTCCCCAGCGTGCTCTTTGCTGGGGTAAACAGGCAAAGATCTTTTCTTCACTTTTAGCATAAGCTCTCTTTTCCCACCGTCACCTTCTGCTAGTCCTTCTCTGAAAGGTAGTACTCACTCTTCCAGGTGACACCTGTCAGAGATGCTTTTTCTGAAGCAAACACTTTAAATCTTGGCTTTGCCTGGTAGTCAAAAGAAGCACTCCCCTTACCCCTTACCACCCCACCGTTATTTCTCATTCCCTCTCTTAGACCACGCGCACGAGTGGGCTGGCACAGACCCAGATGTTGCCACACATGGGCAAGAAGGTGGCTCTGGGCTGAAAACTACAAAATTGTATGAGGAAAAGGCAAACTGGCTTGCACAAAAAAAGGAAGCAAGCAAAAACTGTGTCCAAAATGCAAACTAATTTTTTAGGCATTTGGAAAGTTTCATTAATATTTATAAAGGATTTTGATGTGGGGCGCTGTTTTTTTTTTCCATCCTGATCTTGCTATTTTTCAAAAACTTTTCAATTTCTGTTTTTTGTCTGGGCTCTGAGATCAAAGCGCTGAAATGGAAGGGCAGGGAAAAAGAGAATCGTAGCTTTCAGAAAATGGAAATTTCTGTTCGAAGTTTTTGAGCTCAGACCTCAAAAGTTTGAAAATGTCGTTTAAAAACAGACTGCTGTTCATATCAGCTCTTCCAGCTTTTTGAAGTGCACCACTCACTGGTTTGTCCCTTTAAAACTGTCTCTTTTTTTTAAATTTTATTGGGACTGGAGAGTAAATGGCAATTGCAATTCCAGTAGTCACTGGTGTACTCCCTAATATTCCCAGAAGATCATGTTGTATCATGAGAAATAACTGGCGGGTGTCCTGAATGACATGGTGTCTAGCCTTTTGTGTATGACAACTTCCATCCAGTAATCTCTGCCTGTGTGGGGTATAAATATGTTGTCAGCTCTAACCCTCAGACTGGGATCAAGYTGTGCTACTCAACTCATCACTTTTTTTGTTTTGAATCCTTCTGATTCTGATGATTCTGAAAACCAAAGGGATTTTAGCAACTAGTTTGTCACAGGTGAAACAGGGTTTCTTCTAATTTTAGGATCATTTAATGTTTTTAACTCTGTCAATAAGTGTAGGAAAGTAACAGCGGAAAGCCTGCTTGTTTTTCACCTCTGAGGATGTGGCTAGCACTGAAGGTCAGGAGTTAGAAGGAGAGACCAGGATACTCGTGGTGATCAGAGCCAGATTTAAAGAAAATATTTAGGTATCTGAAAGCACTCTTGAAAATGTAATGCCGATCTGTGTCCTTAAGCACCTAACTTACAATTAAAAGTCTGGCCATAAAGCCCATAATGGCCCTTTTATGACAAAAATAGCCTGTATTCACTCATGGTGTGAGAGACAAAACGTCCTTTTGGGTTGTGAATATTTTCAGAGCAGCATCACGGACTCTGATGCTCTGCACAAGCTACTGCTTCCCGAGTTTCCCAAATGTGCTTTCCAGCATCATTTTTTTCACGAGATCTCAGCCTGTAAGATCATACTATTTGTGTTATTCTGCTTTTTGTTGCTGCATGACAGCCTGCTCCCTGACGAAGCAAGGCCAGCTCTCACCACCAGACTCCGGTGGGTGGAAATGAGGACAGCTTCTGTCACTTTGATCTTACGCTTAATAGCAGAGACCGTGGCGTTATTGACAGCTGCGATACCTTTAGCTTCTGCCGGGATATGCTGAGGCGGATTGCACAGTCTGAAATAGCGCAAGGAAATCTGTACCTGGCCCTTGAGAGCATTTTGTTGCCGGCAGCAGGGTTTTGGCTCTTCCTTGCCCACCGCTTGGCACCAGGCTGGGGGTGGAATGTGTGAGAAAGGGGAGCGGGGAGTATTTTGGCATCGGAAACCAGAGCTACCTGACTGCACTTTTTGGGCATCACCAGTCGGTGGGGAACGCAAGGATTTCTGCTCATGGGGGAAAACTGAGCAGCCCCGAGGCTGCTCTCATCTGCGCCAACGTGTATTTGGGGGTGCATTTGGTCGTGTATTTGGGGGTGAGGAGTAAAGGGTTGTCTTTGCTTCTCCTCTTCAGCTGCTCAGTCTGGCCTCACATGCAGACTTGGGTTTAAAAAGTATGACTCTCTTTAAAAGGGAATTTCTTTCAGTGCAATCAGGCTTATAGATTTGCTGAAAATAGAAAACGGACAAGCAGACGTATTTTTTAAAATACACGCAATAAGAGCCTTTTATTTATTTTTAATTTTTCCTTTTCTTTTTAAAGGTTATGTATCTTCACTGTCAGTTCAGGTTGTGATGTGTGTGCTGAAAATGATACCTGTGCCTAATAACCAAACTTGTAAACCAAAGGTAATTGTTTTTCTTCCATTACACGTGCAAAGGGAATAACTGTTTTGTGGGACAGGTATACCGAGAAGTGAAGGACTCTAATGTTTCACTAACCATCATTATGAATGACTATAATTACAAATACATTTTGGAGTTATTTTATAGGATATGCTGCCTTCCCCCCCTACACCCCTAAAATATAAAGAATGAAAATTTCTTCGAAAACTGAGCTTCAAATCATCCTGATGGGAATTCAATATCCATGGTAAGCAGTGGGTGGAGAGCTGAATTAAAGGTCCCAGTTAGGGAGAACTGGATTGAAGCTGACCTGAAACGTGAGGTTTGGAGGCACTAGATAAGATGATGCCAGGATCGGTAAAAGGCCAGTAACAGTGTTTTTCTCCTGTTAGGGGTGTAGTGAGGATTAAAATGTTAATCGCACGTACATGGTGAAGATGGAAACCCTAAAGTACCTGAAAGAGAGAGAGGTGTCTTTGCCTAGTTATTTACTAATTCAATATTGAAGACTTCCACTGTACATTTCTAGATCAGCATAATTTTCCTCCTTCTCCCATCTGACACAGTCTCAACACTCACTCTCTCTCAGCTGTGGCTCCCTTCCTCTCTCATTCCTCCACCATCTGCTCCACATGCTTTCCCATAAATTCCTGACTTGGACGCGGTTCCCCAGCTCTGAGCTTATCTATCTCAGGGTTATACACTGGAGCCATCAGAAAGGCATCTGAGAATTTTCTGTGTAAAATGAATAGCAATGGCAAAACCTCCAGAGGAGTTTGTGAGGTCTCTGGAGGGGTCAGAACTTAATTTCTTGTTTATTTTGAGTTTTTTTTTGTGGTATGGGAGGACAAGAGAGGTGTCAGGAGTTAACAGAAGTTTACATGATGAATGTTTTCATGTTTTCAATGTTATTCCCAGAGTGAAACATTTTTTCAAGTTTCAGATAGAGGGAATTAAAAATAACAATTAAAATATTACTAAGTGCTCGTTCCTATTACAGTTAAAAATGATCATATTTTCTTTTTTTCAGCCACTGCTTTCTCTTTCTTTTTAGGAAAAGTCCTGTTTCTTTTAAAACAATTTCCCCCTTCCCTCCCCCCCACCAAATTAGGCTTTTTATGGTTTGGTTTCTGAACCTGGCCATCTCTGTTCCAAAAGGTTTGTATTTTTCCTTTAGAGAACTATCAAATCAGAAGAGATCTAGGGAAGCACATTTTGAGCAAATATAAAGAATAGATTAGTTTCTGTTACTCAGTTGGTAAAGAGGACCCACACGGTGGTACTTTTAGGAATGGAGATACTTTTAAGTACATTGTGCATCCCTGCTTCAGAAGATTTCTGAAACCCGGGGAAGTACACTGCCCGACCTCTTCAAGCTCAGCTTTCAATGGAGGTTGCTCTGGGGGTGATCACATTTTCATGACGGTTGCCATGTGGCAAAAACACCTCTAACTCTTCGAATGTTGAAAGTGGTTGGATTCTGCTCTGAATGAGTGGATATTATGGAGAAAACCATCATTATTTGTAAGTTGCTGTTTGTTTAGACATCTCCTACTACTGCAAGAAAGTAAAAAGCAAGGCTGATTTCACTGAAAGCAAATCATACCTAGTTTATAGTATCTCGGTATATATAGTATATATGTCATAGTATATAGCACTTCCAAAGATTCTCTTTAGAAATGGTGTGTTGATTTATTTTTTTCTTCTTTGCAAAACGTATTAAATCAGTAAAAGCAAAATTTGGTATAATTAAGGCAGAATGGAATTGCACAACTTTGTACAACCTTGACCTCTGTAACATCCCTCACTGCAATGGGCTAGCTAGCCCAGACCTCCCGTTTCTTGCGTTGAAGCCACCCCAAACAGTCGGCGGGGTGTCAGAGAACAGCTACCCAACCAAATTAGAGAATATTAAAAAGGTCAAGACAGTGCAAAGGATGGTGATGATTTATGTAACCTTCAGGCATTGCAATGCCAATAGCTCATTACTGTGACGAGGGCTGGAGTAGGAACGTGAACCGGCCCAATGTGAATTCACGTTCCTGGCAACAGTCGCAAGGAGGAGGCAGCGCGGGGCAGACTTAACCCTTCCTCAAGGCCCAGAAAAGCAGCTCTTCAGCAGACTTAGTATCTCCAGGGCTGACCCCCCCATAGGTCAGTGTTACTGACACCTGTGGCTTTCTCAGCTGATGTAAAGGGGCTTCTGCAATGGATAGGAATTGTCCAGCATATGATCATCTTTAGGCTGTACTGTCAGCACCTCTATTTTTTGAGGCAGGTTTGTGGTGTGAGCTGGTTTATTAAATTCAATGGCAGTCCTATTCTTATGATTGAGCAAGTGGTCATTTTAGGGACTTTAAAAAAAAAAAAAAAGTAAACAAAGTATTGTAAACACTAGAAATCATCAAACTTTCTTACCTCTGGTTCCTGTTGTGCCAATTCTCAGTGCGCACCAATCTGGCTGAGCTCCTGCTGCAGCTATGCCATCACATGGTCATCCTGCTGAATTTTATTCCTCTACTTGTCAGACTGTGTTTAGGAAACCTGTAGGTACTTTCTAAATGGGAGTTTCTTGACCTTCTCTTGTTTATGGTTATATTGTGGCGTGATGGGAATGATGCACTCAGAGACAGTGCAGGAATAAAAATCCCCTTGCTGAGGGAAACCAAGCTAATAAACAAGAGTTATATCAACATTATTTAGCTTTTAAAATAATAATAGACTTTTTGATTTCTGAGATGGAAAAATCGTTAGGCGTGTGTACCTAAGAATAGGTCCACTGAAGGAATAATCAAACCTCCCTGAATAATCTTTATATCAAAAGCTTCAGTCTGTCCTTATTTCAACTCTGCAAACAATATATGTGCATCACAGCATGTCCAGAAGGTCATGAGACAGGCATGTTTTTCCTGGATAAAATGCGCTATCAGATACTGAAAAAAAAATTATTCTGGAATTGATCTTTTGTGGCTTCTGTGAGCAAGAAACAAGGTTATATTAATTTTAGAACCATCTGAGCTTTGGGCGCTGACTTTCATTGGCTAAGATGTTAATATTTTATGTGAGCCTAAAGCATGCCCAATTAAAGTGAGATCAGAAACGTCCACAAGTATATTCAAAGAGAAGTATTAGAGTCTTAGTGCCATAAATTCATGCGCCAAAAAGCTACAGAGGAATAACGTTAAGGGTCTGGCAAATAAAGAAATAAATAAAAGCTTGGAATGTCATTCCTGCAGCTCAGGCAAGTCCCGTGGTGTGAAAGCAAGCCTCACCATAAATCCTTTAAAATAATCACCACACATGAATGCACCAGGGCAATAGCTGATTTACAGGGCGGATGACATTGGCCGTGCACACCCACGGTACCAGAGGACACTGTCGAGCCCTGAAACGGACCTTGAAACGTGGGCATCAGATGGCAAGTCAGTAGTTATTCCTCTGCAGGGATGCCACACTCGCTTAGCCCCTGTGGCAGAGCCGAAGATGTTAAGTGGCTGTGGAAGTTATAAGATACAGACCATCTAATCACCTCCCCCAGACTATGATTCTTGCCATTTCTAATACCTCTACATTTTTGGAAGTTCCTCTTTGATCTCTCAAGGCATACAAGAGTTAACCTGGGTGTGCTGCAAACTCACCAGCTGTGTTACTCTCTAAAGGGTTTTTGTGAACCCCTGCACCATTGCAGAGTCTTTAATTTATTTTTTCTTAAAGCAGCACTGTGAAAGGCTCTGGAAAAGTCTGGGTTGGGTGGAAAAGACTTTTACAATCATGGCCAGTTCTTGTAATGCCTGTTAATAAATTCCCTTACTGTCAATGCTGCCCAACCTCTTTCACCCAAGCAGATCACCTCCATCCCTACCTGGAGGACTCATCTGCATCCATTTTGCTGCGATGCCACCCCATACTCGGGTTTCATCACTTGATTGCTCCTGAAATCTGTCCCGTCAATTTTCTCTGCTTTTGCTACTGAACAAATTTAGGGCTGACTTTGTCCTGTCTGTACAGACCTGCCCTTGCAAACAGGGAAGCAGGACACAGATTTTAAAAGCATTAAATATGCCTGATCTAAAAAGTCTGCTGCCATGGTATGCATGTGTCCATACATCTATGTCTCTGTTTAAAAAATTGGAAACAGTTTCTGGACTTTCTACAGAAAACATATTTTCATCTGTCCAACTAAAAAAAGATATATCTTGTTTATGGTCCCTCATGCAGTTTTGTGAGTGATACAGATATTTAATAGGTTCCAGTCTGATAAAGTAGACTCTGGGCCCAGGGGCTGATCTGGATTTCAGATGCAGCAGGAGGTGTGCATTGTCTGCTCTCCCATGTCGGGGCAGAACGGCAGCGTTGCTCCCTCATCCCGGTCTTCCACCTGCAGCTGTCCCCATGAGTCTTGCTCCGGACACCAGTGCTTCTGTTCACAATGCTCCACTGCAGACTGAACTCTTAAATAATTATATTTTTAAGGACAATTTGGGGTCTTGAGCCTGGAATAAATCTGTAAGGGTAGAAAGAAGTCTCCCTTTGCAGTTCTGTGTGACCTAAATACCTCAAAAAATTATTGTCGTTTGGAGGTTTTTTTGCTTGGTGTTTTGGTTTGGTTTTCTTTTTTTTTTTTTTTTTTTTTTTTTTTGTTTTATGAGCATCCACTCTTGGGATGAAAATCCCTGGCTGCCGAGTGTCAACACAGAGCAAACTCATGCGGATGAATGAGGGACAGTTGAACCACTTTAGAAAAAATAAGAACCAGAACTGTTTTTTCTTTTTTTTTTTTCTTTCTTTTCTTTTTTTTTTTTTTTATTCCTCAAACCAAACATAAGCTTTTCTGAGGTTTATGAAAGTTTTGAAAACTTTTTGTGTTTGTTTTACAAATTTTCACATGCCTTAGCACTTCCTGGTTGTGCTCTGGGTCTGGAAAGAGAAAAAGCGAAATAGTGCATAAAGAAATGTCTGGAATTTGTTGGTAACTCTCATGGGAACACTTCCCTTCAAATATTCAGCTGTTTTATACTTCTGTTCTGCATCCATGGTCAGCTCAGTGTCACGGAGCTGGTGATTATTGTTAGACGTTGGTGAAGATTGAATATTACCTGCACTTGGATATTTTTTGGCTCGTTATCATGCCTATATAAATTAATATGGAGTTAAGGAATCTCTTAAGCCTCATGAAAGGTAAAATTATGTTTGTGTAAAATTATATTTACTTTTGTTATAGAAAAAGAAACACCAGTTCCTAATTAACAGAATGCCTTGGAAGCAGATTTGCTGCAATTTTCTTAGCACAAACTCGTAGACCTGCTCATCTGAGGCTTTTTGTAGTTGCAGATCTTGGGTGAGCTTGTTTAATTTGGGAGACATTGTAAAGAAACTTTTGAGAGTGTTTTGTCCAGAGTGTGGGTATTCTTAGCTATATACAAGCGATAATGATTGCTTCCATATTTTGCTTCTAGATTTTGGTTTCATTAGACTCTCAAAGTCAGTAGGAAAAGGTGGGAAGGTACCCTTTGAGCCTCTCTGGCTTCTGGTCTGTACTGAGCAAAAATGGCATTCATTGTGAGAGTGAATGTATTTTACGTGTTTTATGCAGCGAAACAAACAAACTCAGTTACTAACAACCTGAGTCAATTCTGAGTAATTGATTTAAGGCTGAAAGGCTTGTGTCCTATTACCGATCCCTTGAGCTATGCAGTCCCTAGAGAGGAAAATTGTATTTTTCCATCCCCTGTCTGCTCACATGAGCAGAGAAAGCAGGGCAGAGGAATGATGTGACATTCATGTCTGTTTTCATGTATCAAAGCAAAGCTGTGAGGTCCAATTTTAGTCTGTTTTTAACTCTAACCATGTCACAGGGCCTTCAATAAATAATAAATACAATTTGCAATTGTTTGGAATACAAAAAGCTTTGAAGCCTGAGAGGGATCCCTTCGCTCTTCAAGTATTGAGATTTTCTCTACATTTATGGTGTTTTGCTTATCTGCAGCATTCATGAGCTTCCTGCAAGTTCTAATACTGGCCTGAATTCCTCTCAACAGCCAGACCAAAATTTTGTGCTTTGCCTAGGTGGTTCAGCATACGAACTCGCCTTTCCTCAAGGGCTTCAGGAGGCTTCAGATGCAGGGTCTTGCCTGTCTTTGCCATGCACAGCTACGGGAGGAACACAGTAGATCTATTCCTGATGTGTTAATAACCAAAGAAAAAATTTCAAAGAAAACATGTGAAAATACCTACTTCTTGCAAATGTCTATCATGGTTTAAACCACCACTTCAGCTTCTTTGGTCTCATAGGTTATAATTTCTTGTTATCAGGGTAAGGATGTTTTAAACAGCTTTTTGCAGATGATTAGGTATTTGCTGATCATTCAGGACAATTTACAAAGATAAATATATGTTAAATGGGTTTCTTGTTAAAACCAATGTAGAAGTAACCCCTCGAGGCCAGACAGTAATTACTCCTAATAACAAATTAAAGCATTACCTACTTCTTTTCCGTTTTTCATTTTGAAGGGGAAATTACCTTACAGAACTGAATGTATTCAAAACTGTAGATTCACATTTTTTGATAAAGCCACTAAAAAAAAAGAAAAATGGAGGGGGTAAAATGCTCAGAGAAAAAGATGGTCTAAAACACGTTTAGTTTTGCAGTAATTCTGTGTAGCTTTTGAGGACCTCATTGTCTCCCAGGTCCAGCCATACCTCTGTTCACCTCGCAAGCGCAGCTGGTGGTGTGGCCCCATCCGGGGCTGGTCTGTGGGTCACAGCTCACAGCATCCACCACTGCTCCCCAGCTGCCGTCCGAACCGGGCATCTGAGCTCTCCCCTCGGGACCTGTGCCCAGTTGTGTCCGCCTGTGGATGCATGTTTGCGTACGGGGTGTGAGTGACAAACCTGTCTTCTTGAAATAGAAGGAATGATTAATTCTATCTAAATAAATGGGCAGAGACCTTCAGAGATATTTAGGTGCTATCTCATTGATTTTAGTTAACACTGGCATCAGCAGAAATTAAGTATCTAGGCTCCAAATTATGCAACTTGGTTTTTTTTTGTTTGTTTTGGTTGTTTTTTGTCCCAGTGCTTGCCACCTCCAAGCTCTCCTTAGTCACTGCTTGAGTTTTACCCTGGTTCCTCCTAAAACTTTCTCTTCTCTTGAGAAAAAGACTTATTTTAAACCTGCCATAGATTTCTTCCCTCTTCTTTCATTTGGCCCTTTGAGTCCAAACCAAAATGTAGGCTTGGCTGGAAATGGCTCAGCCATTGGCTCTTAATTTCCCCTAAAATGTTTGCTGCATGGTGGCTGTGTTGCATCTTCCTTTTCCTGGTTGCTTTTCTTACGGTTTCCCATTAAATTTACCAAATATGTTCAGGACGTAAACATCATGACTATCAAAGCAATGTACAGTATTCATAAATTATTACAGAAAAGCTGTAGCTTTCAGAGAGCTTCTGCAAGCTTCTCTATCCATGCTTTAGTTGTCGATTTGGGGGCTTCTGAGATACAAGAATGGCAGGTCCTGTGGTCGTCTTCATCAGTCAGTGAACTGTGTATGAAAAGGGACTTCCCAAATCCTCGGAGCTTTTTGATTGTTAGAATAAATGTCTGAGACTTAGTGGCTGGGGCACTTTCTACAGCTTTCATACTTTTCTAATTCATACTGAAATACAGGGCAGTGCACACCTCATGGTAAATCAGGCCAATGTGTTTGACACATTTCCTCCCAAGTAAAGATGGCTTTGGCTCATCTAGTTCATTTATGTATAACAACTACTTCAGATGTTTTTGAAGACTCTATAGAATTTGTATGAGTAAGACATTTTTTCATGAGTTTCTGTCTTTTCACTTAAAAAGCATTTTCTATCTAGGTCTTGCCATCTGTTTGCATAGCTGTCTTGCTAGACACTCACTTTAAGCAAATGACTGTGGCTTCTGAACCCAATCATATCTTTCTAGCTTTTTCAGAATCTGTCCCAAGTTTGGCCAGAAGTTACGCAAAAATCTATGTGCCTGAAGATCTTCGATACCTAATTCATCAGCATGTATTCACTAAGGTGCACCATGCTATGCGTGATAAGAGGCTTGGCTTGTAATACATAAACATTAAGTTAGATTCAGTTTATCAACTATGGATGTTCTTAAATAGTTTGGGTTTTTTTTTCCTTGTTGAAGTTTTTACAGAGCTGAGGTCTTTCCAAAAGCAGAGCCACTTGGTTCTCATGGGCTCCATGTGGATGCAACACAGTACGCATCTGGCTGTGAAATAAATGGTAATTTCTCGCAAGTGTTGTTCGGTGACAGCAGAGCACTCGCAATATTTCTATTTGCATAGCACAACGTACTATCTCTCATGTGTAATCTCTCAGGAAAAAGACTGCATGGCAACTCCTTTGGTATCCGCTTTTCAATATTGTCCCTACCTTCTAAGTGTAGAAATAGAGAAGTTGCTTAAAAAGTTTGTTCCAGAGTTGGAAATCCAGGTGTCCATCTCATAAAGCCTTGATTTTAACTGCAAGATCCTCAGAAGTGATTTGCCCCTTTCTGAAATAATAATGTTTTGAAGGATGCTTTAGAAAGCACTTAGAAATATGTTGGTGTATCTGGTCAGTTCTTCCTAGGATAACTGCAGCATAACCTGCATTAATGAATTACAGCATTATGATCAAAAAGTCCAGATGAATGTGTCATGCGTAACACAATTAGTTATTTTCTCAGTTTGTCTTCAAATGTACCATTTTGTTTGGGAATATTGCAGATATATGTCACTCATTATTGATAGATTTGTCTGACTTCCTGTCAAATCTATGTACATTGACAAAAATCTATTTTGTTGTTTTTGTCACAGAAATCTATACTGGCATTTTTCCCCATGGAGATTTGGCTAGTCATTGTCAGCATGAGGTGCCAGCTAGAGCTTTTACTGTTTTTATTGTGCCAGCTGCTTTCTTGGCTTCAAATCTTTTGGTTCAGATTGTAAATGGGGGCGAGACATCCGTATCTAGCCAGCGTGCTCGATGGAATATGACAGGGACTTGATTTTTTATTTCTTGCTGCCTTTCTTAGTATTAGTAGAAGATGACAAGGATGGCTTTATCTTCTGACCAACAGAGACGGTGAAGGAATGGGAAAAGAGAGAGAGAGCATTCACGTACATGGGCCGTGGGAAATGTTAAAATACAAATTTAGAGCTGCTCATTCCTACTGTTGTGGTTTTTTTTTTTGGTGAGGATCTCTGAGGAGATCTTGGAGTTCAGAAAAAATAATTTCCAAACCTTTTGGCTAATGTTAAATTGGAATCGTTGCATTCTTTTCATAATAGTTTTGGCCTAAATTATTATAACTGAGCACACGCCCTCTGAGAAATCAGGTCTCTTTGAGGTGTCTGTAGTTTGTTTACAGGCGTCCAGAATCACCAGCTAGTTTGGTAGTGTAGGATTTAGTTAATAAATAGTTCACGTTTTAAGCCAAATTTGGGTTGTTTTTTTTAAACATTGGCAACTTTTGCAATTTTAGCACAAGTCTTGTGATATTTGCTATTTTCCCCTAAAGCCCCAACTGCTGGAGTAAGGTTGTTAATCTGAACATGTAGTCCTTTTAAGAGGACTGTGTTTACTAAGAAAAAGCTTAAAAACATGAATCCAGTTACAGCAGAACGATTAAACCCAACACAATTCTTGCCTCTTGAACTGCCATGATTTTAAAGCCAATCTTCTGACTTTCTGGATTCTGGCTCATGATTTTTAAATACTGAGAGCTGGCATCCTATTTGCATTAAGCTGTTTTCATTTTAGATGGCAGCATCGTGACAGTGATCCAAACTAAAGAACGGGACTGTATATTGCATTACAAATCCATACGAAGGCAGGACATTGTCCTCTCCATTGCGCGTACAGGATGCCAAGGCAAAGACCCCCACTGACACCACTTGTCCCTGCGCGCTCTGATGGTGTGGCTGGAGGGTGCAAGAAGCCTGATCCTGTTCTCCACAAGCATCAGAGCGACCGCAGCACATGTAGGCCCAACCGAGCTGGTTTTAATTTGGCTTGCAGGCATGCCAATGGCAGTGGAGCCATATCAGCATGGACTTTGGTTGAGGCCAACTGCCTGAGAAGACATCGAGGGTCCCAAGCAGGCTTGTACAGCTCATGCTGAAGCCCGCTGCTGCCACAGCTATTCTGCTGCTGGTACCCAAGGTAGCTTGATTAAACTTGGATATGTAGACACATGCTGTAATCATTCCCTAAATGACTGCAAATTTGGCCTTGTTGATCTTTTAAATCCTTGCATTTTCAGAGTGCCAGTTCACTGTAAATCACAGACATTCTCCATTTTCTTTATTTGATTCCAGAAAACTGTCTCTGTACTAAAAACAAGTCTTTGAAAAACGCTCATGTATCCTGCTGTCCTCTTCTACTTGGGGTGATTGCATAATTAACCTGGCCAAGTATCAACCATACAAGAGTTGAATGCATCCCAAGTTCAATTGGGGAGGTTTTTACCATAAGAATGTGCCTGTCCTGAGACTAAAACACAGGTTAGATTTCCAAGTTTCTGAATATTGCTCAATGAAAGAAGAATATGTTGCCCATGAGAAAAAAAAAATAAATCAAATGGTGGTGTAATCTATAATCAAAAGCCCTAATGGGCACAAAGCATTTTAGAACAAAGGTTTGCTGAATCTGCAAGGGTATTAAAAGTGTTAAAGTCTGAACAAAGAAACGTTCTTATTTACAAAGTATAAGGAGGTTACTAAAGCATAGAAAAAAAGCTCATAGGGCAGACAAAGCTCTCTGAATCCTTTTTCTTTTCCTGCAGTCAGATATGAACATATGATACATGAATATTTATCAGAACTGCAGATAACTAGTAACTACAGTTGGATTTAAACTCAGCAAACCATGGCTTGCAGTTTGCGTTCACAGRGGCTTTGTGCAAGTTTTTGTTTTGGTTTGGTTTGGGTTGGGTTTTTTTGCTTTTTTTTTTTTGTACTCCATATATGTGGGCTTGTCTCCCCTAAGCTGTCTTTTGATTCTAACTGAATGAACCTAAAAATACAGCGAAGATCTTCAATACAAAACATCCAGTGCATATCAACTAAAGGCTGACAAGGTTTTCTACACTCAGGGTTGACAAGACTGACTTTCAAACTGTACGTAGTCAAATCCAGAAATCTCCAGGTTCAGACCCGGCTTCCCTGTAACTCTGTTCAGGTTATGTTGAAACATTTCTGAACCTCCCAGAGCCTTGTCTTGCCTCAGTTTTGTAACAGTGTCTGCAAGCCGGTGACGCAATGGCAGTTTCACACTGGTGTAGTTGCAACTTGATCGTCTGCTACCCACAATTTTGAACAGCAGAAAATTGGAGGTTCTTCAGAGAAAAGGGGAAAGCTATTCTATTCCCATGCCTRTCCGCAGGTAGAGCAATAGATGGTAATTATAGGAAAGCAGCTATGCACTCGCTCTTCTCTCGTGTGCTTGTGTGCGGTGTGTGCACCAGCATCTCATGGATGGCTCCAAAAAAGATGTGGTGTGAGCAGACAGATGGGAGCATCGGAGATGCTGGTTGCTTGACAGTGAGAGGAGCGAGGGTTCACCCATTTCGGTTGTGAATGACCATGCACGGACAAAGCTTTCACCCAGTCCAGCCCCATTCAAACACTACAAGCTGTGAATGCAAGAAAGGGAGACCGGAGTACAAGGTGTGGCGCTCCTTTTACCTAGTTTTCCACTGGGGCATATTGCAATAATATTTTTTTCCCTGCGTTTCAGACAGATTTGCAGAATTGTGGCAGAGGGCGAGACGGTGCAAGCGAGAGGTTAAAGCAAGAGAGCGGGAGTCAGTAGGTCTGCATGGCTTTACCCTGCTGATGCCAGACTGCTCTTATTAAAGATTAGCGAGTGATCTTCAACTACTAATGTAAGAAAGGCTATTCTGGGCCAAACCAAAATTCCCTCTAGCCCAGTACCCTGTCTCTGACAGTGGCTAGTTCGGGAAGCCGTGTAAGAATAGGACTTTGGTATGCCTTCCTGGCTTTTGGTAAGTTGTGTTTTAGGGACTTTCTGAGTTTGCGGCTGCTGGGGGACGACTGAATTTTTAGGCTGATCATCCATAAGCTTGTGTAATCCTTTCTTGAGTTCACTGATGCTTTTTGCCACTTTGTTTCTTAATCTTAGTTTACTCAAGTGTAACACAGGTTACCCGTTCTTTTGCAGTCTCCTTGTTTTCCTGTCTCTGAGCAAAAAAGGCAGAAATGTGAAACAAAAACTGTTCTCCTGTTACGGGAACATGTCTTTTTCTAGCTAAGCTGGGTTAGCTCTTGCTCTGGAGCCAGACCTATGGTAACTTCTCTTTCATGTAACAATACTAAATATTATTTTTCCTTTCATCTGTCTTTTCAGTTACTACTTTCTTCATAATATAGGCCAGGGTCTCCACAAATGCACTACCAAGGGAATAGAAAGGTCACTAACGTGGGATTTATTATTTGATCTGTTATTTTTATTGCAGGGAAAAGTGGACAAAACCTGCAGTTTTGAACCCAAACCTTTATGAACTGTCTAGTCAGGGAAGGAAAAGCAGGTTTGCATCCCTGGTTTGGAAAGTGTTGCCGTAGTTTATATTATGAATGTGATAAAAAAATAAGAAAGGGTCTATTTTCTGCTTTGTTTTCAGATACAGCTGAAATCTCTCAAGGGTCCAAGGTACAAATCCACTGAGGGTTTTAATGCAAGTAAAGCAATTTTGGCTTGGGTGGGATGTAGGTCATGTGTAACAACGCATGAGAAAGCATATGGCAGTATTCGTCTTGAGCTAGAAGAGCGATAAAACTGAGACTCAGGCAGGACAAAGAAAAGGAAAAAAACGGTATAAGACAAGGGGAAATTACAGAGCATAGAAGAGGATTTACTCAGAGGTGAACTCAGGAGGGAGGTATGCACGGGAAATTTTGCAGAGAAGGTAATAGGCAGACTTGAGGAGCTAGGAAAYGTGAGAGGGGAAGGAGATATGCTGCATAATGTAACAAAAATTGGCCAGGTTGTAGAGGGGAGAGGTTTTTATTCACAGTCTTAAACTAAGATAAGGGTCATCTGATTCATCGTGACCTGACTAGAACCAACTAGGAGAGCTGGACTAGCTCCATGTGAGTCATTTTCCTGCATCCTGAGCCATTATTATTCTTATTAAACCAAAAAACTACACTGCGTTCACATGATAAGATTTTTGGGAAAAAGAAACAAGAGAAGCAAGGATATTTAGAGTTGAAGGATTCAGTTTGTTTACGCTTGGCTGTCTCCCTGCCCGAGCCTGTGAAATGAGATCAGCCACCACTCAGGGACCCCCCCAGCCCCGGATTCTGCAGCGAGTGGCACCGGGGATGGAGCAGGAGCTGCACCTCGGCACCGTTCTGCCTTTCTGGCGAGGTAGGGTCAGATCATGTAAATGCTGCAGAATTTTGTTGTTGTCCTGGGCGGCTCTCCAAAGACCTGAATGCCAAACTGAGCTCAGAGAAGCACCCAAACATGCAGATGTTTTATATGAACATGATTTTAGAGCTATGAACTTCACAGAGGCACAGAACTGGGCTGGAAAACTTTCTTGTGACTCAGCACTTCGCTTGCACATGTGAACGCAGAAGCGTACAAAAGTCAAAAACCATGGCAAAAACCCCAAACCAGTGTTTTTCAAATCTCAGAGCGAAAAAAATATATTTTCCAATTCTGGTTCAAGGCTTTGGTTAGTTGTTGTTTAACAAAGCTGGGTCACAAATCTGTGCAGTCATCCAGATTTCTGTGGGGTTGATTTTTTAACTTTTAAAATAAGATTTATTTTAAAATCTTTAAGGATGGTGGATCTCCTTTACTGAAAAAAACTGCAATCTCTGAGCACGTATAGTAGTGAGAGGGGAAAAAATAAAAGCAACCTCAGACATCACTGCTCTGTGGTCCTTCACAAGCAAAGGATAGTGGAAAGGGAGCAAGGGAGGCCAGCAGGTAATTCGGGATGGAAGAACAGTCTGGAGACTGACAATTCCCAAATTAATTGGTGAGGTCACACAAGATGGGGACATCCCCTGCTCACCTCTGGAAGGAGAAAACACCTCAGGGCAGAACCTGAACTTGATTGCCTGAAGCTTTACCCATGGGACTGGATTTGCTTGAAGGGTGGTTAGCGATACCCAGGGGATCTGAGAATACATCCCAGGGTCTCTGAGGTTGTCACCCCAAGTCCCTGTGCAGATTGCTGCTCTTGGCAGCTCCTACGTAACGAAGAGGTTGATGAGCTGAAGACTCACCCCAGGAGACTCGCCGGGGAGTCCAGGGACCATCCAGGTCTCAGTGCGATTCTTGACTTTTTTCTTGGCTGCTATGGCAGACTGAAATGTCTCGATGGCGGGTTATGGGAGGTGGGAAAGTAATGAGTTAAGCTTTTCTTCCCCTTATCTGACCATGTTTCCCCCGGATCCAGCAGCCAGTGGGTTTTATCAGTTCTGCTGTGACTCAGCCTCATCCTCCCCCGCTTTATATCCTACCTGATAGTTATGATTTCGTGATCCCCTGCATGGGAGAGAGGAACAGATATAGTCTCGAAACACCCAGAGTCTGTGAAGGCACAGATTCAGCAGCGAGCAAGGGTGACTCAGAGCCCCATGTAAGGTAGACAAATCTGAAATCCACCCGGTTAATTGTGTGGGAGTCCTGTGGATCAGACTTTGGAGACCAAGATCTTTCCTCCTCCTCCTCTGCATAGCCAGTAGATATTTAATGCCTTTCTTTCATACAAAAATAACTTAGTACCAGTTTCTCTGGTCAAATTTTCCCATTTCTCTGGTCAAATTTTCCCCCTTCTCTGACTCATGTGTTACACTGTTATTGTCAGGTTTCTGTCGCTGTCACCCATGGAAAAGTCTGAATTCTCTCTGCCTAGGCAGAAATACTTTATGGGCATTTAGCCATATTACCTATTTCCACATGAAAACCAAACTCAGCTGTTCAGTTCATGTTACATGCAGTCTCAGACTGTGGGACCACTGGAGCACTTACACAAACACTGGACCCATGGTTTACAAAATGTGTTTTATGATTTAAAGCATGTAAGAGGTAAATGAAAAAGAGAAAAGCGTTGCACCTATGTYGCAGGCCGTGTTCAAACCTATTGACATCTCTTCTTCTGATTTTAGTGGTCAGAATCCTGACATTTCAGGCTTATAAAACAGGAGAAGWGTCCAGTTCAACTGGACTTTACGTGCCATGACCCTGCAATCGGGCTGATTGCGTGACAGGTAACACATCACCACCACGAGTGAAGAGCCAGCCTCCAGCTGTGTGTACGTACCCGGTCCTCAAAAGGTTAACAGCCCAGGTTTGCTAATGTCAGTGTTGGCTGTTCCCAAATTCGCAGTCATAAGATGCCACCTCTTCTGAATGTGGTCACTAAGTTGGGGTTAGTTAATTGCTCTATAAAATTGCTATGATCCACCGCACGAGGAACTTGCTATATACAGTGTAATCCCCAGCACAGCTCGGTTCCCGGGGTACGGTTGCACCTGAATTCTCAGGGATTTGTGCACTTACCTTTTCATTAGCATGTGCTGGAAAGGCATATGTTGTAACATCGAGAAGAAGCGGTATCCAGACATTTATTTTAAGCTTTTAGCTAGCCAGAGAATCATCAATATTCTATATGTTGAGAGTGGGTGTGCAGCACAGTATATGTGTCTGCAGTTTCTGTGTGGCTCTAGCAAAACTTATTGAACTATTTGAGAAAGCACATATGCCCTTCAGCTCACCTTAGCTGAAGTTCGTTCATACCACGTGGGATGTGATAGGCCAAAGCACAGGCCAAGGTCATTATCGCCACAATTTCTGTACAAACATATTTTTAGTCTTTCGCTTTGGGATCAGACAAAAGGGAATATTTGGAGGGAAATAACTGGGAAAATGAGTAGAGATCCGTATTTTTAGTTTACACAACTTACAGTGAGCTTTAGGTTAAAGTATCTAAGGTTAGTCAAACCCAAGATGCATCAATGCAGGCAATTATTTGGAGGATTTAGCCTCACAACATTTAATCCATGTGCCAAAAATACAATTATTCTTTGTTCAAAGCGTATGAGTTCTATATAATAAAGGGAATCTTGCAGAAGGAGATTCCTGCATGCGTGGCTCTGTTTGACATTGATGCATTTGTTCTAAGTTGAAAATTCAAACATACATTTGATATAATAGTTCAAAATACACAATTGACTTTAAAAATATGGAGAAATGGTTTAACTTACAAATGAGTTGTGGGCATGTAATGGCACATCTGTTCAAACATGCTTTCTTGGTGCACTGCCTTTCTTTTACAAGTCCTTTTTTTTCCCTGCGGTAATTCACTTCGGGTCAGATTCTGCCATTTTTATTCATATTGTATATTAGTTTGTTTTATGCATAACCTTGCTGAAATAATGAAGACAGAATGAAGTTAAAATTTACTTGAGAAAGGACAAAAAAAAGGGCATTTCCAAGACTTGTCAAAGATTAGAACCAAGGTTTCAGGTCACTTCTCTTCACATGAAACTGCCTATTTATATATTCAAAATAGCTGTCCAGCAAAACTTGGGTTTTAATTTCTTTTCATATAGTATTTGCCTTTGGGGAAAGAAGGGTTATTTAAGTTGAGTGTTGAGCCCCAGAATCGAATGCTTTGTCTCAGTTTAAAAGTGACTTGTAAGGCACTGAGGATCCAGAACTTGATTTTGATCTAAAATGTAGCAGGCAGCGCAAATACCCACAATACGTCTTGTCAAATCAACTTCTCTGCAAATAAAAGTCGGAACCGACGTAAGGTCATGCGTGCAATGTATCCGAGATAAGGATCCCACTCATATAATTAAAATAATTACCAAGGGAACAAATTAATATTTTCTTTTATGACCAATAACAGAGAAATTTGTTTTATTTGTCCTTTGAATGCTGAAGTATTACCTGAAGACATTATAAATTCAAGACTAGCTAAAGTACTGGAATTGCTATGGTCTTTAACTTGCCTTCATTATAGCTTCCATGATCTATAGCTTCATTTTATGTAGACCATATGCAGTTAAAAATAACTGGAGTTGCTGTATTTTATATATGCCTTTGTAAGCATTTCCAACTGCAAAGGGATTTTTTATAAATACAGAAAACCCCAACAAGTTTTATGTTTTCATTTCACCTCTTCCCTTTTTATTTTTTATAGAAATGCTACAAAGGGGAACTTTCGATAAGTATTACCAGCAAAGGCCAGAATTGCAACACAGTTAACTGCTGCAGAGTTTCTATTTAAGGTTACCTGGCATAGTCAGCTCAGCCAGATGTACTTCTGCTATTGGATAATCTGATTTGCTGACAATGTGCACTGCCTTAAAAAAAAAAAAAAAAAAAAAAAAAGGAAGTACCTAGGTGACTTATATCCAAATCACACATATTTTTTTAGTTAAAATGAAATGTGAGCCTGAATTTAGCCTTTAATTACATTTCCTTCTCTACCTCCAACAAACAAATTTTTATAACCTTTCCAATGAAGAAAGTCATATTTTGTGAATTACTTGCTTGGAAGCTTACCAGGAGCAAAAGTTATTTAGGAAATTTTCTATTATTTGTATCAGTCGAAGATTATTCTTTAGGTTTCCGACTATTCCATAAGATAAATTATCCTTTTCAAAGAGTTTTGTGTATAAGTTTATTTTTATTTTAGAGCTTTTATCCGAGTTGCTATCTGGCAAATGGAAATTATGCTTGTGAAGAAGGAAGCATAGCATAGCATAAAAATGGGATCCATCACACCGTGTTTGGGGGATATGTAATAGAGCTCTTACAACATGTTAGGGACTTAAATCAACTCAAAATCTTATTTTTATAAGAATCTGTGCAGTGCAAGCTGTAATATAAATCAACAACGGAAAGARAAGAGTTTTGTATGTATTTGAAGACATAAAATAGTATTGCTTAAGTGAAGCATTAAAAATAAGTATTACTTAAATTATCTTCCCTAATAAGATATGTCTGTCATTTTTTCATTTAGCATTGGCTCTGAGGAGACTGCATTGTTCTGTCAGGATTAAAATATGAAAAACCCGTCCACATTTGAGCATGTGCTTAAACAAGCAAGACCAAGTATTAAATCTGAGTCGTCTGTACTTTGAGAAGCATTTTTACAAGTGGAAAGTTGTTCAGCTTAGATAGTTCATCCATTTTCCAGAGCTTTTTAAACCTGCATAATATATTGAATGTCAAAACGCTATAAAATCTCTTTAACTATTGATATCTATTTGTAGATAGCAATATAAATTCTGCCATAAATTCGAATAAGCAAATGACTTTATCTAAACAAAGATTTGGTGCACAGCTATACTGTTACTACGACAGTGTTGGCTTCTTAAATCTAACACCATAGGGGTAAGATTTTTTTTTTTTACCCGGTCAAGCCTTCAAAATTATTGCCGTTGGAAATCAATATTGGGCAGTTGCTAACAAAAATATTATGGAATGCATCAAATATTCCATACAAACAGCTGCAAATATATTATTGAATGTACAGACAGAGATTGCACTTATCTCCAGAGCTGGGCTTCAGTGCAGGAATCCACACGTTTGCAGGCTTGGTATATAATATCAACATATATTAAAGCAATTTATTTCCTCTATCAGCTGAGGAATCTTTATTTTCTAGCACTGGATGATACGCTCGTGGCCATTTCATGCTTCCTTTTTGTGGACTGTTGCGCTTACTTGGCAAAAGCAGTGGGAGAAAACTGGTTTTGAAGTTGTCAATGTATATGAGCAAAATTTCAAGTTATCCATGAAATATTTATGCCACTACTGTTTGCACGTTCTCTTAAGTTAGCAATGTGCTCACAGTARCATTTTTGAACAGTTGTGTTTGATTTATACCATGAATCAGTAACATGTTAATTATTACATTTTTTTAAAGAATGCACTAAATAATGACCAGTTTTGGATAGTGTGTGCACAGGAAAGAATATACAATCTGTGACCAAATTCTTAACCAAGCCTTACACATCCTACACCCTTGAAAGTCATAGACATCCTTCATGTTTCACAATCCTGTCCACCCTCTTTTACCAGGAAAGCAAGCCCTTCGGTTTTAAAATCACTTAATGTGGCAAAAGTGTATAATAAACCAAAACAGAGTGAAGGAGGCTGGCAGGAAGCTCTTTATCCTTTTACAGAAACTGCCTGTTTGGCTGGGCAGCAGTGTTGCTGGAGAGCTTTAAACATTCTTACATGCAAAGGCTCTTTGGCTTCATTTTGGAGCAGACCAAAACCCTTTAATTTCTAGTAGCTGTGGCCACGTTTGCAGCATCCGTAACCATTGCACGTAGGTCAAATACTGCGTAGACCTTAAGACTGTGTTTCAAAGATCGGGATCTGATCCTGTTACCGTTGGGACGCTGCACTTTTTTCAACGTGTGAAGCAAATAAGGCTTGAGCATCTTCGTTACTTAGGAAAAAATCTTTATGCCTTTTCGTTCTTATTTTTCCCTTTTTTGCCCCACTCCGCTCATTTGCACCCCACCTCCACATGCTTTTTTCCACACAACAAACAGGAAAACCACAAGCCTTCATCAGCAAGCTGCGCTTTCCTCTCGAAAGTCAAGACGCTGAAGCACAGCATACAAATCACATGCTCGTGCCTTCACTACTCACAAACCACCCCGTAGCTCAGTTCTGAAAATTATTAAACTTAGTAGGTTAAAAATAAATGGACCGCTCCGTTTGGGGGGGTGCTACCTCAGGATGCAGTGCACATTGGCGTGGCCAGGAGGAGAAAGAGTCCTGGGGCAGTGATTTAAAGAAAAGAGAGGGAATATTTAGTGAATATTGAGAGAATATAATTATTTAGGGAATAGCATGCAACAGTTACCTCGCACACAGTTGTGCAGATGCCTCCGAGGAGTTTATTATGAAACAGATTGTATTACAAATTGGCAGTGTGGACTGTTCACCATCACCCAAATAGCTGGTAACGTGTTTCCATCAGTCCCTGGTCTTTTTGGACAGAGCAATTTCTATTTCCTACAGGTACTTACAGGGCTGTCTTCCTGTCATACCTGGCAACGGTTTTCAGTGCATTTATTCTACGTGCTGTTGTTAATCAGATGTGGAAGGAAGATGCAGAGAGGATAAGGCCACACAGCAAGCCACTGCCTTGGCCAAAAATAAAGTGTGAGAGCCTGGCTTTTCCGTCCTCTGCTTCAACTTCTATTTGTAAATTATTTTTGTTTTCCTTTTTTTGGCCAGAATTCATTCCCATGCACTGTGAGAAGAAGGGATCGTAGCCTAACATATGTAGAAAAAGAATTAAAATGGAAATCCCATTCAAAGCCTCAGGGCTCAAGCATGGCACGCCTGCAAGAAACTGGCACCGGGAATGCAGAAGCAGCTCGAGAGTCTGCTCGGAGACAGTGGGGTGTATCTGTGCCATCGAGCCGGTTTGGCCCATCTAGCACGGGGGCTCTGGTGCCCAGTGCTGCTTGTGCCTAGTGCACATATGGCATTTTCACCCACTCTCCAGTCGTCCGATTACTTTCTGGTGAGGGAACCGAAGCACTTCCCAGGGAACAAATGTGCCTAGGACTGGTGCCAAGTCGCTCTGCGCACCTCGATGTCCCACACCCCGCGGTACGCCACGCTACGTGCCACTACAGAGCATGGCGGTGGGCTATACCAAYGCTGGAGGTTTTCTTGCTGAGCTCAAGAGTGGCACGGTCTGCTCTCCTCCTGAGCATAGCACAACACTGACTACACGCGAGGGCAGGCAAAGCCATTTTTTCAATTTGTTCTTGATTTTTTCCATATTCTGTTTATGGCGCATTACCTTCCCTCTCCTGCGTTCAGGGAATGTGACTGTGCCTGGCTCCCGCTACAAGGGCTGGGTAATGGAGAAGTTTCATCACCTCTCCCCAAACTACATAGCCATGCAGGACCCATGCTCAATCTTTCTTCTGTCAACACAAAATACACACTGTTATGATTATAACATGAAGACAAGGATCCTGTTTTATCTCAAAGAGTGGAAAGGTTTACAAAGGGTTAAAATAATCTAACTTCACTTTTTTTTCTTTTTCTCTTTTTTTTTTTTTTGTTCATAATGGCAAATGTTATTTATATTAAAGGGAAAACCAGCATAGTGTTGCCAGATCGAGCTCACTTCTCTTTGCCAGCTAAAACACAAAGCAGAGTTACTGCGTTTTTCGTACCTGCAAAACAATCTGAACACAGTGTTCTGTCATCCTTTGAAATGGCAAATGGAAGTCATTTAAACCAGATGAGTGACTGAACGGGGAATTACTGCACCTACAGCACAGGATATACAGTACTCTGCACCTATTTCAAGAGAACTAGAGTGGGTGGCCGGAAGAAAGGAACTTTTTTCCTCATTTAACCTGTAATTTGACAACATCTGCAAAGAATTATCCCTAGTACTGGCATTGTAATTGTTGTATCTAACATCAATCACCGGGTAGGGGAGGTTGCTTTAAATAGATGTTAGCTGCATTACAGTTTCAAAACATGAAAGCAAAAAAATGAAAGGAATGAAATATGTAAATTGGTATAGAAATTAATTACTGGAAACTTTGACACTAATTTCTTGTTTAAGTAAGACATGTAACTGGCCAGTGTGGGTGACTGTTTCGGTTTGACCCCGTATGCTTTGGCGAGTGTTAGAAAACAGAGGCCACTTTATTCCAATTTATAAAAATTGTAACCTCTTTTTTCAAGTCTCTATTAATATACGGAAGAAGAAAGGGATTAGACGGACTAACATTTTACACTGAAAGGACAGCAAGTAGGAAAGGTTCCATAAAGCGTACGTCTTTAAAACAAAGTCCTTCCTCCCCAGCTCTTTCAGTGGGATTTCTGACTTTGACTTCATCAGAAATATGATTACAAGGAACAAACTATGCACGTTTTTGGAAAGCAAAAATTGTAATTCCAAGCGTGCTCCAGATTTCCAATAGCAGCTCAGCAGCTACAGGAGTAAATGCATATTCACAAGTTATCAAATTTCTAGCGTGTATCCAATTTTGTATTGGGTTTTGATTCATATTTGTGGCTAGATGTGAATCAGATCCAGTATTTGTTTCTCAGAAATGTCATGGAAAAGGAAATCATTGGGTGCACTGGTATTCACAGCCAAATACAACGCACAGTACCACTATCCAGTCTGAGAGCCAGATGAATGATTATGATGGTCATGGGAATTGTACTTAACCTGGGAAAATGTTTTAGAGACAGAAAGAAGAAAAGCCTTACATTGTAGTGTCTCTAATAACCACCATGCTATATATATGTATACATACATGTTCAGCCTGAAATATTATACTATATTTTTAGAAGTTAAGCAGTAAATTGTGTTCTTTTTCCTTTTTTTTTCTTTTTTTTTTTCCTTTCCCTGTCTCTCTCTCTCTCTCTTTTATTTCTCCATTTCTCTTACTGGACCATTACAGAGAAGGCACTGATAGGGCTTCCTGGATTCTCTTCATCAAACTCTGCCTGCTCATTTTACTCACCTGAAGACTTGCCTGTAGGCAGACTTCCCAGCTGTGTCTCATATTTATGTATTTACAGGATAGGGAACCTTTCGCTCAGAAGCTGTTGCTCATAAGGAACCCATCATCTTCAACAGGATATCCCCATAAAACTATTTACATGCATATGCGGAGTAAGGATCTCTTAACGATGATTCTTCCTGTAACATCTCATCACCTGTGGTTTAATATATTTCACTTCTTTAAAGATAAAATAGCATTTCTATATATAGTTGCCATTACCTATACATCCAACAGTTTTGAATATTGGTTAATGGGGGTATATTATTGCATAACAGAAGTATATTATTGCTTTTAAGTCAATCCTCACAGATTTCATTCTTTTTGTCTACAAACTCTATAAAATCACCCCAAATGATCCAACCGAGGAGGTTGGAAGGGCACAGCTCTGTCACAGCAAATGGATCACTTTGCATAGGTGGTCTTTTGAATGTGCTTTACTTAAATTGTGTCGTAAAATGCTGCCATTTATGGTGAGAAGGAACTCATAAAATGCCAGGTAATGTTTACCTTACTGTTCATATGGGGCTTAGGATTTTGCTGGTCAACTTTTATGAAATCTTTAGCTTCCACTTAAAATTAAGCCTTATAATCCTACATCCCTTTAAACCTATTCCAACCCAAAAGGTGGCTCACTCTTTGGGCCAGCTGACCTATGCCAAGGTGCTCAGAGATGATGGGCATGTGAAGGCCATGTCATGTCATGCAGTTGGCATCCTCCTTAGCTGTGGTGCTTGCCTAGGAATGAGCCCTTGAAAGCACCATGGCAATGACAAAACCCTGTACCTGTTTGGGGAGTCAGTTGATTGTTTATTGTGCAAAGATTGAGAAATTGCTTTTCGAAGAGCAGACCAAAAGGCAGATCTGGTCCTAGCATCCAGCCGAGAGAGGGGTAGGAGAAGTCAGTGGCCTTGCATGGATGGTGCCTGTGAGCCCTCGTTCACTTGAACAAGATTTACCTGAAAAGTTAAAATTAACCTAGTTTTTGTCTTGGAGTACCTGCCTGAGGAGAACACTACCCTGGCTGCTTGTGGGCTGTTTTTTGTAGCTCCAGGCTTTGGCAAAATAAACTAGATTTTTAGTTTAAGTTAAGCAAACATCTTTAATTGCTTAATAACTTTTTTCTTATTTGATTTGTTTCCTGAGGGGAAAGACAGCAAGCCTATATATGTATAATTGTCATATGTACATGGGGGAAATGGGTGCAGTATGCTGTTCAGCAGCAGATTTGTCTATTTGTTTTGAAGTTTTTTAGTAGTTCATTAGCAAAGTTTGACTTGGTTGACGTGTACTGTGACCGCTGTTAGTATTTATGTCATGTTTTTGCAGAGAAGAGACCAGCCCAGCTGTGTCTGTGGTAGTAYGAGATGTGCTTTCACCATGTGGGTTAAAAGGACTTTGGAGAAGGGAGGGTGGCCTTAGGTGGTGTTGGCTGCTTGAAGCCTCTCAGGAGTAGGTCGGGAGTGAGAATTGGGTGGGAGCACATTAGAAGGGTGAAAGAAAYGGCCAGGACGTAGTTTGGCACAGGTGACCTTCAGTATCATTGCAAAACACAGGTACCCAGAGACCTGTGGGCATCCAGATGTGGGCAATGGCATAGAAGACATTTAAGAGGACTTATTTATGCCCAAATCCCATTTATCTACTCTGGAAATATTTATGCCCTGTTGTTCTCAGAGCATCTGGAAACTTCACCACCTTCTGGCATTTTTATGCACCAGAGAGTGCTAGCCATGAAGGGACGAGCAGTGTTGTGCAGAGACCCCGGGACAGCACAGGGTTCATCCTGAGCCTCTGACCAGGCAGCACTACTGTCCTTGTCACCGCACGGTCACTCTGTCCTCAGGGGAATTTCCTTCCCTGGGAGTGCCGGTGCCTGCACATGTGCCTTCCTCATGTGGCCCTAAACTTTCGAAGAACACAGTTCCATGTATAGCCTGACCGTAGTGCCAATAAGTCATTTATTTTCTATACTATCGTCATAATTCATAAAAATTCTCTCCCTCCTGAGGGAACGTTTTATCATCTGATAAGGGGCAATAGCAAGCCAAAAATATAAGGCCTTAACTAAATGATAAATACAGAATGACATAAGCAATAAAACATGAAAGAGTGAGCATGTATAATACATGCCAAGGATGGCTGAGGATCAATTTAAACTAAACGTTTTCTGTTAACATGAGAATTTTTGTAAACTGGAGAAAATGAGAGGGAAGAAAAGAATGATTTATGGAGTAATGTGTGGGAGGCATGTGGTGTTAAAACAGCTAAGGCTGGGGCATGTTTGTTCTACTGTCTCAGGAGTAGTTTGTCCCATCCTTACTCTCCTCCTGGCAAGCTTGCTGATGCCTTTTGTTGGACACATTTGAAAGTTGAGGTTTGATGTATCTGTATTTCCTTTTTTGGATGAACTTGGAAATGGAAAGCATTATTCAGTGAATTAAGCATCCACCTGACATAGCCTCGCGGATTAAATCTGTCTACTCACATCCCTTTCTGGTGCTCATGTCAATGCTTTGCTGAATTTATTTTCCATCTCCCTTTCCCGTGGGACGCTCACCTTCTTGGGCTGGTCTGACGGCACCATCGTTACTCACGGCATTGAGCAATATCTGTCTGACTCCTCGAGGAGCCTCATCTTCTGGCAGCAGTGCCTCTGAGGATGGCGGTGCTGCACATCGCAGGGGAGGTAGAACCTGGCCATTTATCACTCGGGATTTTCCAGCGAATTCATCATCATGCTTTAGGCTTGCAGTCCACTCCCACCCCCAAATAAAATCCATTTTCTGATCCATGACCTCATTCTGCATATAATATTTCAGCCCAGCTGCATGATTGGGTCCCGCATTTGCAAAACTGTAATTTCCCTGCCAGCTCAGCGCCTTGCTCAATTTTTTTTTTTTATTTCTTTTTTTTCGGGCTCATCACTACTTTGGCTACCTACATGGATACAGTGAGGCATATCATGAAGGCACAGACTTTGAGCCAGGAGAAGCAATCATAGGACCTCTGCGAGGCCAATTCTCCAAAGCTTCCCAGTGGGGAGCACAGATCGCTAATCATTGCAGGTCTATTTATGAGTTTGGAGAGCTTTCCAACTTCTAAAAACTTGCTGAGTTTATTTCAGGTACGTGTATTTCCAGGCCCATAAACATTGAGTTTTAACGTAGCTGCATCAGAGAAGAAAGTGAAAATACTGCCGTGTAAACAGAGAGCAGTGCTTCAGCCCCGCATCTCCCCTTTTAAGTGAGTGCATGGGCACATGAAGAGCGAGCGATTCTTAGATATATAGCCCACCTAGGTAAAGCACTTTCAAATGTACTTCATTTATTTATTCTAGGCCATTTTTTGGCCCAAAATCATCAAAAATTACTGTCTCTAGTTTCATTCTGCCCTTTTGAAATTGTCCAGATTTTGCGCTAAGAGTCTAAAGCCACAGCAAAGAAGCAGGCCAAGAGGGAAAGCTTTTGAAGAGTTCCCACAGCTGTGAAAACACGGGCCTCAGGCTGTGTGTAGAGTTACTTCAAACAGCTGCTTCAGGTGACTAAACACCTTGAGTCTCATTCATCAAGTGTTGTTTATACTGGCTGACAGACCAGACTTGGAGAATTAACTCTGAGAAAAAAAGATGTACTACATACCAAGTATGGGAAAGGAACTGAGTTCCCTAAATAAGAAAGAAAGGGAAAAAAGGGGGGGGGGGGGGGGAAGAAAAAAACTATACATTTTCAGACTGTTTTCAAAAAAAAAAAAAAAAAAAAAAAAAGGGAAGAGTCCCTTTAAAATAAAACAGATGAGGGCTAATTTTATTTCATGTTAATAGGCCTTTTGATGCCCTTTGCATGTTTAAAATCAGAGGCGAAACAATATCAATGGTTTGCCACTTCGTAATCATGCAAATAAAAGTGATTTGAATGATCCGTGTACATTGACAAAAAGCTCAGCTATAACCTGGTATAAAATCTCAGCGGTTAATTAGTAGCCTTGAATAACCTATTAAAATAAGACCCTTTTTCTTAACCATCCTCAACACAGAATATCAGGAAAAAAATGCCCAGTGCTGCCGCCTCCCTGCTCCCGTTTAGCATCAGATTGTGCAGATTCCACCCGTAGTTTTGGTACAGGACTTATCACTCAGCTTGAGATAACATTCTTTCATCTCATATCCTTATAAGAAGGTGACATGATAAGATATTTGCAAGCGTGTAACTGCTTTGCACGGATCAAAAGAGGAATGAAAGAAAATGACACAAGTCAGTGTCAAGTGAAGTGCTACTAGTTAAGCAAGCTTTAAATATTGAAGGGGATTTTTAATATTTCCTTTTAATCTCGAAATCTGTCACTTGGTGATTTTTTATAACATTGGAGTTGTTACTAACAACATTTTCCATGGTTTCATTCAGTCCAAATGCGAAAACCCACCCCATCTCAGTCATGGCAAATGTTGTAATTTCTACTGGCAATTTCTCATCCGCAACCCGGGCAGATTTCAAAGAAAAGGACATGTTTTTCAGGCGCTGGGATACTGTTGGGATCCTGATGTTTGAACACTGGCACTAGAACATAGGCCAACAGTGAGATTTTACTGTTTTTCTTGTTGTTTTTTCTTAACAAGCAGTCAGACTGCGAGGGTGACTATTCCTTAAGAGACAAAAATAGCGTTCAAAGGAAGAATTTAGCAGTAGAATATTATTTTAAAAGAAGATTGTTTCAGAGGCTGTTTCCCTGACAAACTTGGTAAATAGTTTGGCAGATACTTAAGCTGTTGGATTTGCATATGCATATATAGGCGCTGAAGAAAAATACCAGGTGGTTTACTTCTTAGCGCTGCTGAATAACAGAAAGTTGATGGCAGTAGATTTGCATCTTACTGTCTGGRAAAAAAGTTTCTCTGGAAAACAGGATTGCAGAAAAATAGATGAGTAGCAGGCTTAAATTTGTATGTGAGGAATATTGATGAACCAGATTCTCCCTTTACTTATGTTGAGGTATGTTCTTCACAGAGAAGGATCTCCCCATTGGTTTTTACCTAGGCYGACAGAGGCAAACCTAATTGGATAAAAAAACCCCAAAGTAATCCAGTGTATATCCAAACTAAGAAGATCAAATGACTGGAATAATGTCTTATTCTTTTCACTCTTGAAACAGTGTTGTGACTGGAAAGGATTAAAAACTAGTTGTTTATGTCCCCAGCTAACATGGTTTAGGACAGTTTCCCACATAATTTATAGCACAGTAATATTGGGCTTGTAGGTGATACCTACATTAGGTAAAAATTTAGGGATGCTTCACCTGGGAATTAAAAAAGCATGGAAACTGCAGGGTGGTTTCCATAGCAGGGATGCTATGGGATGCTGCAGCGGTGACTTAGCAAGGGCATGGCTTGGACAAAGTTGTCTATTTAAAAACAAGCACCTGGAGATGGGCAAGGTTGGTTGGAGACCTCGATAAYGAAGGAGTTAAGCCCCATCCCTTTCCAAGCCAAGGAGGGTTCGGTGCCTCGGTGTCCCCTCGCTGTCCTAGCTCTCTACCGTGGTGGCAACACCGAGCAGCGGGGGTTTCCCCTGCCCGTCCCGCTCCCTGCTCCGTGTTTGTGCCTTGCACGAGGGTCTCCACGCTGGCTGAGGGCATTTCGGCACCACTGCAACTGAAATCACAGAGATTAACGTATAGCTGTGGTCGTACACGAAATATATCAGATAAATATTGGTTCTTTTTGCAAGGCTCCAGGGGGAAATAAAATAGATTTGTAACGTTTATTTTCAATAAATTATTTTTTGAGTCCAAACAAAATATTTTTTTCTGTTTTGCTCATAATTTTGGACCGCGCAGCCACTTTTAACTTGGAATGGGTGACTTTCGGCGARCCTTGGCAGCTCAGCTCACGCTAAAACGCGAAGGTCTTACAACTTTTAATCAAAGCAGGCGCTGGGCCCGTTTGGGGCACAGGGCTGCTGTGCGTGTGGCCCCGCCGCCTCCACTGCGACCTCCTCGCTGCTTCTCCGGTGCGTTAGTGAATCTCTCATAAAATACTCCGGCATGCTGGAGGACCTGCAATCCCAAGCCTTGGGAAAGAGAGCAGGCAGGCCGACGCGTTGCCCAGGTGTCACTGTTTTATGAGGTGAGTGCCTCTCGCCCTCCTTCCTATCAACGCCGCTCTCCCTGCCAGGCTTCGAGTGCCGCCACCCCGTCTCTTCATCCGGACGGGGCTGCCAGGAGCCACTTACATTTCTGTCCCTTGCTGGGAGTTGAACACTCTCCAGATCCCTTGATTTCTCCCCCCTCCTCCTACTTCCAGTTTGATTTTTTAATTTTTTTTTTTCTCCCACTTTGATAATGCAAAGTTTGTTTGTTTCCTTAATTAAAACCAAAATTTCCCTGAAAAAACAAGAGTGCCTTCCAGCCTCGCACATATTCTGTTTGCTCCATTTTACTGTTGCTGCTAATTGCAGTTGTGCCTTTTCTATGAATCTGAGCCACGACATTTGCCTAAAAAAGAATAATCTGCCCACTGGAGTGAAATTAAAAGAAACCGATGATAATAAGAATCACCATTAGTAGCAACTGTGTAAATATGGTATTTTATAGAGTGTGGCTCCACATTTTGCGAGGGAGCTGAGAAATAATCAGATATCTCCTCTTTGGACAGCTCAGAGGACAATTAAAAGGTAATGATAATCTGAAAGATAGTAAATAATCACCCTGGAGGTATAAACGAGCCCCTCTCCTTTATTAACATCACAAGAGTCCTGGCATCAGTTTATAGCAGTTCAGATCAACTTCAGTGAGATGTTTGCCATGTTTCATTAGGCTGAGCTTGGTCCACTAGTTAAACAAAGAAAACACAGCAATAAATTATCTAGAATATACCTGGGCTCACGAGAGGCCACGTTAAGCTTTCACAGCTTGGTATTTTTTTCATGTAATTTCTAATTTATTTTGTACTTTAAAAGTTTGTTTTGGCTGGGATTGAAATTTAATTTGTTCTTCAAAGAAACATAACAATGGAAATACAAAGAGGAAGCTTTTGTTCTCTCCCTAGGAGTTCTGAAAGGTAATAATTATGAAATGATAAGATTCTAAATGAAAATGTCACTTGCAAAGGTTGAGGTTGAAAACAGCATAGACCTATGTAAAGCGAGAAAAGTCACATTTGATTCATGAACATAAATACAACCAGAATGATTTAATTTTAAATCATCTGATGATTTATTGTATAAATATTTTATAATTTTGAAAGGAAATTCTTCAAAGCACGGATGTCTGTGAGAACACAATGCAGCTTTGGAAAAACAGTACTCTTGTATTATTAATAATAATAGTAATAGTAGAAAGATTAATAAAATATCATAAACATAGACTAGAAGAATAGTTATTTGTATAAATTCTAACAACTGCTATTCAACAATACCCTAAATCAGATGTAGGAGTAAAGTTTTAAATTGTCTCTGTGCTCCGTATTGTTAGAGTGATCAGCATATCAATGGCCCTGTTTCTCTAGCTTTTTTTCCCCCTACTCAATGAGAGTATTATGCCTCAAGATTTAAAACAAATATGTTCCTTCAAATTTAGCTTTATACACTGTATTTCCTGATTTATCTGGAGGAATTTAACCCCTTCTACTTTGTCTGCTACCTACCTGTCTTTTCTTCTGGTTTTATTCCTGAATGTAGATGTTTCTGTAAAGGGTGAGTCATTGATACTTAGAAAATCTGTGTTTGCATACACATTACCTGCCTCCTCCTGTACATCTTAATCAGGCAAACTCTCATTGTCTGCTTGAGCAACATATTTTGATGGAGTTTTCCCATGAATAATATATGTTGGGTTTTCCCTCTAAACACAGGAGTACATTTTACAATGAAAACATTGCTTCAGCATTGGAGTTAGTATGAGACAGTTATTGCTGCCCAAGAGAATGACCTGAAAATGCTCATGCTGAATATCTCCTACTGCCTTGCAGTGACATAGAGCTCCCACACAGGTATTAAATATTTTCACGTGGAAAAGTTTCAAAAGAGGGTATGTTGCTGGGGGGATGTGAAGTCAGATATAAAGGAGGAAAGGACATGGTGGTCTGCATTTCCTTGCTGTCAAAAACATCTCTGCACTGATTGCTATCTTCATCTCATTTCAATTGTCCCTTTGAAAGAGATCAGACAATATTATCAACTCCTTCTCAGTTGTTTTACTTCCTCTGAAGTCTGGATATAGCTGGCGACCCACCTCTCCTCCCAGTGTTGCAGCCTTTTTTTTGGCTGATGCATTTATTTTGTCATTTGATGTCGTGCTATCAGTGAGGCCGAAGAAACCATCCTTCTTCCTGAACTGTTCCTGAGCTACGGTTATGTGAGATTTGACTTGCATTAAAAGTTACTTTTTTCAGTACCCAAAGTTAGATGTCCTGGGATGCTAATTTTGAGTGGAGAAAGAAGGTTTCAGTTTCTGTTCCTGGGCTGGTTGGATAAGCCTATGTAGAATAACCTACCTAGAGATAGGTTCCCAGTGGGAAATTCATTAGTTCTAAACCCRTTTCCTGTGTATGTGGGTGCTTTTAAAAATTAAGCGTTGTCAAATAATTGTGAGTACAGGAGCAAAACTGTGGTGCAATTAAAGACAGTAATATCTGTTTGTGAGCTTCATAAACCGTTTTTTCCAACATTTGTCCAGCTCTATCTTGGCTATGGCCAAGAGACCAAAGGATACCTCCTAACTGGTCATGAGAGGGGAGATGGTAAACTGTCCTTTCTTCTGACAGAACTTTTCTGGATATTCGCAATTACTCTCTACAGAAACTCTCATGTCTGCGTGCAAGTATGGGGAAGTTTCTCAGTAATCATTCTTTAATGGAAGCTACAAGGGGTTTGCGCATCAGCTTTTATTCTGTTCTTTTTTCTTTCTTATACTGAAGGATAGCAGAGTTTCACAAAAACAATGAAGCTATCAACTTTGTATTGCTATATTAGTTGGAAAAGGGGATTTAATCTAAACTGTCTATATCTCTGCATTGTGGGATACTGGGTGTTGATTAGATTCTAATTTCAACATGGCATATGGTATAATTCTTACTTGAAATGAACAAAAACACTCATGATTACCTGAACTAGATCTGACTCTAGTATTTTCACGCAACTGTGCCAAAACAAAACAAAAGGCAGCACAGGTATTCATTTGAATAATCAATTAAAAAATGCTCTAACAGCATTTGTACTTTTTGTGTTTGCTTTTAAAAATATTATCTAAAAAAAGAATATTATTAAGAAAAGGAATATTGTAAAAAAAAAGGAATTTGCTGGAAGGTGTCCTCATAGAAACTATTTTAAGAGGTTATACTCATTTAAAAGATAATTTTGTAGAAGTTGTATTGGATACCAACTTTTTAAAGGTTTTACAATCTCCGCTTACAAGATTACAAGATTACAAGATTACAAGCTACTGAAATATTTTGTTCTATCACTATGTGCAGTGGTAGCTTAGAAAATCTAGTAGACTTGCAATGAACTGACCACAAATGACTGCTGGTATAAAGTGGAAACTGGGGGGGTGGGGAAGTTAATATTCACATTTCATTTTGTTTTCTCTTTCAACTTTTTAAAAACATTTTTAGTCACAGTTGTAATGGGCTCTCTATCTTTGCACCCATAAAATGGGCAATCTCTTGTTGAACACAGGTCAAAATGTAGCCAATGTTTAAAACTCCTTTTCCTAACATGTACATCAGCAAGACTTTTGTTGATTAAAATGGTGGACTTTGCACTGTGGGGTATTACTGTTATTCCCAGTTTGAATTTAAAAATACAAAAGCAAAGCTACATAGCTTGTATAATTATTCTTAGTTGTATTGCAAGTACTTTAGATGATTATTTATATTGGTTAGCAGCAGGTTAATGGTCATTTGATTCATTACAGCAAACTGTTGTGGAACATTTACACATCTTTTGGTGCAGAGTTGTTTCTTTCTAAAATGAAGGCTAATGGTAGGGGATCATGAATATACATTTCKCTTGCAATTTGAGCAGTGGAACCTAAAAAAATACCCGCAAGACTTTTCAATGGGCCAGGTCGTCAGTCTCCCAGGAGAATAACCATCATGATCATATGAACCAGGAAGAAAGACCTTAGAGTGGACAGAAATTCTTACCTGAATTTTTCATCTGTTTCATAGAAGAGGAGAAAAACCTAGAAACCTGCTGTAGGTCAGTAGAAGAATTTCTTATTGACACCGCTGCAGATTATAGAACTGGAAGTTTTTATGTGGGCTGTAGGAAATACTGCTGTAAGGARAAGAATGACCTCGCATTCAGACATGGTCATGTTAACTCCTAAGTATTTGGCACATTTAAATACTTCAATAGGCCTAATTTTACATGTGAAGAGTAAATAAATATTAGGGAAAAAAATCTTTACAAAAAAAGATGCTAAAACAAACATATAGGTATTGTATTTTTATGTTGGTCTTAAAACAAGCCCAAGGCATTCTCCCACACTTTTTTCCAACATTATCTCCACCTGTAATAATAAAACAAGTCTTCTGATTACTGTGCTTTCTATTATCTCATGTCTGTATCTAATTTATTTGCTATCCAGCCTTACTTTTCCTGTGTTAAAGGGTTCTTTCTTTTTTGGTAACGTGATCCAAGGCCATGATTTAGTAGGTGTACAAGCCCCTAGCCCCCCAAAATTTTCTTTTCTCGCTGAAAAAAGTTTTAAGTTGTAAAATATTTCAGAACGGGATGTGTACCAAACTAGAAAATGAGGCTCCATTTAAATGATGCATTTTTAAATTCATGTAAAGGGTGAGACAAAATTGCCACTTTAGAAATATGCAATTGCAAAAACCCAAAGAGTACAATAAGTTTTAATGCGCTTCAAAATGTAATACCCCCACAATGATTTCTAAAATATTAATGCATTTAGAATGCAAAGTTGCTCATAATTTTAATATATATGTTCTCAAAGTTATTGGGACTACTTATGCTCCAACAGTTAAACACAGATTAAAAAAAATCGGAATATTAGAATGCACGTATAAGACTATCAATTAAATTAGGAGAAATTTTCCACAACACATTTGCAAGGTGTGAAAAATGGATAAATCCATTTTTTGTCCAAGTGTAATATGATTTTCTTGCATGTGTGCATTCATTATATAGAGTTAAAAGTACAGACTCTCATAACTAGCAGGAGATCATAGACTTCAATATGTTTCTTTGGTAAAAAGCTCGCTGCAGGTCTTGTTTTAAGACCTTTGTGGTGTTACAGCCAGATGCAATATTCATCCCTTGAAGTTCATGTCAATGGGAGCCTTTCCATTGTTTTCAGTGGATATTGGAGCAGGCCCTTATTATTCTTCTAAGGCATAGACTCCTTTGTGGTGATCCAAAAAACATGTGATTATCAGGACAGAGGAGATAGTATATGTGAGTGAGTGATTTATGCTTTGCTTGTTTCTGTTGTCTACAGAACACTGGTTTGCTACAAGATGAACTCTGATTTCAGGAAATTACCCACATTGTCAGCAAATTTGCTTGTCCTTCTTTAGCATTATGAACAGCCCATTTTTCATGTTTTTAGAAATATTTTAATGCTGGACTTTGATATATTATTACCACATGGTCATATCACAATAAACTTTCCACCGCACACATACAGACTTGAAGATTCTTAAAAAAATAGTATCAAAGGAGCAATACCCTTGGGTCCCTGCAGAGATCCAAAGGAAAAGCTCTCCCTAGAGCTGGCTCAGTTTTACTTTTCCCATAGATAATCACAGTACACAGGAGTCAGAGGTTCCAGTCTCAAATTTAGCCTGAAGAATGAGGAATTTTGGGAAAAGCAATATACAAGCTGGGTAGTCAGAGAGAGAAAGATTCAAAGGAAGAAGTGCCAATCTGCATAAAAGCAGTAAAACAAAAATATCATAAAAAGCTCAAAACTGTCGATGTGTAAAAGCAACACATATTGATATCAAGGGGAGTTTCGTATATGGAAAGGCGATGTAAGTCCCGAATTTGTTGCATGAAAACACACACCATAGAAGCTGCAATTAGGGTCTTCTATCTTTTGTGGGATTTTTTTATTACCTGAAGGGAAATTACGAACCTGTCCTTGAGAAGAAGGCAGGGGTTTATCATCTGCTTTGTCAAGAGGAATGGGAAGTTGCCTTTCCTATAAGTCTTGTTTAAGCAGACAGAAGTAGACAAGGGCTGATTAAAATTCTCCAAGAGTGGAAGAGTTAGCCCTGAGCCAAGTCTGATGGCCAGGTATGTAATTTGGAAAACACGGTTGGGTTTTGGATGGGTTTTTTTTCCTCTCAAAGTCCCTGTAAGTAACAGAATGGTGATTCCCTGTGCTGATCCGTACCTAGGCTGAGAGCAGGGTTGTGTTAAGAGCTGAGACAGCTGCGATGAGGGCTTTGTTTTCTGTTATTAGCTATAAGAAAGGCCAGTGTGTCCATTTGAACTTAACTTTCTTTTCTAGCCCATTAAAGTATCAGCCTGAGGATCTGAAAGCAAAAAATTAAAAAAAAAAAAAAGACCATTATTTTTTATCAAGCTTGAAATTCCTCTCTCTGAGGCTGGTCAAGTACTGGCAGAGGGGCCCAGTGGGGATGTTAGGAGAGGTTATCCTTGGAGATGTTCCAAACCCAGTTGCAGAAGGCCCTGAGCAACCCTTTCTAACTCTGAGGTTGGCCCTTCTTTGAGCAGGGATTGGACCAGATGGCTCTAGATGTGCCTCCCAAGCTTAGTTATTCTGTGGTTCCATGACAAAATGAGCCATGCCAAACCCAGACATATGTAGCTGAAGTTTGTGTTGGTGTTCCATAGCGTTTACTGACTTCAAGCATGTATTTGGGAAGGGAAGTGAAACTAGGTATTTTCTATCTATTAGGCACAAATATATCTTCCCTTTTAGATATGTGACAATAGGAGGCATGTTTAGCAATTTCAAATTAACCTGATAGAAGCACTTTGTATGAAAGCACTTTGCTTTCTGCTCTGGCTCTTTGTAAACTATAAAATATTGAAGTGCAGCAGAGAACTACTGAGTCAAAAGAAATTAATGCAATATGTTGAAATAATGAAAATATCACTGGAATCAAAGAGGATCCCAGTATCTCCCATAGCCTGCAGTCTGGAAGTTTGCAAATGCCAGTGAGCAGGTCGGCTGTGAAGCAATCCTGCTAAATAGCGCTCAGTTGCAAAGGTAGCCCTCACCTCTCCAGAGTCGGCAATGCCTCCCCACAGCATCAGATCCTTCAGATTTCGGAGTTCTGCTCTGTTTTTCTCCAAACCGGTTTCAAACTCCACCAAATTAGCTGCCATGGGTTCAGTATCCAAGCAGGCAAAAAGAATCTCTTTTCTAATTTTGTAAAAGGTGGAGGCTTAATCCACCGACGTTAAGTGATGAGGTTAAAGAAATAGCCCAGATTTTTTGATGGAGGGAAGGATAACAGGACCTTTCTTTTTATATTCCCCTAATTCTTTCTGAAAGCATGAGCTTTGCCTTACAAATTCAAGATTGCTCCTGGAAACTAATTTCAAGGTTTTCACTTGCATGAAAAACCTGTACCTAAAATCCTTTTTACCACATTCTTGTTCCGTGTAACTTCCCGTGTCTTGAGTTTTTCCATTCGGGAGAAACCGAGGGATCATTTTGGCAATTATTATTTCCTCATAACTATAAAGCCTCATCCACCACATCTTACAGTCTCATGTATAACGGGGATAAGCTCAAATGAGCTCACTGCATTAATATTTTTAGACCTGATCTGCATATTTTGCCCTGTTTCTTTGGTGATACGAAGCAAATTTACTTTATAATGATCAGTCTCACCTTTCCCTGTGTACCTTTATTACAAGATAGAATATTYGTTTTGAAACATGTCACAAAAAAAGCTGCATGGGTTTCTAGGACAAATGACATTACTGCTATAGCTCTACAACCTGCTTAAGGTTATAATATAGTAAGTGAGGAGAAAAAAAGATTTTGCTTATAGCCACCCAACCAGAATTGACGTGTTCTTCTAGCTTATTAGTATCACTTAGTCTTCAAACGGATGGCTCACCAAAGTAACATTTCTTCTGAGGTTCTGGATATTCTTGCTCCAGCTTGTACATGGCAGCCTCTGATATTTTTTTGATTTCTTTGCACTTTGGGTTCTGTTTCTTGCTGGCAAAACTGAAGTAAAAAAACACCTGGATGTTCCTGGGCAGTTGGGAAGAACTGTGTTGAGTTTGGATATGAAACAGGGGAAGGTTCAAGAGATTAGAGCATGTTGTTTTGTTTGAATTAATTGAGCTCAGGAGCTCCAATAGGCTATAATTTGTACCTGGCATAAACAGGAGCATTATTACTCTGTCTTCTCCCCGGGAGCCAGTCTGCTTCTTTCTGCAAGCAAGGACGACTTAGGCAGAGGCTTTAGACCCTTTTCTTAATAATTCCCCCTTTGCATCTTTATTGCAGGCTTGGTAGTCTACCTTTATTTGCATTTAGCTGCATTTGCCATCTACTTGCTACTTAAAAGATCTAAATCTTTCTGTGCGATGCCGGAGTCGTTGATCCTGCTGCATGGATTAGCTGTTTAAAAGTGTGTTCTTGGCTGTGCAGGTTCGTGTATCGTATCCATTTCTCTAACGTTAGGAACACCACCCATTGACAGCAGGCCTCATCAACAAGTACAGTCAGAAAATGGCCAAGAATGTCAAATATTTATCCCTTTTAAAAAATTTAATATGTTCTCCTGGGGCCTGATTACAGAATTTTTTAATGCTTACAAATTTCTTCAGTGCAACAGTACTAGTTTGTTTCCAAGGAAACAAATGTACTTATACTGCACTGCACACATTCTTAATCATTAAATTCTATAATCTCCCTGGCTCGTTCTTTCTTTTTCTCTCTCTCTTCCCCTCTNTTTTTTTTTTTTTTTTTTTTTTTTTTTACTGGAGTCCCCAGATACAATTTAACTGCAGGTAGACTTTCAAATATGTTCTCAACAAAGGATTGTTTCAAATTACTGAAAAAAAAAACCCCTAATTGTCAAGAGCTTTTATGAAATCATCTTAATCAAGATAAATATGTATTCTTTATTCCTCTACTATTTAATGTGCAAATTTATTTTTCTGAAGCAGATCTTTAGTGTGGTTTGATGTGAAATGTCTGGGTACGAGTGATATTTAAAAATCAATCTTAAATGTATATTTTTTTAATTCAGGCTCTGCAGATTATGTGTGTTTATGCAACACTGTTTCCGTATAGGAAAAAGTACATGAGCCTATATAGAACATTACAGATATACATATTTACATATAAGACACTGACTTTGAATTTTTCATTCTAAATATACTAAATAATAACTGAGAACTAATAGGAGCTCACTGGAAGGACGACACATTTTTAAAGTGACATTTTAGCATTCAAACCATTCATATTCTTCAATGTGAATGTAATTTTTATCTAAATGATTTCAGAGGAAAATTGATTCATTTGACTATAGTGCTCCTAAGACCAGTGGGAAGCTCATCATCTTAATATTGAATCTGTAAATCCTTTCCACTAGGGATGATTAACAGCTTTGTCAAGTGTTTATTTTACTTTAAGAAGAATATGTAATTTCCTGGCATAACTCAGACAGATTTCAGTCTATTTCTTCTTTTGCATGTCACATTCATGCTGCAGGTTAGCATGATCTAGCCTACCTCTATTAGACTTCTATTTTGAGCAGTAAAAGGATAGCCTAATAAGTTTTCATAGTTTAATGAGCGTACATCAGTTTGCCCTATGATTCATTTATACTTGATAAATAAAAAACCCTCAGCAGTCCTGATAAGAAGTAATAACGGGGAATTACTTCCAGATGGCACTTTTGCTATACTACACGTGTGGTCTGAGCTACCCATGGGATATAAACCCTGTATTAGCGCAGCGATGTGCTGCTCATATGACTGCTGTCTGGAAAGCGGTGGTGAACCCTTCCTAGTGGCAGGACAAGGACAGGCAATAGGGTTAYGTGGAAGTATTTAGCTGTGCAGTGACATTTACATGCTCAGCTTTGCACGCGGAGTCCAGGGGCAGACATCGACAAAAGCTAATGCGAAAGACAATGTCCTATATGCAACCCTAGTGTTGTGGTTTAATTAAGATGCCTTAGTTGGACTATCTGATCATCTACAGATTCTTAATCATATACTGTGTCAGATAACAAAAGGTTATTGAAACATACACATCCCCTCAAAAAAAAAAAAAAAAAAAATTCACACTCCTATAATTTCCCATGTCTAACAATTTAAGACACATAGCCCTAACATCGTTTTTTGGGATTTCATTTGTGACATTTTCCTTCTTCAGCTGCTCATATAAAATATATATYTGTGTTTTGGCCACAACTTTGATGCTGAGGAAGATACTATATAACAAAGGGAGTGAGAAAAAGGTATATCAAGAGATTCCCCTAAAGGTTTACAAATCTGAATTATTCTCACTTGTACAAGAAAGGGGAAAATTCTGTCCTTGTGCTGCTGTTTGTCCAGCTAAATCTCAGATTTTGTGGGGGTGAGGTGGGAAATGTGCATGAACAGTTTAACTTTATAGTGGCCAGTAATGAGCTGTGTATGGTTTGAACCTTCTTGTGCAGATCGGCAAAGTAACAGACTCGGGGGGGGGGGAAGAAAGTTTGCTAGAATCTATAGGTTTCTCTTCCAAGATGAGACTAATTACAGCCAAAACCATCGGTGAATGCTCCTGCTTTAAGAATAAATGTTGTGAGCATGATTGCCTTCAAAACAGGAGTGACACAAATCTATTCTGCTTCTGAAACGGTATCATCAAGTTTTGTTTGGTTTTGGTGTTTTTGCAGAAAGTGCTATGTGCTCTTTTCTCTCCAATTTCCTGCTCAAAGTCTAAAATAGAAATTGCAGATTAGAAAATCCTTTGAGAATGGGGTTCAGCAAGTGAAACTGTTTGAAGGTAAGTTTCATACTAGTTTGACTGAATTTAATGAGCCATTGTTAGGAACCAAGCAAGCAAGTATTCTAGTGAGGCAGGAGGTATACACAAGCTGTCTTTTTAAGAAACCATTGTAAATCTGATAACAAAGAGAGCCTGACTTTCTCCTTGAATTACCATGTTGAYAAAAAGTATACTGCATGCACTGATAGCAAATGAGATACATTCTGCTAGTAAAGAAAATTAGACCTTAAATTTAACTCTATAAACCCTAATGTCTAGGGCAAGGGAAAAGCCAGAGTCATGCTGAAAAGCAAGCTGTTGCATCAGTGTAGAGTGAGACACAGGCTGTGTATAACTCCTTGTTCTGAAACAGAACATTTTGTGCAACTTTGCTGTATGATTAACAAATGTATTTTAACAGAAACTAAAAGCACAGGGAGAAAAAAAAACCCACAACATAGCAAGCTGTGTCTTTAACCAGTAGGGATTAAACAATTCACTTTGTTATCTAGGAGGCATCCAGGTAAAGGTCTCTGGTTCTGAGGGGCTGTGCTCACTCAGTGCTTGCTAACCTTGGGCTGGCTGCTTACAATGTCTATCTTTTCTTTAGCCTGAAAAGGGTTTTTTAATATTTAAAATTATTAGTTTATAGTATCCATGTAATTTCTTCAGCCATAGGGCTTTAATTTCTTTGATGTGCATCCCTGTTCCAGCTGGTACTCCTACCACTCCTGCTGTCTCTTAGCCCTAAGTAAGGTTTCTCTCTTTGTTAAAGCTGGTGCCACTGATTTGTCTTCAGTTCTGAGAAGGGCTTTTATCCATTTTAAAAGTGATGCTGCTGAGACAGCTTTCCTTTGCCCTGAGAAGAAGATTTTTTATTCATATTTGGTGGTTGGTTGTTGGGTTGTTTTCTTTTTCTCTTTTTTTTTTTTTTTTTTTTTTTTTTTTTTTAAAAGTTTTTTTTTGGAGATGTGTATTTCTCTCGGATTGTCTATGGGGTCCCTTCACGTTGTGTTTGTTCCCAGCCAAAGCATTTGGGAGAAAACAGCAAATTTCCCCTCTTTCCAGGAGCGTGGGTCTCCCCACCCCACTGGGGGCCACACGCAGTATTGCCCTAAAGGGGATCTTGGCTGCACCAGGGTGGAAGACAAGAACTGAGAGTTTTCTCATTCGGGGTTTTTTGTCAGGGAAGATTAGCCTGGACCTTTCTCCTTAAACTATTCAAACTATGTTTCCTCTGTAAATGTACTGGAGCCAATAATTTCCTTGTGAATCTAGCTCATAATTTGTTATTTAAAGTAAATGCGTTGAGTTTATACATTTATGGCTTCCTGGACTTGCCTTCCTAGACTGTTTTCCCCCCTTTAATGTTTATAATCTATTCTATACTCGGTCGTTTACCATTTTTTTGGAAATGCATTTAAAATGAAAATGTTTTAAATTATCTTTAAACAGATAACTAAAGGYATCTTTTGAAGTCATCTGGTCTTGCTTGGTGACTTAGGTTGTTGGAGCACACAAGAAACATTTATTTTATGTAGCACCTTTCATGTAGACAAATCCTAAAGTACTTTATATTAATCTTAATAAAAAAGAATATATATCAAATACCTGAAAACTAATAAAATGCAATAGATTTAGATTAAAAAGATCTTATAAAAAGACTGCAGGTCACTCTTAAAAATAGAAACAGACTCTGAATATGGAAGTGCTGGCCAGGAGACCTCAGAGACTGGACACTAAAGAGAAGACTTTTTTTTCCACAGGATCCTGTAATACCTGCAGCAATTCAGAATCTATTGGGGGGGGGGGGGGGAGTTTATTTACTGTTAAAACTAGCAAGTCATTCCATCAAAGACAAAATTAACTTGTAACTTGGTATCACCGAAGGCCCTGCTGCCATCTACACTCTGAGAAAGAGTTTCAGCCTTTTAACAGTTTTCTTTTTTGGAGTCAGTCAAAATTATGAACGATCTGGAATATCTTCTATTGCCTGCAGACTAGACAAAATGCTGTTATGCAGGCCAGCAAATAAAGCTTTACACTAATCAAATGCTCTGCTGAATAAAATATGAGCATGTTATTTTGCATAATAAATAGCAAGCCAAAATATAAATTGAACAGTAGTACTAATAAATAAATAAGATCAACTAAAGCTGGTTTTTAGAAACAAAAATTTCTAACTTCCTCAATTATGTACGTGCGTGTGTGTGCATGTATGAGTATGTGTGTGCGTGTGCATTAGTGTGTGTAAAGGGAGAGGCGAAATGGTGGCAATGTATGATTTTTTCTCTACCTTTTTTGTGTCGCTCTCTCTTTGGATCATCGAGAGTTATACTGGGGAAACAAGAACCTTTGGCAGTATTTTCTCTTTCTTCCCTGATATCTTGCTGCAAATGGAACAAGGTTGGGTGCTGCTTTTTTTTTTTTTTTTTTTTTTTTTTTTTTTTTTTTTTTTTTTAATTAGGAGTAAGTCTCTACTATCTATAATGTGAGGAAGGTGGGAAGCCATTCCTTTCAGTAGTGGCAGGTGATCTTAATACAGAAAGAACAAGTAAAGAAACCCTTCTTTGCTTGCCTTGCAAAGCCAAAACCTTGCACTCAGTTTCTACTTTCCCGAAACAAAACAGATCCTCTTTGCATTGATATAAAAACAGCTAAACTATTTCATTTATGGTTGCTGAGAGTCCGGCCGCTATGTCTGCATGTAGGCAGAGAGACCGCAGGACGGCGGGTGGCTGCCCAGAGCATCGCCGCCCAGGCGCCTGTCCTCCCTGGCTCTGTGTGCTTTGGGGAAGTTTTCTCCCCATCAGGGAAGACCAGAAAAGAGGAAATATTTTATTTTTGGAATATCCAGATTTTCAATGAAATAAGAGACTTTCAAGGAAAAGCAAGCTTATTGCCATAGTGCAGGCCTGTATTGGGAAAAGGCATTTTCAACCAGTTCTAGCATACGTCTTTAAGTCTACATCTCCTTTATTTCCTACCTAAATGCAGACTATATGAAGAGGTTTAAGCAGCCCAATGTCAAACTGGACTTTAAATTCTGACTAAAAGTCTATGGGACAGAAGGGCTTTGCGGTACCCCTGCCATAAACCATGACAGCAACTGAAACAAACTCAAATAAGGATTCTTTTTTTTGGGGGAAGTCATGTGTCACCTGTCACCACTGGCTACCACCAAAGCAGTAACAAAAATCTGAAGATGTCGGCAAATTTTCAGTTACCTCATTTCCTCTTCTCTTTTTTTGTTTGCAATCATGGGAGAGCGTCTGCTTATTTTTGGAACAAATATCAGGAAACTGCTTTGCCTCTTCTCTTTGCTTTCAGTTTCTACTCTGAGGCTACAATGGAGTAGCATGACTGGAGCCAGGCAGAGGTCTTTCCAGTGGGGTGCAAGTGTTTGTGGGGTAGCCTACAGCTTTGTCCTCATGCCAGACTGAAGCTCTCAACACGACAGTGTCCGAGTCTCCAGGGATGGAGGGAGCAGAGTAAGCGAGAAGTGAACTTGTCTTAGGGCTGCACCACACTGAGTCCGTTCCCAAGTTTCTTCTCAAAAATGGTGCCTACTGATACCTACAAGACATGTAAAACCCGTAATAGAAGGATTATCTTTTATTCCTCTCTTTCTTTCTTTCTCACAAAGCCAGGCAATGTCCAAGACCATTTTCTGTTATTTCTCAATGAATCTAGGCTCAGGTCCTTTCCTAAACCTACAGGTAATGCTTTCAGTTACAGCTTTAAATTTTCCTCTTTGATAACCGTAACCACCACCTTCCCCTCTTCTTTGGGATACTCATTCCTTCCATATCTCACTTTAGCAAAAAAAAAGAAAGCCACCTGAGATTTCTTACTTTTTCTCCCATTACCTCCTAATGCAACAAGTTTAATCTTCAGAACTGTTCTCCCAATTTATCTCAACTAATTCCCGTCTGCTATTCAGGGGAACACCCTCGCCCATCCTGCTGTCAGTGTCTTGGATATCTATACATAATTTTGCATCCAAATCCCCCAAGTGTCTGACTTTCTGCTTAGAATCCATAATTCACAGCACTAAACATCTCATTTTCCATATATATATTCAGTTAAGCCACACTGGATGCGGAGTAGCCCAGTGACTGTTTAATACTTGTTTTTTTGAGAAGTCATTTTGAGAACCCAAACTTTAGGCCTATACGCCTCAAGTGATACCTAGGTGTTTAAAGCTTCCCTGAACATCTTCCTGAACCTTTTTCTTTATGTGTAAATTAACGTGAACGTTTGCCATAGTGACAAATACAGCAAAAGTAATGAAAATGAATAACCCATGCTCATAACAACCATTTTCTAAAGTCGAGGTTCCTTTTTCCATAAACTGTTAATCCTAAATGAGCACATTTATAGAATATGTTACCTATTTGCAGGTAACTTGTTAAGAGAAAACAAGGTCCTTATTTGTCATGTAATTTATTCTCAATTAATAACTCAAGCATCTCTTTTTGTCTCTTTGACCTCTAGATATGCTAAAAAAGAATAACAAATAAATCCTATTAAATGAAAGTACTTGTATTCACATTCCTGCTGTCTACTGAATACGTTTTCCCTGAAAATTTTTTGGCTTGCCTATTGGTGTTGGATAACACCACATTTTATTAAAGATCTGTGAAGTGCTTCCTAAGATGTTACATAGCGTATTTTTTTTTTTAGACAGTAAGTTTTGCAAAATCTTCTTGGCTTTGCATAGGTGATAACAGGAAAAAAGAATAATGAGAGAAACCCTCTTCTTTCAGGTTTTTTTAATTGAGGAACAAATTATTTCATAGTTTCTCATTAGTTATTCCCATGGATTCTAATGACAAGGTGCCAACTTTCACACTTTAAACAGGTTAATTAATCAGGTAGTAATGAAATTGGGTGATACCTGCGTGTTGGTGTGCCACAGCACCTAATAATGTGCTTAAACGTCTGTAAACCTGAAAGGATATTTTCAGCTTCAGCTCTTCTCAGCACTGCATAAATAAATGCTTGTTAGCTAATAGGCAAACTATTTTTAAAGTTACACTTTGGTTACCATTATTACTTATGTCATATAAAGTAGATGTTGATATTTCTGCTCTTTTTAAGACTATAAAGGGACACCAAGAAAGCTGGAAGACCTCACAATTGAAGTGTTTATTTTCCTTCTATCTACTGGCCATATGTGTTACATATTTTAATGCTATTTCTTTCCCTGGGAAAAAAAAAAAAAGAAAAAAAAAAAAAAGAAAAAAGAATTGCACTTTCATGATCTTCTAAGATAAAATCAATGCAGGAATCCAAGCAAGTAGGAAGAACCAAGATTAACAAAGTAGCATGTGTGCACAAGGAAGGAAACACATTTGGAAAGGAAAAGAAAAGAGAAAAAGAAAAATGACAAAAATTGATTTTCAGGCTTCCCAAGAGCAAATATAAATAGATGTGTGAAATACCTAATTTAAGAAATATCTTAATAATCTTTTCAAGAATTCCATAGAAGTATCCTTAGCTAGAAGAGTGGCTTGTAGCTAGTTGTGCCGGAAGGGATATAAAGAAATTGTTGAGTTTAATTTTTGTATTTGAAGTTTTAAGACACAGGTGTTTAAATTATTTATGCAAATAAAAGATTCCACAAATTTTGTCGTCTTTCTTGCCTGTGATTTGCTCACAGAGCTATTCTGATTTCTAGGAATGTATTTGTTATTTTAAAATATTTACTGGATAGTTTATGCAAACAAGCATTGGACTTACTCATGCACTGATCATTTCTACCAGTCATTGTTTATAATAAACAATTTGTCACTAAAATCACATGGGTATTGTATCCGTTCCCTTACTGGATATTTGACTGTTTTTAAAACGGGGAATAATGAGGATGGAAAGTGAATGAAGAATAACAAATAAAGCCTTTCCTCATATGAATTTTTGAACAAACAAGCATTTGGGCCAAACTTAAAAGGTCTTGCAAATATTTGTATGAATAAACTGCTCAGGGCTCATCTGAACACTTGCAGAGAGCAAATAACATGACCCCACAGAAAACGGCAAAGCAAATTTCCAAGACATATTTGCAGAAGAAATCTTCAACAGATACTTTGGATTGTTTGACCGCATATGTCCCAGAGTTCACTCACAGTGAACAGGTTACTGAGCTTGAGGGCACCTTCCTGGCAAATAAGTTTAAATGTGAACTAAATTTGTGGTATCAATGTTATATAGTTTTTTAATAAATCTCTTTTTTTTTGTTTGTTTAAACAGCCTTTTGTTTTTCAGGTTAATTTCTGAGAAGTTTTTTTGTAAGCCTAATAGAAGATTTCAGCAAAATTCTGTTGACTGATGAAAAACTCTGCTATGGAAAATGCCAGCAATTTTCTTTACTTGCTCTAGTGCATTCTTCTAATAACTTTTTGCTCCATGTTTTATTTGTTTGTTTGGGGAAGGATTGCTTGTTTTCTTGCTTTTAACTGGTGGGATCGTCAGTTGGGAAAAATTTTCTTTCCTGGGATAGAACTTAATATAGCTGGAAGTACCAGGAAGTCAGCAAGTAATTGATAAATGCAGTGAGTAAATGGTAGCTTATCCAACAAAAACGAAATTTAAGTTCTCAGGACTAGGTGGTCTAAAAAGATTAAGCTCCACTCTGCTGGGGTATGCTGAATAATGATTCAACCACCAGTGCATCTCTGCCCTGCATCTCCCACTCTTTTTATTTTACACGTTACAATTACCAGCCATGATCTTCATCCATGAGTTATTGTGGGCAACAGGCCATAATCCTCATTCATGACCAGCTATAACAAAAAACAAACAAACAAACAAACAAAACGAAACAACAAAACAAAAAAACCAAACCAACCAAAAAAAAAAAACCCAACAAAAACCCAACCCACCACACAAAACAAAAGCCCTTCATGCTACTTAGAGAGAACATGACATTATGCAGAGTTTCCCTCATTCTAAGCACAGTATGGAGATACAACAAATGCCACAGCAAAGATGCTTTTAAAGCATTTGTTTAAAAAAGATGTAACTTCCCTAAGTTGTTGTGGGGAAGAGAAAAAACAGGGTGGAATTGCAAACATGTATATCATTACTGCAACTGCATTCCATTTATTTTCCTTTGCAAAATAAATTACATAAATGGGGTTTGTATTGTTAGCTATTCTTCATCCAGAGATTGGGATAATTAGGTTTCAAATACGGTGATGTTTAAAAACACATTTAATTTAGTAAAATTGGTAAGGAAGCTACAGCAATTAAAAATAAAGGACAAAAGTTTCTTTTGCCTTCCTGGGTAATTTGGGGTGAATTTAGACTATGGCATTAGAAGTACAAAAGGTAACTAAAAATGCCATTAAATGAAATGTTCCAAGTCCAAGCAATTTCCTTCTTAACAGAAAGTAAAATGCAAACAGAGATTACTAAAACCCTGCTGTGTTTAATTTAAGTGTATGTAAGCCTTTTACTCACAGTTATTTTGTCTGGAGATAATCATGTAGATCCTCAGTGGTCAGAGCTGTGAAGCGTGTGTTGTCAAAAGTTGCTCACTCTTTGATTCCCCCTCGCTTCTGTCAGCCATGGTTCACATCATGCAAGCTCGGCTCATTCATCTTCTGACAGGGTGGGATTCTCCCATTTCTGTCTCCATCAATTTGTTCCTGTCGCCTCTGGATTGCTTGCAGAAATACCGAAAAAGTGTGTGAGTTGGGTGTAAATTATTATTATTTATACGGCTAACAGTACCATACTGTAGGCATGGAGCATATTATCTCTTACAGCGCGGCAGCAACAGGCAGGGGTAGGTTTTTAAACTAAAGGGTAAATTTGGCATCTACTGTAGATTCATTATTCTACAGAAATGAAAGAGTTGGAGATGCATTAGATAGAGAGCCATAGAGTGACAAAGGCTGTGTTCTGGAGAGGTTTGATATGGACATCTGAGAAGCAATTACATGCAGCTAGAAATTAGGGGCTGGCGCCTACAATACAGTCCTCTCTAGGGCAAGGAAGTCAATGGGAAGTTTTGTCTGCAAAAAGGGGTGTTGCGTGGGAAGTTTCTTTTGTTGTTGAGCTATTTTGTATTGATGCTTTATATTGGTACCTTATATCTGGTTTAAAAGTGGTCCAAGAGAAGTGAGGGTTTTTTTGTTACCCAGTGCTGGAAATGTCTTGATTCGTAACAAAGTGTTCAGATGTGGACGCTGTTTAGACGGTCGCTGTTGCTTCCTTAGGGAACAGAAATTGCATTTAATGCAATGCAGTGGAAGCAGAGTGGATGCAAAACCGTTTATCTTTGCCAGTTGTAGAGTGTTGAATAATCACAGCAGCCACCAGCTGGGGATGAGCCAAAAGCCATGATGCATTGAAGGCTGATGTGCTCCTCAACTGGCAAAGGCAAAATTGCAGTACCCCAGAGGCCAGGATTCAGACAAAGCAAAACAAAACTGGGAGATTTAACTGCAGCCTGACTGCCAGCATGGGCACCCTGCCGCCAGCACGTCCCATCCTGCGACTTTAGGTAGTACCTCAGACCCATCAGCTGCTTTTGGCTTGCTCTGTCGTGCTTGCTTATGTTGCCCTTCGTTTTCGGTATATGCCACTGCTGTAGCTGCATATGGATTTTAATGCTAAGATCAAAATGTAACATATTTTTAGGAGCTCAGTTCCTGTGAGACTGGAATGAAAAGACAGTGGACCAAGCGATGGTCAAGCAAGTCGTTCTCAAACATACATTTGCATCTCATATTCCTTCACTCACACAAAGCATGTTGTACTCTCTTGTACAGATCATCAAGCAAGCGAAACACAAGTTACTCAGCTGCGTTAGAGTGATATTTTATAACAGCAGATGAAGTGTACTGAAAGTGTGCCTTCCTGTATGTGTTTATTTCCACTCATATCTGTACTATGCTAGCTGTTTTGCAAACGGAAAAGGAAGAACGTTTCAGTGTCTCATCAAGTCAGCCTTTGCGGAGAGATGGAAATCTGGTGCAGGGAGGGAATATGCCTTATCCCCCGCTATAGTTAAACTAGTTGTAAGCCAGTTAAATTTGTTATAAGACAAGTCGTGGTGGTATCAGCATATAACACGCGATGGTATGAGTGCAGTTATTTTTGTAGCTGTATAATGTTTAAGCTGTCCATTATAGCTTCCTATGGGGACCACGGAGGAGAGGGGTCTTTCGGGAGCCCGTTACTTTGGCAATGGCAACATTCATGCCTACCGTCACAGGGACAGTCCATACTGATGGAGTGCGTGGACCTCCAAGTGAAGTGCGAGATCAACGTCTCCTCCGCTGCCCCTGCCTTAGATCTTGAACCACACAAAGATTTAGTCTCCAGCCTCGCCTCCCCGAGCCACAGGGTGCAGGCTGGGCATGTGGAGAAAGTCAGCTGGGGGGAAGCATCAACTTCCTACTGTCCCAGACACTTTCCAAAGGCAACTCCTTCCACTAAAGCTGGACATCTTTCCTGAGCAAAGCTTCTTTTAATGAAAATGTTTCTTTCTGTGTGATTCTTTTGTGTTTTCTCATTGAGAGGGTGGGTGGGTTTTTTTGTTTTGTTTTYTTTTTCTGTTGAACATGATGATGCTCCTTTTTAGCTTATAGGCTACTTCTGTGAACTCAAGCTCAATTCACACCCACAAAAAAATCACATCTCCTACCCTCCAGAAAAAAGGTGTTTCCCTCCATCATCTGGGCAGGAAAACGTAAAGATGACCGTGATATTAAGTAAGACCTTTATATCTTAGATTTTTCTGTTGTCTTTGGTACAGTGAGTGAAGTAGCTCTGACACGTCTAGTTCTTTTAATGTAAGAGTAACCAGAGAGAGAATGATGGCAATTACGCCTCTGCGGGGAAGAACCTCTGCYGGGAGGTACCAAGAGCCCTGTTCTGACTCTGTTTTTCTTTAATGTGCTCTGGAAAATTGAATATGAATTAGTTGGACGCAATGCAGAGTCTGGCTTTCCATTTCACCTGGCCTGACTTCTGCAGCTCAATGCCATGCCATTACCCCTAGCTGGGAGACGTGACTGACAAAAAGAAAAAAAGGGAAAAAAAAGGAATTTGTATACAAACAGAAAATAATGACAAAATCTGTATTAGATTAATTGGATATAAAGCAATCTTAAATTGGTGCGCTTACTTTTTTCTACTGCAAGTATTGTGAAGGGTTTTTTACCTTGTCTTTGAACGGCTCAGGATAGCTTAGCTGCTCTAGGTCTTCTACAAACTTCTCAGTGCTTCGAACAGGAGATTTTTCTCAGTTACAGTCATTTGTCCTGTAGTAATCCATCTGACAGCAAAATTGAACAGAAACACGGCTTCTGTAACACGCTATCTCCCTGGCACGAGGAGACACACTGAACATATGCAATAGCTGTTTGTTAACTAAGGAGGTATCAGAATTCAATGTGAAATCTGTCGGGGAACTCTAATGTCTTAATACCAGCGACGTCCTGTAGAAAGATGGTTTTATCAGCGGTACAAAATCCTATTGATCTAGCTGCTGTGAGCAAGGCTGTTTTGGGTTTTTTTTGTGCAGGGGGAAAGACAGGCAAGTAAAATAGTTTCATTCTTTCGTGAAACATTATCATTGTGGTTATGAACAGGAAGGATTTCTGTGCCTGTGCTGGTATATTGTCATGATAATTTTGCAGGGAAGAGTTACAGTGTGTGTCAATGAAAGGAAATGCATTTCTGGCCAATTAAGAAGAAATTATAAATGCTAGAAAAGTATATAGAATATTATGAGTCCTTTGCCAATCTTTTAATATTAAATAGACTACTATTTGGGGAGATATGATTTTATATGGTGCAACCTCTGTGCTATTATTTTTGTGTATGCATGATGGTCATCTTAGTCCTGTCTCTAGATTTTCATGATGTGTTTTATTTTTGTAGAGATTTGACAGAAAAGCTAGTATCTGAATTCAATTATCTGCTAGAGAACGCAAGCCACTTGTGTGTTTCAGGAAGACTTTGGATTGCTATCAAGATATGTTCTAACCATAAACTACTAGGTTACCAGAAAACTAAACTTGGAGGAGAGTTAAAGCTTAAGGTTAGGAAATGATCACAAGTACCAGTGACTACCTTTAATCATAGCCTAGTTTGCCAAGAAGAATTTCCTTGGTATAATGTCTTTTCTTCTGTACCGAATTATAGAAGATTATAGGCTTTTTTACTTCAGGAAAGTCTTSTTGTTATTTCCCAACATAAAATGTTATTATCTACCTGATAAGTATTGCCTGYGTGAAAATGCAAATTCTGTATTGCCACAATATTGTTTTTCATTAGAGCACGTATCATTAGACACGTTAGGCTTATTTGTGTTAACCTAAAAAAAAAACAGCCAACCCTGTTTATAGTTCTGGAAATGAGGTTTTATGGAATGATATGAATTATGGTTATGCGCAGACACTTGGAATAAAACTGTTTCTGAGGAACTAAAGAAAAAGTTACAATATTTGAAGTTTATAAAAAGCTCCAGTTTGGAATTAAAACAACCCTTTCCCTCCCTCCCGCTCTCCCCCTTGGTCTCCTCTTGGCACTGGGAAAATCCTTACCATGATGGAAGTCAGAACGATGAGCAGTTGGTYGTGCCAGGGAAGTCTAGCAGATGCAGTGTGAAGAACTTGCTCCTCTTTAATTAAAGTGGGGATTAGAATCAGCTTCTGGATGCTTCAGAAACCACCTTTTCTCTCTATCAGAAACAGATCTCTCCCCCCTCATCATATTCTCAGACACCTAGGACTCAGGATAGCTGAGCTTTCTAATATTCTTAGAATTGGATAAGTTTATAGTAAATTCTGCTTCTTTCCAGATATCCCTTGTCAAAATATTCTTTGTCAGTCTTCAAATATCTCTTTGCTCAAATTGCCATTTTCTGAATCAGAGAATTGCTTGGATCACTGCTGAATAGCTAGTTAAATTGCTCATTATGAACTATTTTCTGGTAAAAGTTTTTTATATTTGGGAACCAGTTCTGATTTCTGTGAATGCCCTGGTTATTTTTAGATACTTTACAAACATTAGCTGTAGGTGTTCACATATTTTTCATTTTGACTATTTCCTATTCATCCTTGATTCTTGATGTATGCTATCGGTCTCCTAAGACATATGATATTTCCCCCTCTCTTCTTAATTAGATCATTGAAGCTTTTTTGAAGAGGGGAATAATTAATAGTGCTTACTGAATAATCAAATGAAAAGGCAATTAATGAATAATGCGCACCCTGCACAAATTTTCAGACATCGATCATCTGTTAATTTTGGGCAATCTTTCGAATTCATATATATTTTCATTCATAAACTCGTGGTCACATGTGTATGCAGGGTTTGAATGCTGCTGGCCAATGAATGACAGAAAAGAAAAATCAGCATGTTTCTTCATTAAAAAAACCCAACGTAGCTGTTTCGTTGTTCCAGCTCTTCTCGCTAGGCTTTGGTGACTCAGTTTTTCTATTCTCACCATCACCTAAAAGCACGGACTAAAGCAATATGTTTTACAACGTGTTACGCAGCCACTGGATATCTCCGTGTGCTGTACCCGAGTTCCAGGAACTTTGTGGTTACTGGTAAACCTGGGAAACAGCGCTGGGACGGGAGCTGCCCGAGAGCCTCTGACCGTGTCTTTAGTTAACAGTTGTCTCCTTTAATAGATGACTGTTTTTGATGAACCGTGGGTCTCTGCTTTGTGACATGTGGAAGCTTTGCAGTTTAGGTGGTTGATTTTTCTTTGTTTTTAATTTCCCCTGATGTGCAGCAAGTTGGAGAACTGGAAAGGCTTAAAATCTATATTTGGAAAATGATGCCATACAAAATTTTTCATAGTTAGTCTTGCAGGATCAGAAGGGTTTAACTTTGCTCACTTGGCTCCACCAGGTCTCTCCTAGCTCCTCTCCTAGGAGGTCCTCTTAAACAGCACAGGGCAGCTCTGTAGCTGGGTTGAAATGTGTCCTATCATCCACGGTTGGCAGAAACACTGCTGAATTTAGGGATGTGGCCACCACGATCTCTGCCCAGCATTTGAGCTCCTGGTACAGTAAGTGCACAGAAAAAGTCACAGTCTCCAGAAGGCTAAAATCATCAGTCTGCTGAAAAGGGATCTGTCTCCAGATAACTGATGGGAAATACTGAGTGGGGAAGCTCTATCCCACTTCTACTCATCCTTCAGCCACTCAGCGTACACAGCCCTGAACCCTTAAACCAGAGCATACACAATTTTTCAAAGGGTGGACACATTCTCTGCCTTTTCAAATAGCAGTTCACAACTTAATGTAGCTAAAGCCATTTGTGCAGTAAACAAGTTCAATTCCCTCCTCTCTTGTGGAAATTCAGGCACCTCTGGGTCAGGACCCATTGCTGATTTCAGATGCTGGGAAAAAGCAGCATTAGGTTCTGGTTCCTGCTGCTGGGCAGAAGCCTCTGTATTTGTTTTGCAGGATTTGAAGGATTATTACTTGGGTTGTAATACTTCTGATGTGTTTTGTGTGGCACCTAATCTTTGCGGAGCATGTTAGAGATGAAGCTGCTTGGCTTCACCTCCAGGTGAAGGGGGGTGAAACTAGAGTGTAGAAGGGGCACTTCCCAGCTCTCGAGCCAGGCCAGAGGTACTCGGATCCGGCAAGCCTGGGCCAGCTCTGGGCCGTGCAGCACAGCATCCAGACTGCACCAGGACCAGGGGGCAAACCCTGCCTGAGCGTAATCCCAGAGCTGCTCCAGGTTGAGAAGTCAACTAAGCGTTTGAGGACCAAAGTTTAGGCTTAGGAATCTAAGTCCATGTTGGCAAACTCAGACTTTTGGGTACTTTAACAGACCTGACACTGCGCATCTTGTTTGGGATGAAAGATGCCATTAAGGTATAAATTAAATCTGTTCTTTCTGGATTTAGCTGTTGTAATGTTTTTATGTTGTGCTGTGCTGGTTTCCAATGAGAAACTGTTGCATGGGTCTTCTTTCTTCTCATAGCCTAGGAAACCCTCCAGACCTCAAACAAGTGGGGCACCCACGGGGAAGTCTGTGTAACAGCAACAGATATACCTTTTTCTTCCCTGCTTCTTTGAGATTCCCGTATTTTTGCTATTTTTGCTGAATATGGTACCAAAAAAAAGCTTTTTCATTTTGCTCAGATGAGTTCTAAGACTTTGRAGTGAAGTTGTATATAGCACTCCACTCTTCAATGATTTTATGAAAAATACATTGCAAAATGTTGAAATCCAAATAAAATATATTTTGGAACTTTATTAGTTGTGACTAATCTACATAGCTTTGAACATAGATGATAGTGAATATGTATAGACAATTTATAGGTTTTTTATTTATCATGCTCATCTAAATGAGCAACATTTTATTAATACAATAAAAATATAATGAACAAGTAGATGGAGTTTGTTACTTTTGACTGAAAATAAAATTAATTTTAGCATTACAAATGTTTTTCACTCATTTACTTCCACTGGCCTGGTAGTTGCATGTGTATTTATGTGAGTGTATGCACATATATATATATATAAAGTATACACACACACAGATACATATACTTTTTTTTTTTTTGCTATTTTAGTTGTAATTCATAACTACTGAGCTACAGTTTATTATAAGGTTACTCAAGACAAACTGTTCCATTTCCTCTATTATCCAAACAGAATGGTTTATGGTCAGCCTGGTCAGGATCAAATTCAAATGGCCTCAGAGTTCAAAGGAATGGTGATGACTCGAGCAAACCATTTTTGTAATCTGTAAATTCCATTTCTACAAAAATAAATTGGCTAGAGTTTGTAATGGGTATGGCAAGATTTTGCAAGGTCAAGAGAAAAGACAGCGTTATGTGTTTTGACTCTGTCTCAGGACAGACAGTGCATATTTGTAAATGGGTTCATGTTACACTGTTTCAAAAGTTTTAAGTTTTGGGTTTTTTTTCCCTTCTTACTGCTTAACATGTAAATACGTGTGTGCGCATGTAGCTGTGCCACTGCAGCAAGGGTATAAAAGCCCTGCTCTAAATCCCAACAGAGCAATCTGGAGACTTTTTTCTGGACTCGTGTAGGGAGGCTTATATGCAGAGAGGGGAAAGAGCTGTATGGAGGTTTTTTATGGTTTGGTTGTTATGTGAACATACACACATTCAGGAACTGTGCCTGGGCAATTCACCACGGGCCCACTCCAGCAAGAGGAACCAGGACAACGGGGCTTCTTGCCTGAAGGGCATTTCTGAGCTGTTGCTGTAGGAGCAACTTAGTCTGTATTAGTATGTGCATGCAAGTACATTAGTAAAAGCTGCTTTTACGGCTACCAACCCTTTATTCACGTACCTATCCCACCTGTCTTACAGATCCTCTCTTCCCTTCTTTGAGTTATTCCCTCCCAACCCATGCCCACGTACGCACACATTTTTTTCTGTAGTAGAAAAGCAAAAAAGGTCTCATTCCCACTTGTGTAAGCAATGTTATAAATTGTTCTTTCTTCTTCTGTGGCTTGTCTCAGACTTTGAATGGTGAGTCTTTCAGATGCCAGTACCTCAGAAAGCCGTGGAGTGAAAGCACCCTTCACTTTATCCTGAAAAAATAACATCAGGACGCTGTAGAAAGAAGACTTCTCTCAGAGGGTCTTCTCAAAGAGATTCCTTACAACCAAGAAGAAAGTTCCCTGTTGAACAAAATCTTTTCTGAGGCCTGAATGACTCTTACAGCCATCCTCAGGAACATAGAGGAGAGTTCTCTTTGCATTGCTTTAGACCAACAAGGATGCAAAATACAATCTCTAATATGTATGTGTATCAATACAGAGCCTAAAAGCCTGAGTCCCACAGCAGGACCGGACTCTTTCAGGCACTGTGCAAATACAGAGCTGAAAATGTGTATAGGACAAAGGACTGAAGCTGGGCAGAAACAGAGAGGTAAAGGGTTGGAAATCAAACATGGAAGTCTACTGCCCATTATGATACAACTAAGCTCAAGAGGTGCAATTCTAGTTCTTTTTTTTTTTTTTCTTTCTTTCTTTTTTTTTTGGGTTGGGGTTTTTTTGTTTGTTTGTTTGTTTGTTTGTTTTTTTGACTAGGCATGTTTGGGGGAGAGGTCCTAACTTTTTACAATAATGTAAGGGTTAGAGTCAAGATGCAGTGTCAAGGGCTGGAAATCAGATGCCCACTCCCATACCTAAACATCACATTAATGATCCCCCGCTTCCCGCCCAAGGGACTTGAATTGTGCCGTTTGAGGGGCAGAGCGAGCTRAGCTCTGCAGCTGTGCTCCACAAACGCAGGGCAAGTGCTGGGAGAGCAGCTCACCCCTGAGAGCACTGAAGCACTGGCCAGAGAGAGGTCTGATCCCACAAGCACCCAAACCAAAATGCAGGTTTCCAAGGGATAACCCAGTCAAAAACGTTGACATGTACAGATTGTGAGTGCCTGGATGTTAGGTGCTGSTTTAATGGGGAAGGACCATGGAAGATCAGCATTTTGAACATAACCTCCCAAAACTTGCTCTTGTCTCACTTGAGGCACCTCTATTCCTCTGTGTGTCTAGCTTATAGGAACATCCCTTTGAGCTTGTCATGTTGATTGATGATTGCTGTTGTAACCTATCGGATTGTGCTGGCTATGTTGATATAAAATATTCTTCTGAAAGCAAATTAGATATCTTCTTAAGGTGGTACTCATTCAGAGATGTTTTAAAAGTTGCACAATTAAGTCACCTGCAATATACAGTGATCTTAAACATATTTAGCAGACACTGCTTTATGAACTTAGCACCATTGCATTGCACAGTTTATAATAATGGTCTACAAACCTGCAAAATTAAAGAAGCCTCACAGTGCTAATATTGTTAGAAAAAATACAAATGGAATTCCATAAAAAGGTTRCCTGACTAATGTCAGGCTTGCTTAGAAACTGCTCAGGTAGACGAAAGCAGAAAAAGATGTTAACCTCTTGAAAAACTGCCTTTGAACTAAGAAACATTAGGATGCAGTTGAAAGATATTTTTGAAATTTCCAGGACCTAACTACTAGTATCCTACTGTAACTAGTAATTATAGCTCTGTTTAGCTAAATACTTTTTTTTTTTTTTAAAAAAAAAAAAAAAAGAATTTTAAAAATGCCTTCAGCCCACAATATTTTGCATTCGACTAGCAAGTTTTATGCATGGGGTTTGTCAGGCTCAGAGTTTCTTGAGATTGGTTAGACATTACCAAGATTCAGATCTTATAAGCAAGGTACCAGCATGTGAGGCCTTAGCTAGCGCCTACTGAAGCTAATGTGAGCTGAGCTAATGGAAGTTGACTTATCTCAATTTTTTCATCCTAACACCTAATGACTACATTAGGAATCTGCCCAAGATAAAAAAGTGTGAAATATGCCTTCTAATTTATAATGCAGGTTTTTGCATAACAGGATCAAAACTGTTATCCTGTTGTGAATGTAACATCAGAGTAAAATAACAAGCATTTTACCAGCTAACATGCAGGCTAATGTGACAAAAGCATTTTTACATTCATTTACAGAGTGACTATCACCCTAAAAAACTCTTGGGAGATTCATGAAACAAAACAAAACAAAATAAAATTTTAATCATTTCCATAACAAAAATTAAACAACTGTGGCATACATAGGGAGGCTTAGAAGGAAGAAGAAAAGGAGAAGGGATAAAGAAAGAAACATGGCAAAAAAAAAACCCAAAACAACCCACTAAAATTCAACAAAGACTGTCGTGTCAAGAAAACAATGGTGAAAAATTACTCATTTCTCAGGAGAACAATTGTAATGAGAATGGGAAACCTGTACTGAACCAATTCTCTTCTCAATCTTCAGATCTTAATCATGTGATCCTCTTAGGATGCCAGAATCTAGTTTTCCTAAAGGCCTGTATAAGCATGTTCAGTGGAAAATCTATCTACCAGCAGGTGTCTTTTAACTTTATTTTGTCTTCAACATCAAATAAAGATTAGAAGAATGGCATGAATTTGTTGATAAGCATTAGGAAAGCAGGTGAAAAGCAGGAGGATTGTGTCACAGTAAGGTTTCTGGCTTATCCACAGGCTGCAGCATTTAATTAGGGAGTTGGCCCAGCCCTTCTGTTGGGGAACATAGCTCGTTCAAAGCTCATCTTAATAAAAAATGACCAAACATTAAATTGTATATATAGAACTTTGAATTTGGGATGCAACATTAAGTCATAATGAGCTTAATGAATTAATTGCATGAAGGTCTGCAATGGGTAACTAAAAATATAACTGATGAGTTACAAAGCAAATAGTTTTGCTAGGAGCATCAGGTCATTCTGATTATTTCAGGAGAAGGAGTATGGCTCTGCACAGATAATTCTGGGGCATTTTTCCCTGATGAGGCAAATAGATGACAATTTTTTTGTCCATATATCCAGCAGAAGGAGAAAGGAAAACTGTGTTATTTTCCTTTTTCTGCAGACCTTATGAATATTCCTCTCTATCTCCCCATTACGTTGACAAGTTGGGTACATTCATTGAGAAAGTGAATCAATAAGGTGGATTTAAACACAATATTTGTTTTGGCTAATAACACAAAAAGCAACTATATTCCATGTAAAACTTGTAATGATTGTTATACCAGAAAACAGGCCTTGGAATATAAACAATATATATTAAAAGGAGATGGCAGGACATAAATATATAACTGAAACCATTACTGCCAAGTCTAACAGCGGGATATAGCAGCTTAGTGTACAAATTGTTTCAAACTATAGAAGCGTAATGGTAAGCCTGTTTTATTTTAGGAAGCAGAATATTTTCATTGGGTACTGGATATCTTTGGGTACTTGGATTTGAAAGGACTGAAGAGTTTCAAAACGAGAATAAAATCCATATGTTATCATGTCACTAKAAAATAAAAGATGTAAATAACCACGTTTGAATAGCTGTAGTAGTCAACCTGTGATCATTATGGTTCAGTTGTAGAAGTAGGTGAAGGTTTTTTCCGCCCACCGCACTGGCCCTAGCCTAGCAAAACATTGGTCAGCAAACGTGGCATGCTGACCAATTTCCAAGAAAACTTGATCACAATTAGCGTACGCACAATAGCTGCAACTGCGATTAATAGCAGAATGAAGCCTTTTCTTAAAAACACATGTTTAATAAAGACATTTCTGCTCCAACCGCCAATTTTCATAAATATCCTTTACCCTCTGGGGTATTTCTTCTGCCGGAGAGCGGCTGGTGCCGGGGAGCTTCGTGGGAGGGGGTGGGTCTCCTCCTGAATGTGATCAATGAACTCAATTACGACCCCATTCCAGAGACTTTCAGCCTTAGTTTACAGTGATACATAGTCGCCGCCATCCCTGACACTTCTCCCAAAATCTCTTCAATAAATAAGAGGATACCAGAGAGCTCTGACTTTGTTGTTTTTCCTCCCCCCCVCCCTTTTTTTTTTTAACAGCTCTTCTGGGTCCCCAGTTGATTTTCTTCGCAAGGTTAGTTGCTAATACATTCCTAGCACCCATGCATTATTAATGCTCACCGCTCTCCAAGGTGGCAGTGACAAATAGGGAGCAAAATTCACTGACTAGTGGGGAATGTACTTTTTAGTCATGCTTGAATTTTTCAATCCATTCTGCTTGTTGAGGATTTTTCAGTGGAGGTACTGTAGCAAAATATGATTTTTTTTTTTCCCCCAAACCTAAGAAGCACTCTAGTAACCAGTGGAAAGCTTATGAGTCAGGGCTTTTCCCAGGAGGCTTTGAGGGGGAATAGTGCAAAAAGTACCTTTGATGTTTCCAGTAGCATGGAAGTCATTGTTTTTCCTCCCATGTAGTAAGTGGCAGTTTTGACTGCAAATCGACTATGCATGCAGTCAAGTAAATTATAATATTTTAACTAGGCTGTGCATGCCAGCTGTAGCATTCCCAGAAATAATACCAAGTGTGTATCATGAGAAACATTGATTTTTAATGTGCAGATTTGTTTCTTCAGATATAAAACTCTATTCATTTTGCAATATAAAGAAGCAATCTGTGAAATACATTCTTAGACCGTTATTGGTTACTATAAATCCCACTAGYAGTACTAGCACACTTGTTTAATTCAGAATTACTTCATTTAAAGTATGATTTTGTGCATGTGGTGGAGGTGCTGAAGATTTGGCAAATACCTCTTTAACATAACAAATAGCTGATTGTAAATATTAGGCTAATTCTTCCTAACGTTTAATAGAGGGATAACTCACTGGGCACAATAATGAATTCTTTGCTAATGGCTGTACGTAGGGGCTTAACACCATCAYGCAGCCATCCAGAAATGCACTAAAAATATGTATTATGTCTATTTTGGTGATTCTTGATATCTGTCCAGCTCTGAACCATACGCATAATCTCAATCAGGCCGCTTCGGAGCAAGATTTGCTTTTGGGCTCTGAAGGGCCCAGGTACACAGAGTCAAGAAGAAGTCCTAGGCTAGAGCCAAGGAAGGTGCAATGTAGTGCAGAGTCCACAGCTCAAATCCTCAGTCCCTCCCCAGCCAACTGTGTGCCTTTTTAAGTCAGAAAAGCTGACCCAAGCTGTTAGCCCCTTCCCCAAAATCACAAACGTCAGATGGGAAATCCTAGAAGTAGCTGCTCCCTTTGTGGGTCTTACCGTCCCCTGCTCCCAGGTGGTTATGAGAGGACAGGATTGGGATACAAGAGCAACTCAGTAAAATCTGACATGTTCTGCAGTATGATGGTGGTTTTTTTGGCCAGATATGACATCCTTAAAATTAGAATTTTTTTTTCCCCTCTGTGTTAAATGGAGTATAAGGATTAATCTACCAATCTTACTGGTGCCTCCTCTTTCCTCCTTACCCACAATCTGGTTTGCAGACTGACTTTCCTATCTTCTCTGCTAGCCTAAAACTGGTAGTTGATTTATACGTGCAATTAGAGTAAAGAGTAGCAGATTGGGAATGACAAACATATCCAGGGCCCTCATTGATAGGCTAGCACTTGAGGCTACCTTGGGTTTGAGTTTGTTATCTGAGCCACTGCACCTACACTGAAGTCTGCAACTGCGAGTTTATGCAAAGGAAAAAGCTGTTATGGTGTAAGCGGGAGCTGAAATTATGTCACTTAGGAGGATACATGGGGAACTGGAGACCAGTAATTTTGAAATAAGAGCAGGAAAGGAGTTATAATTTTTAACACTGATTCTCAAAGATGAAAATGAGTTTGGGATGTGAAAAAAATGGCATTCTGCTATTCTTGCACATCGACCTAAACACAAACACATCTTTATACTTGTCAGAAAGGCTTTTCCCAGAAGGGGATTTTCTTTCCTGGTCCTCAGAAGAAGTCTTCCACATTTCTCAATACGTCCTTCACAAAGCTCTGTTTCTCCTGTGTTTCCCACTCTCCCAGCTTCCACGTTGCCTGTCATCCCCACTCRACCACTCTTTCCACCCCGTGACATCCTGCCAGTACAGCAGTGAAATTGTGGGGAACCACGGCACGTGGGTAAGAGTGTCAGGATGCATCAGGAGACATCAAAGTACAGGGAGGAGGAGAGTAACCATGAAGAAAGTACTCAATTTTTGTATGGTCTTTAGAGCGAGGGGAAATTTCTGTACCTGCATGAAAAGCAATGTGGCTTTAAGGTTTTCCCTAAGGCTGTTGCCTTTTTTTCCTTCTGAGATACTTTCATGTATTCAGTGCAAAGCCACTTGCATACTGAAACTCAATTTTGGGACAATGATAGTGCAACCTTTCCAATAGTGATCCATAAGAAACAATTAAGAACCGTAAAAGCAAAAGAATCATCAGTACTTCAGTGAGTTACGTGTCACAGGAGTTGATAAGGAACACAATATAAGATAAGGAAATGGGAGGAAAATGCAAAGTAAGAGTAGAAAGTGAAGATGACAGAGAACAAGCATGTGGAAATGAGGGGTGATAGCTCGGGGAACATTATATTAGAAAGGGATGGAAGTGTCAGAAAGGAACCAGAGAGCAGCAGATTGGCTTAAAAAAAAAAAGTGTGTTCAGGAGATGTTGATGGAATCCATCCAACATCTGAACGACTCAATGAATAGCAGACTGTTGAAACTAGATGAGACGCTAACTAATTTAGTTCAGGCTGTCAATAATTTAAATCAGAATGTTGCTGTATTCAATGCTAATATGAAGACTCTGATTTCAGAAGCTTAAGGTTTTAAGAAGCTGAAATGAATCTGTGCCATCGTTTTCCAGTTGTTATTGTTCAGAAATTGTTGAAAGAAATGCTATCGATTCAATATTATTGCTGCGTATAATTTTTAATATTTAAAGATGTTGCTTGCATTTTTAAGCTATGACCTATATTATCTACTTCGGAGGGTGCCGTGTACGGTGGGAAAGGGCACAGTTTCTTTAATACTGCAATAGTCCAGCATTACGTGTACAGTTGCTATAACTCCTCAATTCCATAGATTGCTGGTATGAGGGGGAAAAAAAATTCAAAGTCCTGTCTTTGGCAAAGCCCCTAGCTGCTCCCTTCCAATCTGCAGTGTCAGAAAACGCAAATACTTAACAAATCCTCTCATGTCTGTTGGCTGCATTTAGCAAACGTCTGTTCAGTTATCATAGATTAAAGGAAAATATTTATTTTTAAAAAACATTTTACTCATTTTGGAGATATAGCAAATATGAGTTAAAGAGAAATTCAATGAGGGATTTTTTTTTTTTTTTTTTAAATTGTAATTTATGTTACAGGGACACAAAGTAATGTAACAGCAACAGAAAACAGTTTGTGGATGAGAGATTTTAGGAGGGGGAAAAAACATTTCCTCCAGGATAAATGTTTACCAATAAAGAACAAAAACTACACAGAAAACTTACTTAGCCTCTGAGTTGTATGAGTAGTAAGCACAGAAAAATCTGTGTCCAGCAGTGAGCAGAAATTGGAGCATTCCCATGCCAGTTCAGCAGAGATGACAGTGTAACTTTAAGGTATTGCTCTCAGTACCTTCGTAATGTATGAATTTTCTTAATAATTCTTCCAAGGCACGAATCTGTTGAATTCCCTTTTAGTGTCCATCTAAGCTGGATTAAGAAGATGTTGGAAGATGTTGCAGAGATATGGCCTATGACTTAAAAATTCAGAAAGCAAAATACTGAAAGCAGAAAGCACCGAGGGAAAGCACAAACAAGGTGCTAAGGCATGGATGCATAATAAAACTCTGTGTTTTGTGCTCTTCAGGCCATAGCACATAGCTCGACCACCCGCTCTCCAGACCCACTGGGCTAGGACAGAAGGGGTAGATCCCTGAGCACCGGGGCCCCATTGGGAAATTCTGGTCTGATGAAGTCAGCTGGGGTTTTACTTACCTTGTAGTGCAACGTTTCACCGTCAGGTTTGCTCCCACTCGGATGTTACGTTTCCCAGCATAAAGCGAGGATCTGAATGTGCAGCAGGCTTTTCTTATTTATATATAGCTGCACGGATGTGTGTGGAGTTTATTAAAAGATCCGGAGAGCTAAAACATTTAAACGAGACACAATGGAAGTTGGAAAACAAGGGTTATGTGGAAACCAAAAGCTGGAAGGCAAGAAAAGAAACCGTTTCTGTTTGTTTGCCTCTTTGCAGAGGCGTGAGCTGCTGCTTTTGTCTTTCCCTTTTCCTCCGCTGCATTCAGTCTCCACTTTCAAAATAACGTTTTATCTCCCTAGTACTTTATTGCGTTCAGCTATGCTAATGTCCTTATTTTTCCAAATGCTTTCTATATACCTGTGGGATCTCCTACAGCCTTGTTAAGTGCGTGCTGATATTTTCCCGAGGTGTGTTACACGCACACCGGGTAGGGATGAAACCTCCTTTGGAGCGGCAGAACTATGTAACTCATTCTTCAGGACACGTGCTATGGGCAGGAAAAAAAAAATATTATTTGGAAAAACACATAATGCATTCAATACTTCCACTCCTTCGTGTGTCTGTTGTGCGTACCGCTGGGACCTGCTGTTACCATCCATGTGCCAGGACAAAGGAGTCTCTGCCTGGTGCCCGATGCCGTTAGGGGTTCCTCATGTTTCGTGTCACTCACAGTTCACTTGTAAGATCCAGGGTGCAGGGTGTTTTTTTTTTTTCTTCCTTTCAGTGTGTAAAAGTCTGCTGTGTATTTTCCTGCAGGTAAATAAATAAATAAATAAATAATGACCTGAAACCATTTACAGCCGTGTCGGCAGACCTGTCTAGGTTTAGCCCGTGAGTCAAGATCTCTGACAAAGCCTCGCTAAGAAATGTGGGTTATGATGACAGGATGAGGAAAACCCCGAATCCAAACCACTCCTTGGCTGAGTCACCGGCTCAGGAGCACAAGACCCCCTTTCCTATAAGACCTTATTTATGCAAGAGGTGATAGTTTAGAGACACCAAAGTCACCCAGAAGGCAAAACAAACAGACAGAGGACAGGCTGCTGAGAGCGCTTCGCAGAGTCAGTAAAGTAGCAATGGTCAGCAGTAAATATATCCTCTCACTTTCTAGATAGTTTGTTTGTTCTTTGTTTTTCCTTCTGCTGGCTATAATAAAGTTTTGCTGCTCTGGCCTAATCTCTTTTATGAAGAGCAATTTATCTTACTCTCTCTGTCTTCATCACATCAGGGGGACAGGTGAAGTAGTTGAATTTCCAAAGGCAGCAGCGATGCGCACCATGTATCATAGGGCATGACCTATTCCTAGCTCTGAATTTCTCATTTTTACCAGCACATACATAGCTGTAGCCTTATTTTTCAAAGGCACTTTACTGTACACATACAATTATTTAAACAATTTATACTTAATTCAATTTTACACTGACAAATCTCTTGAAATCCTTTGTATCCATATATCAAAACAGTCTACCAAAGGAAAATCTATAATATCAGCCTAAAATGTTATAGCTTCCAGGAGAAGATAATGCTATATCCTCCAGAATTCCTACAGTGATTTGAAAAACTGTTGTAAAAAAATTCAAATACTATTCTATTGATGATCAGATTAAAAAAAAAAATGGTATGGATTAATAATGGAATGGGTGAGATATGGACCCGTTTTTGCCAGGATGAGTTCAGCAGTTAGAGGACTATTAAATCATCTTTTTTTTTTTTTTTTTTTTTTTAAGCACTAGTTTTTCTTACAAAACGCTACACAGGTTCATTGAGAATTACTCCTTCTTGGTCTTGTCTTTTGGAGGTTGTTCTTGGATTTTAGATCCGTCCGTATTTAGTCAAGTTCTATAAAGGAGATGTTGTATTGTTGATAGTTTAAGAGGTATATGGTCAGACATCCCTTTCAAAGTTGACTTACTTGCATAACAGGCAGCAYTGGTTCTCTCCTGCTCCATCTTAACATTTTGTATTGAAGGTACATTGAAGAGTTTTGAAAGAAATGTTGTTACAAAATTTAAAGTATCCAACATTAAACTCCAATAGCTTGTCTATTGCTTTTACTAGAGGAGAAAAAATAATTATTGAAGGCTTCTTCAAACTTCAGGTAACACAAACTGGTGTGGCTGTATTGTGTGTACGAGTTGAATCATCGTGAATCCAAATTAAATTTCCATTTATGTCTCGCAAAACTTAGTGAAGACTAAAGACATGTTAATACAGGCCAGAAATCTGGCATGCCAAGTTCCATTCGGGAGATATTTTTTTCAGATGTGGAATACACTCCTGTGAACCAGGATTTATAGCAGAAATGCTGACAGACAATATTGGTGATACTGTTCTAATTTATTTGTGTTGAATGGTTTTTTCATCTCTTTCCCTTTTAATGATCTAAGTCTTTTTGCATCTGGCAGTATGTTTCCTCACTGTTTACCTTTCCTGCCAAAGCAGTATCATCCATCTATGACTATGCTTTTCTTGGTTTCTTGCTCTCTGTCTTTAATATTTGGAGCCAATTTTCCATTTATTCTAGGACTCCTGTACCTCTGATGTTGCCATTAAATTCTAAAGTGGAACCCTGTCAAAAATGCTTTCAAGATGCAATTTTTTTTATTATGAAATATGCAGTTATGTTCTGGTATATTTTTATCATAAACACTGAAATATCCTACTTCTACTCTTAGTTGGCATTTGCTGTAAAAAAAAAAAGCCTGATCTCTTRGATGCCGAATGAGTGTTTTGTGGTGCCTCTGCCGGGTAACACCATCAGGCATTTCTGCCACTTACGGGGTGCTCAGGACCTCTTTGTGCTCACTTTACCAACCACAAGAGCACTGGAAAGCATTGATAATCCAAAGGAGCATGTTAGCAATTTGAATCTTATATATATATATATATAAAAAGCTAAACTGATGATTATGTAATTCAGTGACATTTACATTTTTGGAACATAACCTCTGCCATCACACTTTGCAGTAGCAGTAATAACTCTTAAATCTGTGATCAGATGAATATGCTCCCACTGCAGTTGAAGAGAGGGTGGATCCGTGGTTGTCCGGGTTTTTAAAAGCTGGAGGCTACAGGCAGGGAACAGGTTTGGCTGAAGGTACTATAATACAGCACCAGCATTTCTCCTTGCAAGTCTTTGGGCCCTGGTGAAGAAGCAGCAGCATTTTGGGGACATGTCTTATAAAGGGGTTTGAGGCAATAGGAAACATCTTCCAGCCAAGGAGGGGACCGAGGGCAAGACAAGGGTCTTCCTTTCTCTTCCTTCTGCCTCCCACAATCTGCCTTTCTGGGACTCGCTCTTCCTGCCCTCAGCTCAGGACTCAAAACACAGCTTCCCATGGTCTACCCCACGATTTCCTCTGGCCTCTCAAAGGGACATCTCACACACACGCCTCCCCAGCTGATTTTGCCGCCTCTCTAGTTGGATGGAGTAAGAGGTGGGGAACGTGGGGCGGACAGCCCAAGTTAAGAGACCTGCAGCACCACGTACACGCAACAAGGGCTGGCTTTGTAACTRCGCTGTCAGGTAGCACGCAGGTCTTCTCCAGCACAGCGGGGACTGCTGGCTATGCCCAGCTTCTGGTGTGCTCAGAAATTGCTTATTTTTATTCAAGTTTAATAAACAGCAATGTCCTGAAATAAAAGCACGAATTACAGGTAGTTAAGAGAGTGGATAACCTACCTGAATAAATCTCTCTGGTTTTGAGACTCTAGGACCAAAACTGAGATCAGGCATTTTAAATTGGCCTTTTTTCTGCTTTTAGTTTGCAGGAATCATGGGTTTTTTCCTGTTATTCTCAAGTATTGGCCACTTCTAGTTGGACACAACTCTCATAGACAAGCCCTTAATTTAACAGCTCATTCATGCTACTTCATTTAAATAAAGATTATAAAGGAAACTGTAATCCTACTGATTTGCAAATTGAACTGTTTTGTAGATGTTATTTAAACAGTGCCACTACGACAGTCTTTCATGAGAAACATGGTACAGTGAGAGAGATCAAAGATTCATAAGGAAGCTCTTTTTTTGAAAGCTGATGCTCCTGGCTTCTTTAACTAATTGAAAAATTTTCTTTACAAGAACAGACCTTCAAGCGCTCTGGCTGCTGCCAYGAGCCTTATCATTACAGAGCTGTTACTTCCTCCTTTAAGGGACTGAGCTGGAGATTAATGGAAGACTGTGCTGGCACTTTAGGATGAACTTTGTCTATTTTCAGTACACTATACAAATACTAAAACACAGGTGATTATCAATGGCCTCAGATTGAAAATAAATGAATGCCTCCCCATTTTTTCAGCTCAGAGGCAGTGCTTCATAATTTCATGGGATGTCACAGTACTGAACTGCATTTTCTCCTAACTGARGATGAATTTAATGATCATGAAAGGGAAGAAGAGTACTACTGGCTTGATTTTTGAGGTGAAAGCTGTACATGGGGGAGTTGCTCCTGGGGCTGACTGGTCTGCCAAGGGACCAAGGTAAGAGATACTCTAGTTCTGGCTTTGGCACAATTTGCCCATTAGAAAGATGCTCAGAAAAACTCTGATGTCTYGTAGAGCTACAGCTGTGGTGCTGGAGTGCTGTGAATGAAAGGTAGTATCCCTCTAGCTCTGCCACTGTAGACTTCACCCTAAGACAGTGAATAAGTTGAATTTCTTTAAGCATGTGGCTTAATTTTTTTGCTGAATTAGAAGTCGTACTTCAGCTTTGGTGCTCCACAAGAGATGTGTGTAGTTGAGCCAAGTCTATCAGTCATCAAGTGTGTCTAGTGGTTTTCTAAAATGAGAAAAGGGGCAGTAAATGACTGCCTTTTTAAAAAGAAAACCAGCTTATATGTAGCCTGTGTATTTTAAGGGTACTATGGGATAYTTATACAGTAATAGATCGATAGACTTAGGTTACAACCATGGAAGCCTTTTGGCTTCAGCTGGCAGAATACAGCCCATGAATGTTAACAACTATCTATACTTCTATAGGTTAAACTTAACTATAGAAACCCATCAATATTTATGGATCATATGCTGCTATCTGAAGTCAGAAAGAGTCCACGGCCATAAGTGAGAGACTGATTTGGCATTAAAGTATGACCAGCTATCACTGTCACTTAGGCTTGATCATACAATAGCTATACATTTGAGTGCTGTCACTGTTCTGCAAAGAACCGAGCACCAGCTTAGGTGCTAAAACCTGGCTGTTATGGTTGCTAGCTTGTAAATAGTCAAAACCTTTGCACTTATCATACTCCAGGATTTACCCTCTAAGGTGTTACATTCTCAGAACTTACTGAGAAATAAAAAGAGAAGGATTCTGAAGATAAAACGGAAGCTTCCTATTATTATTAATTTTAACCTTAAATTGTCTGTATCTGAACTGGAATTGAAAGTCAAAGCTGCTTTTGGAAAGAGCTGCACACAGTACAGCTGTCTCAGGCTGCATTTTTCTGAATTCAGCTCTGCATCAGTGACGCACTTCAAACCTTTTGAAGTAGAACTGCGCCGGGTTGCTCCATACTGCTCTGCGTGAGCCGATTCCTGACCCCTTTCCCCCCTTTTAGAGGGGGGATTTAAGCTAAATTGGCCTCCTCCATTACTATCAGGCGAGCGGTCTTTGAATTCCAGGCAACAGTGAGCTCCATCATTAGAAAAGTTCTAACTCTGCTCCTGCCAGTGGGGAGGCAGGTGGGAGAAAACCCACTTTTAACCCTCCATGGTTTGCTTAATTGCACTAGAGGACTTGATTAAGAAAGTACAGTGTTTGCTTGAATTTGTGTGTTGTGCAATAGAAACTGAAGCAGTTTTCTCTGTAGTGGCACTTTTTTCCTGGGAACACAAGTGCAACATTAATAGCTGTGTTCAACAGAAAACTTGTGAGTGGGCCTCTCTGGCAAGAAAGAGTCGCATAGATTACATTACATTGTGTGCCAGTGAGGAAGGTATATGTGGAAATAAGTTTATATTCCATGAGTGAGGCTTTTATCTATTTATATCACCTCCTACATAAAGCTACCCGGGCCAAACTCCCCTGCAGAGGCAGTCCTGAGCACCTCACTATGCACATGGAGAAACAGAGCAGCCAGGAAGGGCAGAACATCTTTTTAATTCAAGATATCCTTATTCTAGTCTAGTTAACAAAGTATCTCAAGAGCATGGTGTAGTAAATGAAAACAGACGTTTGAGTCAGGCAGAGTAGCTGGGATTTTTTTTCCCCCCTGTGCCGTGACTGTAATTTTCCAACCCAATTAAAGATTGGAAACTTAAGCAAGGAATCATAATTGCAGCAAAGGAGGAAAAACATAACAGGCAAATTGCTGTCCTTCCTCCTTCGGGGAGCGCAGGGGCGTGGGGACGATAGAGCCGAACCTACCTTCTGCTGCAGCATCGGACCCCCACCGGGACCAGACCCCCTGGGGCTCAGCCTGACCGGACCCAGCTCAGYGGCTCCTCTGAGCTGTTTAACCTCTTGGTATCCAAAGCTGTAAGAGGGGACTAGTGTGAGGCGAAATTTGTTCTGCTCAGGAAGTGCTCTAAGATGCTCATTAGAAAGGTGTGATCATACACACAGACAGCAGAGGCCTGGGCTGAGCAGATGTCTTTCCCCAGTTGCCAGAATACCAGTCTGTATGGCAGTGAATCCAAACACACCTTCTTCCTGGATTTATTAACTGAGTAATTAACAATACAACACTTATCTTGACTCAGTCATTCCTCCCAAGCTTGTTTCCCTCTACATAACTTTATGTGCCGTGCATGGTGCTGATAAGATTGCCACGTTAAACAAGTAGAAGTAATACTGCTGCTGGAAATCCATTGATGACCTGAGATATCAAGGGATCTCCTTCCTGGCCCTTGTGATTAATGCTCATYGGTTCCTAAGCGAAGGCCCTGGCTGTCTGGCAGCGTTGGTCCCCGAGGGTGGAGGCAGAGGTCGACCATTTCCTCCACCTCCCTGCCAGCACGGTGTGGCTATTTCCCCTAGCAGCATCCACAAGCCTGAATTTGCACTCAACCTTTTATTTCTTAACAAGGGCAAGGAAGAAGAGTGGAGGAAGTCAGGTGCACTGGTCTGTGATGTTCCTTCCCAAAGACAATGTCTTTGTTGGTCAACTAAAGCAAGTTTTTGTGTGTCCAATGCTAATCCATGTCCTTCTCTTCACCTCTAAGAGGTACCACTGCTCATGGGGCTGTGTAATCGCAGCATTCCCCATTAGTTATCTACGTGTGCCAAGACAGAAAACCTCCATAAGATTCTTATTTGCTTCCGAAGTTTTTGCCAGCAGAGGTTTGTTTTTCAGATAAATGGTTGCTATACAGCTCATTCTCACAAATTACAACTCCTGACTTCCTAGTTGGCTGAAAATGGGTGGAGGATACTAACTAAACTGATAATAAGATGCCAGTGGGTGGATGTGGAGGCAACATCTGTACGTCTGATCTCATGTGCTGATCTCGTGTACTGGCAGGGACGTGCATGACACTTTGTTATTCCAGAAGTATCTCAAGGACATAAAATTCCGACAGCTGGAACCTGGTCTGGAGCGTCTGCGTTGTAAAAGTGCTCTCTCCTGCAGCTACGCTGGGGCTTTCTGCCATTAACAGAACAGGAAAAAATGCCCTTACTTTTCTTCAATTAACTTAGTACGCAGCATGGGTGTGTGTAATGCATGAGGAAGATGTAAGCATGTATGTATGCATGCATACAATGTATATGTATGCGCATATATGTTCCATATTTTACTGCAGCTGGATGGTTGTAGACCATTACCTGAGAGTGAGACAAACAAAAGTTTCCTTTATGTGGATGAAAGGCTATTCCACCTGGAACAAAAGCACTGCCAAAAAGGAAAACACACTATTGGCCGTATGATTTAGATGGCCCCCATCCATGAGTAAGGTTCAATTGCTTTGCACTATTCCAGCACCTGGAAAAGCAGCTTGCCAGTCTTCCTCGAGCCTCCTCCTGCCTAAAGGGAAGAAAAAACCCTTCAAGTGCATGGGCAGTAAACAGCATGGATTTCTGAAACAGAAATCTTGACAAAAGCTCCTTGTATTTATGCAAAGTGCAGAGTGAAAATGCAATAGCTGTAATACATTTGTATTTTAGTAATGCTTTTTGTGCCTCGTTGCTCAATACTTACTTCAAAAATCACTTTGGTTGAAAGCTAGGAGGTTGACTGTGCACACAAAAGTAAGAGCACAGGGGAGTGTGTGAACAGGAATGGTAATAGCAAGTTAACACAAGGATCTGAGGTAGGTCTGATGGTATTTAAGGTTTTAATTATCTGGACATTGTTGCAGTGATATATTCCAAAAAAAAAAAGTCCAAGTACATAAAGGAATTAGTGAAATAAGGAAGACAATCTCAAGAAACATCTTTTGCTTCTGACGTCCTTTAARACTCTCACTGCCTTCAGCTCTTTCTCCTCGGCTTCCCTATCCAGTCTTCTGCACTTTGTAATTTGGAAAACAATGATGTCATTGGAAGCATTAACAGCAATAGTCATAGTGCTGCAGTTCATGCAAGCTGTTATGCTTTTTGTACGAGTAGAGGTTTTAACCAGGAATTTCCACTTTTTTTTTTCCTTTTTTTTTTTTTTTTTAATTTTTTTTTTTTTTTTTTTTTTTTTTTTTTTTGTAGAGGGATGGCTCCACAGAGGCTGTCAGAAATGAAGCCTTACCAAGGTCCCCTTCGCCCCGCCACCCCCCTGGAGATCCGGGATAACAAGTGATGGGTGGGAAGGAGCTGGGAAATGGGTCTCCAGGGGGAAAAGCTGGGAGCATTGATGCTTCTCTCTCGGGAAAAAGGATTTTTCCAAGCTGCCCAGAGGGGAGGTGACCATGCTCATGGCACGAGCAGCTGGGAGGGTTTTTTTTCTGGCCTTCCAACATGGGAATCACTAAGTTGCCTTGACCCGAGCCCCCCGGTATCTTCCAGTGCGAGAGGGAAGAAGTTATTAATAGGGAAATACTGAGCTCTCTGCAAATACTTTGCTCCTCTGAGGTGCCAGTGACAGATACTATGTGGGATTTTGTGCGTGAGATGGTGGTTTTGTGATGGGAAAAAAACTGGAGAGTTATTTAAATATAGGTCACGCTGTGAAAAAAGTTTGAGAAGCCTGAGCTGAATTAGTTTTCCAAAGCGTTGCTATCCCACTAGCTTGGGTTTTTGTGATAAATGCTCCTAGCCCAGGTTGGAAGGGGCACCTAAATGGGTGACTCCTTTGTAACCGTTGGTAGCTTCCACCTTGCAGAAGGGACTCTTCTGCAGTGCTAATCAGATGCTAGCAGCTGGGGTCTGCTGGTGCCAAGGGTTAAACCAGCAGAGAATCTGACCCCATCATTTCTAAATAGGCAATTATGATTGAAAATATACTTGCCCTTAATACCCCAAAAGCCGGAAAGTCTTTGTTCTTAATACACTGGGAATTTAACTCAAATAAAGAGCCCAATGTTAACACAGAGAGATTTTGGGGTGGGGCAAGCCATTTAGGTTTTTTTTAGCACTCTTCAGTGCTAACATTCTCTTCCCATCGGCTGAATCACAGATGCTTTTTCTGCAGCAACCTCGTTTACCTCTGTTCCTTATTCCTTCCTTATTTCTTTCAAATGTCAACAAAATTATAACCATTATAATCATAATAAACTGTGATCCTATGCACCAAATCAAAGAATAAAGTCTGGCTCTGTACACAAAGTAAAGGTCTAAGACCACATCGTGCTTTAGTTGCACAATCTAGGTTCTCATAAAATGCTTTAATATCCTTTTTGTTTTTTTTCCTCCTATCGCTTTTTTCTTTCCTTTTTTTCCACTTTTTTTTTTTTTCTTTCGTATAATTAACATGGAAGTGACTGTTTTGTTTGAATAGTATTTGGCTTTTAGAAGAAAAAAATGGATATACTAGCCTGCTGTGACAGAAAAGAGTTGAATTGGTATTTAAACAAGGACAATTTCTGCAGATCTTTTTGACTATTAGATGAGATGCGGTTTAATTTTCATTCCTCCGAATTAGTCCTCTAGGAGGAGGCCCTCCTTTAAAGGCAAGGTTGATAATGAAACTCGGGGACTGATTCTGGGCTGGTATTAACGTACACTAATCCTGTCACATAGAGCTACCTCGGCTGAGGAGCTGCCCCCCAGTTTTTGAAAGACTCTCGTTTGGTTCTCTAAACTATAATAGAAAAAGCAGAAAACCTCATAAGCCAGGAGGGAGTCCAAAGAAATTACATAAATCATTAAGAGTGGAATGAATTGTTTCCTGTGATCTGCAGACAGCCAAGAGGCTGTTCCTGCCGGCGCGGTGCTGGGGCTCTGCCATCTCGGTGACGTCCCCACGCTTGACAGGTACCTGCTGTCCATGCAGAAGAAGCGCGGGGGAGCTGAGGCAAAGGAGGGGAAAACCCAGAAAGGAGGAGACACAGATATCTGGTATTTATCCTGCTTTGAAGCAAAATTAACCTCCTTGATTAAATTGTGGTGTGAGCTTTTATTCCATCTGTGCTCGAACGCAAGGTGGTCTGTGCTGCGTGTAACGGCTGGTCTCTCCTGTCTGAGGCAGGGAGTGGGTATCCAAACCCGTTTCGTGGTGACATTATATTTCCTGAAAGGCGGCAGGAAGGATTAGGATCTGGAAGTGGCCCACATTTGCAGCTGTACTATTGTGATGTGCATTTATAGGTTCCTGCCGCCTTATGAATTCGTACATTTTATCACAGTGAACCAGCTTTTCCATTCCAGGTAGTAGATAATAACTAACTCCTACATCAAATAGTACAGGGAAATATTGAGTACAAACAGCAAAAGAGTATCAGTTAAATCACAGAATCAAAGTTTGTAGATGTCAACAAACAACCAGAAAGTCTACATTATGTAGTGGTCAGAAAAAAATTGCTGTAAGGAATGTATCAGTTCCTCTTGAGCTGTCCATCTACATCAGATCAATAGCCCTTCCAAGCATGGGACATTCAAGCTTTCAGCTTGAGAAATTGAAGTTCTCAAAATAAGTCAGGGTTGTAACACAAGTCCATCATTGTGTGTCACAGAAATGAAATGAGTTGTCTCCTGTTCGATTGATGACTGACATAAAGCTGGGAGGAAGAAAGGGGAAAATAAACGAGACATGTTTTTTTTGAAAAGTTGTTACGAACACTTCTGTCAAAAAGTTTACACTAAGGGATCTGCTTTCATTTTCATGTACATGCCTAGTTCCCATTACCGATAATAGGAATTAGATGGTGAGGGGTGGGAGGAGGGATGTGCTGGGCACTGCAGTACTGCTGCTACTCAGAAAGAGAGCACATGATATAAGGAAAAAATGTAGATCAAACATTTCTTACAAGAAAAAGAAAAAGATGGCCAGGGAATACATAACTAGTAGCTTATGATATTTTTAATTTAGCACTTGGTAATGACAAATGAGTAAATAGGCAGATTTTTGGCCCGTTGAAATACATAGACTTGAGTATAGCAGGAAGAAACCCAYATCTGAATCCAGTTGCGTGTTCAAGCCGTCAGTATGGGATCTAAGCTGCAAGTCTGGGAAGTCAATACACATTTACAGTCCCAATAGGAACCAGGTATAAAATTTGGCTGGAGATGTAAGTTCAGGCTTCAATCTATCTTAAAACGGGGAGGTTGCAGTTGACAGATCCAGGGCTGGTCCTACAGATGTTCCACTGACATTCAAAACAGCAATGCTGAAATTAATATAGCTCCTCCTGTCAGCTCTGCTCTGTGAAATAATGCACATGAAGAATGATCTGCAAATTTTTTAGTTTTATCGGTTAAAAAGGCCCCTACAATGCCTACAAACAGGCTAACAAAATCAATGCCTGATGCAGTTACTAGCTGAGCAGCTTGTTGATGTTAAAGGAAATAACTTTGTTATCCAAAGTACAAGTGCTCCTCTATTATCCAGGCTTTCAAAGTGATTGAGCCTGAAATGTATTCTACTAGTGTATATAGATACCCCTGCTACCTTGGAGACCAGGCAGTTTCAATACATTAAATATAGAAACTACAGTTTCCATTGCCTAGAGTGATAAAAATGGAGACAGAAACAACGGTTGTGCTTAGGTACGTGCTGGGAAATACGGAGACTGTGTCTCTAAACTTCTCAAAAAGTGGTGATTCCTTGTTTTCATTGTTTTTTATGGAAACAATGGGTTTGGGTTCTTGTAGGGTAGTAAGAGCAAGCTGCTCGCTGGAGCAGGACGCTGCAAGGGAAGGGCTGTGTTGCTCGGATTCTGCGTACTGGAGCCTTCAGGGATGTTGTCTAACTTCTTTGAGCCTCAGTAGATTGGTCTGTAGGGTGGGCCTTAGCAATCACACCTGATAAGGCAAGCTGTAGCAGACCTGTCTGTGAAGCTTTCTAATGCATCTGAATCAAAACAGCTAGGTTTTCACCAGATGGTGTATAAAATTTGTATCAGTAGATGCGTAGGCAATACCTGTCATCATTAGGGATGCATAAAAAGGGTATAGATTTTCTTGCATGGAGAAAGCGTGTTTGCAAAACGTGAAGTGCACCTGGAAATTATAATGTTCAAAATAAATTTAAAAAATTCAAGATAATATTAAAAAACTGTAAAAAGTAATGTTAAGTTCAATAACATCAATTTGGTCAGAGATCTAATGGATCGCATACACCAAAACATGACTGCATAGAAGTGAAATAATAACTTTACACATCTCTCTAAGAAGTATATTGTCTATGATACTCCTATCAGAGATGGTGAAGTAGACACAGTTTACTACATTCACTTAATTAAATAAAATTAAAATAAAACTGATTGAAATGAAGTCAGATGAAAAGCTGCTAGTTTTTTTAGTCTGTCCTGTAAAAAAGAAGAATTAGAACTTTGAACCAAATAAACAAGATTTTTTTCTGAAAGCAGTTTCATGAAATAAAACCCTGTTTCACATTGAATAAGTTGTTCACCACATACTTCAGGTATGAATATTTTTTTCACATTATTTTTTACAAATGTATTTGAATGACATTTTAGGTTTAAAATATTTCAAATGAAAAAATCGAAAGGATTGATTATGGAAATAGTCATGCGTTATGCTTTTATTTTTTCAAATGTTGTTCCTCTTGCTACCCCTTCTCCTTTTCCGGAATAAAAATGATGAACTGTAGGTTGGCAAAGAATTTTAGTGATATCAAATCTGTGGTTTTACTGGTATCATTTGAAAGAAAACTACCTATAATGGGCTAGGCAAACTTCTCAGGAAGAGCAGGCAGCCCTGCGCCTTAGGAAAAATGACTTTTCTAGATCCTTTCAATCCCATTTTGTCTATGATTCTACTTTAACTTTCAAACCATATTGCATGTTCCTGAAGAATTTCTTTTATCACATGTATGTATTTTTTAATATATTAAAAAAAAGGACTTTTTAACTTAGCAAAAATGCATTGTAGATTCACTATCAACCGTCATTGGAAAGACATTGTTTGTTCGTTTGCTTGGTTTTTCCCCATGTGAAGTCATACAAGAAATAATGCCTTCTGGGGCATTACACAGAAAAAGATAAACAATTGGAAGGGCCTTCAATCTTGTCATTCCCTTGTGTAAGAGAGTGATAGTCGTCCACTGTCAGGGAAAGCTCAGTGCTCCCGGGACAATTAACTCCTCCTACCTAGGTCTAGCCTAAATTATACCTAGGAGACCCTCGCAGCTTTGCACGTGGATATAAGTAACAATAAAATAAAATAAGTTTCTGCATTGGGAACCTTGCACCTTTTGCAGTCCTTACGCCAGCTCTGACATGGGATATTCAAGGTCTTATTATCCTCCGGTTGGTACCTTGCAGAGTTATTTCTGCCTGTTAAGTATGGGTACAAACACTACACATTGTGCCCCCAGCACGCAACAGAGAATCAAACCATTATGTCTAAAGAGAAAGATGTATTCATGGTTTTCTCATGCTTGCCATGATCGGCTGCTTATTTCTGAGCTGTTCAGCTACAGATTTTCTGCATTCGACTTCAGACACCGCAGAAGAAGAACAGCTGGGAAATCAGTGAAGCAGCAGAGCAGAGTGGTTACAATAGAAAAAAAAAAACTTATTGAAAGAAAACTGTCCAAGGCAGCCCCATGGTGCCCTTTCACACTGAGACACTATCCCAGGGAGCCCCCTGGGAAATTGCAAGACATATTTTTCCCTGATAACAATGTAAAAAAGCACAAAAGTACACACGGCATCTCGCTGTGTCGCGTTGCTTTAGGAAAGCGATACGGTGAGACTGTGTGCTTTGCCATAGCTTTAATAACACTGTGTTTATTTCTAGATGTAAAAAAAATAAATAAAAATAAATAAGAACCTAGTACAAAAAATGGCTAGTGTCTCATAGAGGACTTGTTTGTTAACTACTGATGAGATCCTGTGTACAGTCATGCTGCCCTGAGGAGTTTATAATACCAGAGCCTGAGCCTCCAACATTTCCTAAGTACTGCTGTGAATAGCCTTGTGGGACTACAGTAATTGAGGTAACTGTGTTACTTCTGGACTAGATCATGCAACTCTTACATCAGGCATTAAGCACTTACAAGAGTAGCCCCATTCGCTTCGCTGATGGCTTTTAGGCTGGAAAAATGTATTGTAATCACAAAGTTACTTAACCTTGAAAACTCAGGATACTCACTCAGGACAGRATGGAAAAAATGGAAGGAGGTTAACACAGATAGCAAACAACAAATGAACTATATATAAAGCTAATCTCTCCTCTTCTGGTAATTTTTCTCCCACTTCCAGACAATCAAGCCCAGTTTTGCTAGTGACTGCCAAAAGACAGTGCTACCGTGTGTGAGAGTAAGTTTAGCTCCAATAAACAGTTATGGGTTCCAGCTAAATCCAGCCCCCTATAATGTTACACTCCATCCTGGACATGCCTCCAAAACACCTCCTGCTTTGACAAAGAAGTTGCACCGATGCCTGGACCCCTGAGGTTGATCAGGACTGCTCCATCCTGAGCAGGGGCCCATTTCCCATATTAAAAGTCAGCTTCTTGGCAGAAGAGTGCTGAGCGTGGAAATCCATTAGGCTTGCCTATGTGCTGATGAAATCCTAGCCTCATGTAATACGCTATCTTGTACACTCTCTTTTGAAAAAAAAAAAATCACGGCAATGGTGCCACCGCTCTCATAGCCTTGCACACTATTGTAGTAAACGATTAATCTCGTTTATAAGATATTGTGGGCAGCTATAATGCAGCTGTGTTTCCATTTAATCAAACTCCACAATGCTATTCCAGATGTGTATCTGGGTGGTGCCTGGAGAAAGGTGTGCCACTGTACAGAGAAAAGGGCAATCTTATGTGCTTGCAGAGAGACTCAGCAGAAGTGCATTGAGCTCTTTAGCTTCGAGAAGAGCCCTGAGTTCAAGTCTTCTCCTTTAGTGTCTTCAGTGTTTGCTCAGTCTAGAATAACCTTTGGAAAGGGAGGGCAAATATATACAAATAATTTCAAAACATTTTTACATATATCTCATTCCTAATTTGGAAATAATAATTTATATTTTAAAATTATATTTCTTCTTATTTGCCCTACAGAGCAATCACATGTTGAGGTCATGGTTCTGCACAGTTCTCCCTGTGTTTGGATCCCTGTATCTCTGTGGTGTGATGTTGAAGAGACATCTTTGTGGGTTTTGTGGAGTCATGTGTATTTATTCACATTGATCTACTGATATAATCTGGTTTTAAATGATTCGTTGCAACAGTTAGACAATGGCGCCTTTCGTGGTAACTGCAATTCTGTGTTCCTCCCTGAGTATTTTACTGATTAAAAATAATTATGCACACAACAGTCACATTTTTTTCAGGAGCCAAAAGATTATCATCTAGATCACTAGTAGGGTCAATGGAGAGAGATACAAACTTTGAGAAAGTCATTAATTCTATCAGCTTTTTCAAGAATTTAGTGGTTTCCTTAGGAAAGCTGAGAGCTGTTCTGGACAAACTGCTATGGTTTCACATCCAAGGTTCTGGTTGTTGTCTCTAGAGTTACCACTATTGAGGACAGACTTGTCAATCTGGATGTCCTTTCACCTTTGCTAGTTGTACTGTCTCCATCCTCGGAGGTTTGCAGGACCTGAATAGATCAAGTCCTGAGCAACCAAGTCAGACCCCACAGCTGACCCTGCTGGGGCAGGAGATACAACCAGGGACCTCCCGGGGCTCCTTCCCAACTGAATTACTCTGCAATCTTATGATTTGTCCACTTGCCTAAGTGAGAAATATTGCTCAGTTGAGCAGCTAAATTTTAATGCTTTGCTTACTGGGCAGAATACTAGCCAGCATCCACAGGAACGTACAGACTTGTAGACCTTTAAATCTTGCAGTGTGCTGCAAATTATTCATGTGAGGACCAAGTATGGACTATCCTGGTGATACGTCTCTGGCTGCTGTGTTTAAGGGTTCTTTGTATGTATGTCGGTGTAAAATACTTAATTCTTTTGTAGCAACCTCTTTTTCTGGAAGACCTATCATCCTCCAGTAGATCAATTTGTCTAAAGGAATGTAATCTATATTTACTTTACAGTAGGTACTGTAGCTCTCAACTTTTAGCTGATTCAGCTCCTATTCAGCTTGCTTTGACCTCAGAAATATTCCCTGCTAACTGTCCTCCTGTTCACTCCAATTTGTACTGCCTAAATGCTTACTGCTGAGTGTCCCTCTGGCCATTTTGAAAGGTGTTTCATCACACTACAATAAACGTGAAATACTGATGCACTCAAAACAGCAAAAAAGGAGAAAAAAAAAAGCAGCTGTATATCGACATGGGACTGGACAGGGGCATTTATTACACTTTACTTTCATACCATTGTCTACCTTTGGCAAAGGAAGACTCTAAGGGTCCCTGGTGGGCCAAGCCGATCAATACTACACAGGAGTTAAATTAGACCTCAAGTCAAGCACATATCTACCTTGGCTAGGATACCTCCAACCTAAAGTCCCTGGAAAATTTACATTTTTCCACTAAGTTAACCAATAACAGAGTGAAATGAGTGAGAAAAAAGCAGCTGTCTAGCCTGCATCTTGCTTCATTATCAAATGGATGTTGTCCAAACAGCAGCTAAGGTGCCTTATGAGAAAGACAAACAGGCTGATGCATAAGCAGACCAGTAGTTATCAGGCACATTAAGTAAAAACAATTAAAAAAAAGTTAGTGGGCACGTAATAACATTTTTGAAAGATATTTCCTATGCCTCTTGTTATTTTGGAGGCACTTTTTTTCTCCCCCCTCTTCCTATTCTCACAGTATCTAAACTGGCTTTATAGTTTGCACATGCATACAGAGTTTTTACTAATATTAATGCAAATTATATTCATTTGTCAACGTAGAACATACTCATTCAATTTGGACCCCTAATTTAGAGGCCTAAAACAAACAGATCCCAGGTTGTCTTAGCGTCTTTCTACTCAAACTACCATAAGCACTCAAGACTTCAAGCACATGGGAAACTGTAGGTGTAACCCTATGGGATCAGAACAAGCATTTTCAAAATGACAGCCTCCTTGGTTGGAAGACAGAGTAAGAGGATTGAGGGCCTTGATGGCTGGAGAGAGAGGTCATGTGAAGCTCCTGGGTTGACCCCCCCCCCCAAAAAATACTCAGAAAAACATTTTGTTCTGCACAACAACCTCCAGTAATTGATCTGCATTTGTTAGATTACAAGTTAGGAATGCTGACGTATATAAAAAAAGAAAAAATTGTAGCCATGTACTAATAAACTAGTAACTTAACTGGCCATAATAGCCTTGAATTGGAAAAAAAAATCCAAACAACCAAGTAAAAACCAAACCACCAGCAACCACACACCGCCCCCCTGCCAAAAAAAGGAAGTCTATGGTGTAAATGAGGACTATACCTTTTGCTAGTGCAAACTAGCAAAAAATGATATTATTTCATCCAGCGAGCCAGGTATTTCATTCAGCAGGAGTGAAGGCATGGTGCAGGTGCTTAATCTGTGCAACCTTCGTTGCTTTATTATTTTAATCGTTTGAAACGTATTCCTCAGATGTCAACTCTTTACTTCAAACTCTGGCATTGTGAAAAAGTATGTCTATATCTTTTAAAAAGCTTTGCTTGGTTTATTTCCAAAAGAGCTCTTTCCTATTTGCTGATGGAGAAAATTATTTTGAAATATGAAACAGGTAAACCTTAACCTGCCAGATGTCTTCTTCATGTAAGCAATTTAAATTCAATTTGTGGCAGAAAATACAGGCAACTTCTGGATCAATAGGCTGCATTCAGCAGAGCTGACATACAACACCTGATACATCGCCAACCTGGCTGGGMTCTTATTACTCATACCTGAGGGACTTTCCCTGGCTTTTATCATTAGGTAAAATCTCCTAGGATTACAGGTACTTAAAGCTAATTAGGTCTGCTCTGTTACCCTCCATTTGAATGCCCTCTGTTTCCGCAACAGCCAGCTTACTTTTGTATTTCAGGGAGATAATTGTGGTGGTACACGCCACCGAGGTAAAATGATAGCCTTGCACAAACACACGCCCTGCACGCCACCGCCGGTACCTCGCAGGAGAAGAGGGGTGATGAGATAACAGCTGGAAGAATAGCTGCTGCAGGTTTACCTTGTTCACTTTCTGTGCTTTTGTCAGATGTCTGCCTTCAAAGATGTAATTATGTGATTAGAAAGAAGAGGCTGTAAACAAACAGAACTTTGCTCCTCCCCAGACATGTGAAGCGAGGCATGTCAATCCCCAAATCTCCTCCAAGAATACCTGCACCTCGCTGGCACGTGGAAGGCAATCTGAGCTGTGTGATGTGCATGCACATCAATCCTTCTCTGAATGCTAACAGCACGGAAGTTATTAACACAAAAATCATTTTCCATACAGATACGTTTAACTAGGGTTCAGAATGAAATTTAATCATTGCTCAGATTTGTAATAATTATTATTATATGTAGGGTTAAGTGCTGGAAAAATGGAGTTTTTATTTGCCATTTAACAATTCCCCCTTCTATCTGTGAGCTCTGATTCTTCCATTATTTTGTTTCCTACAAATATCCCAGATACTTATAAATATTCTATTGCAATGAATTTTATATGACCCTTCAGTTCTAACAGCGGAAGCTGCATTTTGAACTTAACCTAAAATCCAGTACAGTAAAGCCAATTTTTAAATGTAACCTTTCTACCAAGTGGTAAAGACAGTCATAAAGTCACTTATTATTGCTCAAGTCCCTCTTGACATATAATTAATCCATCTCAAACCCCCATCCAAAAATCCAGAGGCAGCAAATTTGCCCTTCCTACATGCGCAAYGCATAGAGAGAGAGCGTTTTTCAGCACTCCCCGACTGGGTGCAAACATGTAAATATGCATTGCAGGAAAGGGAGCACAGATGAAAATTTGGGAGACACTCATCTCTGACTGTACATCAGCATGAGGGGAAAAATAACAAATTAATGACTGGGACAGAATCTCAGACACAGGCAGACAGTCTCCTTTCTTTGCATCGTTATGAGAACTCCCGATTGTCCGGACTTCACACGCATCATAGAGAAGTTGGTTGGATGGACCTTTGGAGATTGTCTGGTTCAGTCCCGCACTTTAAGCAAGAGAGCTTTACCTGTCTGAGTCTGGAAAACCTCCGCAGGTAAGACTCCTGGAACTTTAGGAAATAAACCAATCAGTCCTTTTTGAAACTATGGTGTTTTCCAATAAATGATGCCATCATCCTGAGGAAATGTAWAGTAGTAGCTCTGAGGACAAAGGAGATGTCAGAATGGGCTAAAATAAAGTTATAAGCAAGATACGGCATTTAACCTGGGCTTTGACCTTTGCGTGCACTCAGAAGGAAACAGAAAATCTCTCTGAAAACCAGAACTCATGCTGCTGTAGGCAGGTTCATTGCAGTCCTGAATGCAGCCCTATAAATTGATGCTATGTCTTCCAGCATCAACCAAAAATTCTTAAGTGCCATGTTTGTATCCTGCTTCTTATAACTAGTCCAAACCAAAACTGTGAATTTCCCAAAGCACAAAGTAAAAGAGTTATGACTCTAGGAAAGGGTGAGGAAGAGGGTAAGGATTAGAAATAGTCTATAGTATTTAAAAAAACCCAAACAACTCTCCACCATTATAACCATATTTCCAGTCTCTGAAAATATTTTTATATGGTGTTGCCATCATATAGTCATCACCTGTCCCTCTATATCTTTAGAAACCACCAATCATTGTAGGAACTAGATATTGATATTACATGAAAATTTGCTTGAATAGACTGTAAGTTGAGTATATTGAGAATAATGTAGTCCTCCCATGTGTTTCCTTTCACAATAATCCTTCAATATATGGCACTATCCAAACCCATTATTGAATATAAAATTATTAAGTGTGTCACTGTTGTTTCCACAAAGTTATGAATCTGCTGTGCAATATCCTTGTGATGAAACATCACTTCTCTTGTTTTATTGACCAGAAATGCTGAAGTATAGAAAGATTAAGATCAAAACTCTCCCATAAATCTAAGCGCCCAAATCAAGATATTTTCAGTGTAGCTGGGACTTTTAAAGATCTCAAAATGATCAAAGGGAGGGGCACTCAGCGTCTCGGCATAGGAAGGTCCTCAGGGACAAGGATACACACTGCTTTCTCATGGAAACTGGCCTAAATGACTTGCTGATCTTCACTTACAGACTCTGCACAGGCAGAACCCAGTTTTCCAGGGTGTCATTCAGTCTCCTAAGTGGTGGCGAGTCTTTATTCCTCTCGTGGTTCCCTGACGCGTTGACTGCACGCCTTCCAAACTCTGCAACAAATGAGGCAGGGGCTCTATACATAGAAGCTGTGTTAATTACGTAGACTTGAAAGTCCTTAATATGTGATCTTGTAATGATTTGCCGTATCATAACACATATGCCCCGACCCAGCAAATGACTTAAGAAAGTGCTTAAGTTCAGCCCGTCATTTCAAATCAAGCTTCAAGATCAACTTTGACTTTGGAATGAGATAAGTGAATTAGCCTGGAGCCTTAATGTTGTCTTCTTTGTATGATTTCCTTTATTTTTTACAAAACAAACAGGGGGTAAGAATAATTTCAGAAGTTGTGTCATGTGGTACCGTACTGAACTGGCCACAGGTCTTGGGCAGAACTGGAAAATTTAGAGGCATGGCAGAGCTGAGTTAATGAAGGAGCTGCAGTATTTGTCTGTGTGGACCAGCCACTGGTGGGGCTGAGACACACACTTCACCAATTGTATTTTAAAATGGTTGCAACAGGAGATGCGCAGACGCTGTGTTTGTGAGCATTGCTGTAAAAGGTGGTCTCTGGCATGCTGTTTGCGTGGCATGTGGTGCCTCCCCCCTACTTCCAACACCCACTTTCTGGTGGAGCCCTGGCAGATTGCCTACAGATAGCAAATAAGAAATGAACAGTAGTGTCTACCTAGACTGACCTGGGACAAGGTCGACCTCGGAATAAGGCTGCAGTGGCTTTGCAGACATAACCTCGTGATGGTGTCTTTTGGGCTGACATTGGGAGGGAAATATTCCCTACTGGCTAGAAACCCCATCACCCTTTGCTCCTGCCTGTCTTGTCTTGGCTCCTGCCTGCCTGTGCCTACCCTGACTTTCTCGTTTTGTTTGCAGTTCCTCAAGTCCTTCGCTATATCACTACTATCTCCTCTTTATTTCCCATCTCCCCATCCCTCCCCAAGCAGGGCAGTATGTCCCATAGCACAGCTCAGCCTCTGCAGCCAGAGCACGAGGTTGTTCCAGAGGCCCCCGGCAATGGCACTGACTGCGGCAGCATGTACAGCCCAGAGGTGAATGAACCATGCTCCCTACGTGTGAAACCTTTTGTGAATCTCATTGCAAATTCTGAGCATGTTCGGAGGCCTATGACTTGGCCATGTTTGGGTGAATTTTCAGGGGAACAGCAAAACAGCACAAGTCTTTGGCGTTGCGGATGTTGTCCCTGCAGGATCCAACATCTCCAGTCAAAGTAGGGGGGCACCGGGCCTTTTCAAAAAATAATTAAAACCATTCTTTAGCATAAGCAAAGATTTTAGGAAAAGGAATTATTATTACACCAACTGAAATGAATAATAAAKAAAGAAACAGGCTTTGGGCATGCAGTCCTTCATCACTTTTCAGCTTCTGTCTAACTCTGTTGTATACCTGACACAGTAACAGCCCTATCACTGCTTTAACGTTCTAACATGCAAAGAAACCCCCTTATTTTCCCTACCATCAATCTGAAAAATAGCTAAATTGTTTATGCTGAATTCTTCCAAAAATTAGCCCTGACATAAGCACTCAGGATTCAGCCAGAGCAATTACAAGTCTGCGGARTCATAAGTGACAGAAAACAGGGTTTTAGACTGGAAGGCGTTAGGCATCCCTACGTGCACACTCAGGGAGAGAGAGGAAGGAAAAAAAATAAAAACAAACGAGAGGCAGAGGGAACATATGTTCTAGACAATCCTGCCTCCCGTAAAACTGCTGTTGAGTCAAGTAACCTGTTTAAAAACAATGTATTCCTCTAACTACAGCCACCTGGCTTGTAATTATAGTCCTCATTAGAAACTGCTACAGGTCTTGAGTGATTAGTTATTGTTTATAAACTGTTCAACTGTAGACCACCTGTTTTCATATACTGCTGCACCTTCTTCTTGCCTTGCTGCATCATATCTATTAATAGAAAAGCACCTGTTTCCTGACAGTGCAAAATCAGAGATAAACACGTATATATAAGCAGCTGGGGGAAAGGTCTTTGTGAAGGACAACCAAATATATTTGTGGCTATTAAGCTGTCTCTAGTCGCAGTTAGAGCATTTGATGAAGTTGCCCTGCCTTGCGTCTCTCATGTACGTGTAGCCTCCCCAGCAACTGACGTGGTGCTCTTGGAGAACACTTATAATTAGCCCTCAAGAGATTGGGAAATCCAGAGAGACAAAACATGAGATTTGAATCCTGGCGCTAATTGCTAAAGAGTTAAATGCTCCTACATGCAAAGCACCCAACACAAAAGGAAAGGTGAGTGGCATGACGTGCAGATGCGGGAGGTGAGGCATGAACACCGCTTGCCTTAAATAAACACAAGGATCACTGCGGCCCCACTGGCAAAGGCAAAGAGGAAGCACTGATTTTCTTAAGGCGATTCAGTCATGTAGACAACAAACTCATGCTACAGTTAAAATATTTAGAGCCAAACTCTGCTCTGAGTCACGCTGACTTCAGCTGATTTATTCTCAAGCCTAAACAGTGTAACTGAGAGCAGGATTTGGCCCCTAGACCACTACACTATAAATAGTTATCCCATCATTAGATTTCATATATGTCCATGAGTGGCATATGAGATTCTTTTTTTTTTTTTTTTTTTTTTAAAGGACTGAGTTGTCTACCTGGTTTTGAACTAAAAGCGAGCTCTGTCTCCAGGACTGTCAGTCTGGGAGAGTGGACACATGAGTGGAGAGGCAGAGCCGGAGGCACAAAGCTGGAGCGAGCGGCAGCGTGGCAGCTCCGTGCGGAGGAGCCGGCTGTGCGCTCGCAGGCGGGAGGCAGCAGGCTGTGCGATGCGAGGGACGTGCCGAAATCGGGACACCTTCAGCCCTGCTTAGACAAGGGGAAATGGGACCCTTTTGCAGAGGAATGAAGTCAGTTTTAGGGACTGCATCGGGTGTTTACAGCACTTTAAATCCCAGGTGATGCAGAGGGCAGTGTGGGCTGCCATCCTCTAATGTAATGGTAGGAGATGCAACCTTCCTACGCTCTCAGAAGCCCTTTCCTTGCTCTGTTTTAAGCACTTGTGGCCATGCCTTAACCCTTATTCAGTGTAATATTTGCTGTGGTGGTTTGCCAATATGCAACACCACAGCCCGCTGCAGTGGGCCTCCCCCATTTAGTTGTGGGGAGGAATTGTATTTAGGAATACCCAGGCTCCCCGTGCGCTGGCTTTCTTCTCCTTACGGACTGGACCAAAAGCTGCCTGTGTGTGTGACCTATAAGCGTTCCCCAGAAACACAATAATTAGTTTTCTGATGAAAGTTTTTGGGATTTGTTGATCATCCTTAAGGACACATTATTGCTCATAGGCAGTTGGTTTTGCTTACTCATTTATTGGGTAACGGATAGTTTCCAATATGAGATGGCACATCATGAAAAATTAGGGGATAACAAAGTCTCGATAGAAAGCCAGGAAAGTTTTCTGTATTAAGACACAGTGGCATGATGAACAACCTAGTCATCACCCTGTGTTCCCACACAGCAAATGTTAAGCACCTGTGCATAGCAGTGAATCATCTTATCGGTTGTTTATTCATGACTGAATATGTTCCCAGACCTATTTCTCACTATTTGACCATCTCCAATGCTCCTTTGCTCGCTGCTTTTCCTCAGGAACAAAAYAAAACTTTCACTTTATGTGAAAAAGGCACAACTAAAGACACCAGAATTATCAACTAAACTGAGAAGAACATATTTCTCTGCTCAATATTTAAATGATAGCAACTCTCCCCATCATCATCGCAAGGATCCTGTAAAACCTAACCTCTGGCAGAGCCTCAGGATGTGCAGCATCAAACCTGTCCACCCAAAGTCCCCCAAGTACACTGAGCCACCAAAGGATTTACATACATTCAGCAGAATGAATGGCAAATAATTTGTTATCTTAGAAATTCAACAATGGGACTAAGATTTTTCTGGGTACAGGATCATCACAGTCTATCCTTTTGTTGATTTTTCAGCTGTGGTTGTGTTGAAACCTGTAGGCTATAGAGTTGTCAGTAGGGCTATGCAGCCTTTTGCAGGCAGATGTTAATGAGGCACTTTCTGAGGTAGTGTATATACATATTAATTTGGGCTCACCACTGCTGTCTTTACTCACAGCTTTGTGACTACTGGATCACCCAGTAAGCAGAGCGGGTCGTTATTCATTGCAAAATACTGTGTGGGTACATGGTGGCAGCAGTCATATGTTTTTCTTTTAAATATTCTTACCTGAAGAAAAATATCAAGTGAAAGGAGTATAATTTGATAAAAAAGTGAAACAATAGATTGTGCAAAAGGAAGATGTTTCAGCTGGGCTCTAGCAGCTGGGTTCAGCCCCACATCGTATCACAGCACAGTGGWATAACTCCAGAGTAGCACAGGTGCCTGATGGCTCCCATTAAACACCAAACTTTGCTCATCCATCACCCTTGCAGGGTTACCAGGGAGTCCCGCTGGTTGCACACAGACATTTCGGTCAGACACRGGCTTCTTGCACTCAGAGGCTGCTCTGCTGTGCGATCCTTGGGGAGCGGCTCAGGCGTAGCCCCAGCAAGGGGGTCTCAGCTGGGTGAAGAGTTGCCAGGCTCTGCAATTAGGCACTGTGCTAAATGGGGAGCCATTTGAAGCAGCCGGCAGGACACGCCAAGAGCTTTGCAGGGCTGAGCTACCTACCGCCAGTCCGCAGGCTGACTCCACCTTGAAGGGGATTTCACTGGCAAAAGCCTAAGCACTTCTGAGGTTCCTATTTTTGAAGTGAATGGCTAGATTAGTCTATGCTGAAAAATAGAAAGGCAGGTCATCTGCCTTTTTCAGAGCAGCACTTATGGCCCTATGTAAAAATAATCACATTCCAACCCTTGCCTAAAAAAACCCCACCCAAATAACCCTCTGAACATAGTTCCCAAACATAAATGTATTTTAGATTCTTAGGGGTTTTATCTATTTCCTCTTCCAAATASGGGAAACAACAGTTGCAATGACAACATCATTGTGCTGGAACAGTAGTAAAAAAATAAATAAATAACAATAGTTACCTCTTTATTGTCCTATTACAGCTTTTCTGCTAGCATTTGGGTAGATACAGTTTGGTATCTAGCAATAAGAGTGTGTAAAAAACAAAACCCAACAAAAGACTGAAGGGTTACAGAGCAGCACAAAGGGGTCTCTTTTTAAAGTGACTAACCCAGTTGATTTCAATACGAGTTTGGAAAATAATCAAAAGTTCTCGGTTGTGAAGAACTGGCAATAGGGTCTGCAGGAAGCACAGATCTTCCTTGCCCAGTGGGTTACCGCATGTTTGGAGAAATCAGAACTTTTCTGAGCTGGTGCAGCCTCTCTCTTTGAAACCTTTTGCTTGCTGTTTCTTTTTTAAAGGTGTTAAAGAAATATGGCTGTAATTAACAACTGACAAAAATATCTGGGCTTGAACCGAAGTGGGAAATCACAGAGGTTACTTATTTCCTCATGCTTTTACCATTTGTTCTCTTTTCTCGAGGAAGTTGAAAGACCTGAGGTTCAAACTTAATAAGGCCCCATGCCGTTTCTAAGAGTATTTACAACATGCAAAAAATAAGCCAGCACATTTCTTATATTTAAATTTGTTTTCAGTCATCTAAGCTATTACACAGTATGCCATCCCTAAACCTTTTGTAACAAGCAGTAAATGTTTCTCAGACAAGGGAAAGAATGATGTGTTCAACTACTCTAGCTGCTTGAGCCCGGGAAAGCGACAAAACATTGGTGTGCGTGCAATCCCCACATCCCAGTTTGTTTCAACATCATGAAAATGGAGCTGCCTCCAGCTCGTGGCTTGAGCTTCCGACGTGTGCGCTGGGAGGTAGCCCGTGGGGCACCCCACGGGTGGGTGGCAGCAGCTTCCTTTGACAGCTGAAGCTTCGTGGTGCTGTGGAACAGGCAACGACATGGGGTTTATTAACCACAATTACTTAAAATTTTCTAGGGTCTGCCCTGAGCCCCTTCAGTTCAGTGGGAAGCTTTCCATTTCTAGCGGTGGGGAATGAGATTAATTCCTCCGAGTACTAGTTGTATAACACCTGCTCTAGAAACCACCAGGAGTTCAGTTTTAGCATGATTAAATTCTGGTCCGTGCCTAGTAGCTTGGTGTGTCGTGGAACAAACCAAACCAGCTCAGATCCTGGAAACTCTCTGGATGCGGTAGCACAGAGCTCTGCAGAGCCACAGATGCAAAGCAAATTCGTCAGCRAAGGGCTTCGTGTGAGTGATAACCAAGCAAGCTGAAATGAGCTCTCGTAACATGTCCTCACACATCCTAAATAAACAGCATTACAGAAGCCTTCCCAGTGAATCTGTCTCTTGGATCCCTTCTAATTCTGGAGAGACTTTATCTTTTTAAGCAATTACACATGGAAGGAACGCCTGAAGGTCTCAGTGACACTCATTAGTGTTCTTTGGACGGGATATCGGGGAAAACTAGTTTTGTTTTGTTTAAATTCCTTTTGCAAATAAATGCTAGCACCTACAAACATCAAATACACCCATGTCCACCAGAAAGCCGCTGGAACGCAGATGAGACATTTCGTCCAGTGCTCTACTGAGTCACTGTAAAAATAACCCCACCAAGAACAGCTGACCAGCACTCACTTCCATGTCAATCTTTTCTTCTTCTTTTTTTTTTTTTTTTCTTCAAAAAAATAACTAAAAAATACATTTTAATGGAAACGCGCAGATTGAGAAGGGTTCTTAGATGGAAGATCCAAGTCATTATTAAAAAACCAAAACGGTTACGTGGACACATATTTGCCATGGAAACCTTGGAAACAACATAAACATGAATCATGTTTAAACTGAGTGGGCACAGAGTGGTGCAAAGGGTCCTGTTTGCCAGCCTGAGCTGAACGAGAGTCGCTCGCTGTCCACACAGGACGCTCAACAGGGCACATGCCGCGGGGCTCGCCATGGCCAAGGTCGCATTACCATAGACGCGGCATCTGGTTAATGCGCAATAGGGTGTTATGAAGCAAAATATGCTTGTCCTCAGCTCCAGTGCTGCCAACAGAGATTATTTTTTCTCATAATATCATGTTTTCTAATCGACCAAGTGAACCTCCAGCCACTGGGCAGTTATGCAGCTGCAACTAGACCGTGTGTAAGTTAATTCCTTTGAGAAGCATAAAGAAAACAATCCCAAAATAGCTTCTAACAGGCATTTTTAATGTCTGCCTGCATTTATCGTGCTTTTTCTGGATTTCTCTCTACTCTTCCCAGTATATTGGCCAAGATGGGTTCCAAACAGGTTTGACTGCCTCTTAGCTTTCATGGGTTGTCCTGATGAACAGAGCTGAGAACTGCTTGCAAGAATTTCTTTAGTAACTGTTTGCATTTTCTTTAGACAACAAGGCTATTTAATTTCTCATTTTTGTTATTACAGAAAAAAAAAAGCAAAAAACCTCTTCACATTCTTGATACGTCTTCCTTCAGTCAACCACCTTTATTCTTTTCTTCTTTGTATATTCATCTAACTGCCTTAGTATTTAAGAGAGCCATTCAGCTTGAGACTGCTATCCTGAAAGCCACCTGGCAAGATTTTCAGATCAAAGAGCTGTGGATTCGGATAAGCATCCAAAATATTGTATCTTCTATCGCTATGACTACTTGTGGATACAGATTCTCCAGCCATGGTGTGATTCCAGAATGGAAACTGATTTTTAAAGTGGCTCAATATGCTTTGATATTCATCATCTCAGTTATTTCCAGTAATATACAATATTGGCCAGAACAACACGCGCATAGGGATCTGTGGAGCCGCACGTATTAGACACTGAGAACAGTCCCTGCATGGCTTCAGAGTATGACTACCAGATTGTTTATTTTTTCAGATATCCAACTCCACAAACTCGCTTGCAGGTTTTCTATCATTTGCTCAGCTGGTAAATAACAAGGGGTTATAGAGAGACAAAGAGTTGTCCCAATATCCAAGCATAGGTCAAAGATAAGAGGTCCCAGATCCCAACACTTAGACAAAAGTACTGTCCTTGCTCACTCTGTGGTTCTAGATGACCTGTGACTGTGTCTAAACATCAGAAATTCTGAAGCAGAAGGTTAAATATCCTGTATATTGTTAGTGCTAATTTTTCCACAGAGCTATATTCTGTTTAATTTACTCACTGAAATCACAAACACTTTTTGGATGCAGTGCATATTTGCCATTTTTCTAATTTAAAGTCTAATCCTCCACATCTGGAGGACACATTCTTTGGTTTAGAGTTTAGTGAGTGAACAAACTATTTCTTTTGAAAGATGAAAATTAAAGTTTAAAAAGAAAATTATGAGACAATAATTTCAAAGAAAGCCATGGCAAACAGTTCATATAGACGTTCTGTAAGTGTTGAAAACACCCAAACCCAGATATACTGTCCTTTGTGTGCGGGACATCTCTCATTGAATGCAATGGGAGGTGCAGTCATTGATTAAAAAGAAACTTGGACCATACCAAGAGTGAAAAACAAGTAATTCTCTGTGCTGTGAAACCAATACTTTTTCTATGGGTTTGTGATCTGAGTTTGTGCTCCCGGTTGTTTTCTCTGATGCTAATCAGGGTTACACTCTCCCTGTAGCTTTTCCCTCAGTTGGGACATAATATCTCCTCTGCTGTTGGCCTATTTTTATGAAACATTATAGTATAGATGTTTTTCTATTCTGATTTGGCTAAAATTGACCAAAGAGTGAAGCTGTTAAAAGGAAAGGAAAGAAATAACGACTAGTTTCCCTCTGCTTAAGAAAATAGACTAAACAATTAAAACAAGAGAAGAAAGAAGAAGTGTTAAGGCTTTTCAGAAGCAATTCATACAGTCAAAACTGGATGGAAATTAATCATAATTTGTACCTCACAGAAGTAAGGCCATGCTGGGTCAGGCCATTTAGCTCTGTCTCCTGTCTCTACCTGTGGCAAGTGAGAGATGCTTGCAGGAAAGGTCTGACTTTGGGCAAGGCATCTGGGGACATTTCCCAGAGGACTCCCCCCATGCCCTTGAGCTAGAGGGTCTGTTCATATCATTATGTTTAATAGTGTCTGATGGACTGTTCTTCACTGAGCTTTCCAAGTTGTTTTTTGAAACTATAAAACTTTTGGCTTCTACTACATCCTAGTGACTCCACAGTTTAACTACTCACCATTTTAAAAAATTATTTTACTTTCTTGGTACCTTATACTGTGAGAATGCAAGTGGAAATAGCATGAAAACGAGGGCATTCTTATTCTCTAATTACATGGTATCTGTCAGAGAAACTCGTGAAGGCAGGAAGCTAAACTAACAAAGACCCATATGTCCCATACRTTCACTCTCATGATAAGTCTCACAAACAGTTTGGGGGTAAAATTGTCATAATACCTGTTTAAGCTTTTATGCTACTGGAAAGGATGAGTGATTGAAAGACTCATGAACAAACAGTGAATATAGTCTTAGAGAATGTCCTTTGGCCTTCYATTTGGTTTTGTTTTTATCTTTTTCAGAAATCTAGATTTTAACTACACGTGAGATGGACAGTCTCTATTTTTCAGCTTCTCTGAGTTGGGGTCTGAACCATGGCATGGTGGTCTTCCCACCGCTGAAGGACGTTCAGTTAAATAACTCTTTTTAAAGACATTTTAGAGAGAACGAATAGCCTCCACCATCAAACTAGGAGCTGAAAAAACCCTCAGGTTATGAGGATGAGGCATCTTATTGAAGAAAGTAGTATAAGTTCTGAATTCCTATAAGCTTCTCTACATGTGAGTAATTTACTTTGAAGTCCCTTTAAGCATATCCTAATAGGCATTAAAACTGGAAACATCTGAATTTCAGCATTTATAGGTAAAGTCAGTATTCATTTAGACCACATAAACAGGATAAAATAAACATAAATCAGTTTTGGACATGTGCTTTACCGCATCAGCTGCTTCAGACTCTCCTGATGGTTACAGCCAGAATATCTAACTTTGCATTTGTTCCAGCAGTTCCTAATGGGCAATAACTTGCAAAGCCTTGGTTGGTCACCGTGGTGTGAAACACACCTAAGTTCCCTATGAAAGTGTTCTTTATGCCCATCAAAAAGTATTTGTGTGAGGCAGCTTACTCTGTTTGAACAGCACTTATTAAGCATGGAGCAGTCATTGAGGTAGTATATTTCAAATGCTATGACGTTTTTAGATGGAGAAAAGCTACTTTAGCTAATTTTTAAAAATATTGCTTCCTACTGTCTCTCTAGAGATGGATATGAATTCCTGTTTCATATTACCATTTAGAGTATTGCCAGCTGTTGCCAACAAAACATATTCTTCTGCAACCCTTTCTGGAAGGATTTGGAGCCCAAAAGTTGCTGAGTCCATGCCCTCTCTGTATGGGAGAACACCATTTCTTAGAAATTATATAAGCATTTTTACAGGCCGCGGTCTTTATGGAGACTTTTCCCAGTTATGCCCCAAATTATCTGGTCCATTAAAAAAAATTCACATTAGACATTCCTTACTTATCTCCATGAGATTATATGATGCATGCTACAATTTTCCTGAAGGTGCTCACATTTCTGATTGGTTTATTAATTTGTGTTTATTGTAGGTACTCTGGTATAATGTTTTATCTTAATTAGTATTTTTATGCCCCCTATATTAAGTACGTATGTGGCCAGTTTTTTATGCTGCATGTCTTTCTAGTGCAACTAAGGTTTAGTGTTTTACTTCAYGAAGGAAAATTTATAATCAAATTAAAAGTAATTCCATACACATTTTGCTTCAAAACCAAACTATATTGCATTAGCATGAGATGATACTTTAGGTTCAAATCCATAAGTTCTTAGCCTGGTAAGCCTCCTGTTGACCTATGTATGATATCAACTAGCCTTAAATTCTTAGGATAAAATCTGAACTTTATTTTTCCTTGCAGAAATAAAGCTTCTTCCTGGGTGTTTGTTGCACATAGAATTTCATTCACCTCTTTTTAAAAAGAGATGTTTTGTATAAAAGAGATGGTTAGTATAAGACTGGTAAATGCAAAAATAATACCTATTTCCAGAGTAAATCTTTTGTGTTTCAGATGTGGGACAAGATTCTCTTACCCATTGTCATACTCAAAGAAGTATTTAATTTCTTGAGTAAGCCCCTTAAAATCAGGTCTGATAGGAGTAGCAGAGCACTAAAACACTGCTTTTTTTTTTGACACAAGAGAATCAGACCTTGTGCTTGTTGGTTCGTCATGGTGGCCACTCATATAATTAAATGGCTACTGGCTAATATTATTTTTTGCAACTTTATTCCGGGAATACTTTTCAGCTTCAACATATATTAGATTTTTTTCTCCAAGCTATGTATTTCTGTTCTGTWTAGAGGCAAGATTTGTTTTCACTCTTAAAAAGCTTAGAAAATCATGATGCTTTTCACTATATGTTGTTCATCTTCTACTCTGTAAACAAAGTTGCCGGTTGACCCTGCCTGCTTTGAGCAATACCTTAATCTTGGATAATTCCAACCAGTTAAATGGACTCACCTTCAATCAGCCAAAAGAGAACGAGTATTTCAATGTTTTGCCCTTAGTTTTAAACTTCTAGTTTTGACATCGGCTGCTTGAGCTGGGCACGCAGCATTTGCATTCAGCAAAGGTTGATGCAGAAGCACTTTAGCTTGTAAGCTAGCAGTTCGGCTCGCAATGAGGAGTGAGTTGTAAATTACCCACCACTGAGTTGCTGAGTCACTTGAATACTTCAGACTGCTCTAAATGCAAGATCCAGTGGGGCTGCTGAATTATCCTAGGCTGTTTTTCAGAACATCCTTGTGTCACGATCTCATTCTAAATATGATTTTTTTTTTTCTTGATAAGTATTTACTTTGAGATTTCAGTAGCGAAGAGAATTGAGTAGAGACATTTTAAGTGTTTCTTCGTCTATCATTAGAGACACCAAGTGACACAGGAAAAGATAATGAACATAGAAAGAGCCCCCAAAGCACTTTTAGATCGTTTCTTGAGAGTCAGCAGGCCAATATTGACTTTGATTAAGCACTCATTTTGGTCCCATTAGTTTGGCAAACTGTGAAACAAAAGTGAGCGTCCTCTCCAAATTGGTTTTGCATAAACTCTTTTACAACTTCAGTTCTGAACTTCTTTAGAAGAAGTTTGGGGGGTTTTATTTTATTTTTTTTTAGTCTCAAGAAAGATGTCCTTTTAAGTCTTTTAAAGAACTCATAATCTGAAACTAACAGAAGCTTTTACAGTATCAAGAAATGACACTTAACAATCTCGTTTTGTGTCTCAAAACTGCAGAGGAAAGCGACCATACGTGTTTCCTTCTCATCAGTTTGTGTTTCTGTGGTTTAATTGCCAGATTTTAAATCGAAGGACTAAGTTTTGACAAGATTTTCTGGGGTTGCCAAATATTATAGTTATATACACCTCTGAAATTGTCTGCCAGTTGTCAGGAAAAGGCTCTTTCCCTTGTGCCCCTTTAGTGTGAGTTTGAGTCCTGGCCATTGGTGTGTAGCTGTCATGAGAGGCCATGGGAAACTTGACAGAGCCTATGCAGATTTTTTATTATAAGACACACAAATGCATATTTAAATTTTTTTTCCTCCCAACAACGACTTAAGAAAGACAGCGGGCTCTTGTCCTTTTAGACTGTTATTCAGCTGTGTGTAGGGTTGGAGAGATATCGTGACAAGACTCAAGCTTCTGGTGGTGGTTTGGTGTTGATAAAAGAGGAGCTCGCTGCAGCTGGGATCATCATTGAGGAGCACTGAAGAAATCCAGTGAATGCAGAGCCTGTTCATAGTCTAAAAGCAGATGCTTCAAGTTGGGGGGAGGTCATTACAGAGATGAGGGATCTTGAAAATGTTTCCTTTGCCCATGAGGGAACTCTTTCCCAGGCTCTGCTTTGACTAGACACTCTTCATTAATTTGCTCTTTATGTACTCTGTAAATCTCTTTGGGCCATAAAGTGGTTTAGAAGGTACCCAGATAGTTTTCTGCAGGAACTTCCCATCCTTTGTAGTTCCTTTTAGGTTGAGAAAATCATCATAATTACCTTTCGTTATTTTTTATTTCTAGTATATGAGAAAAAAAACATGTAAACCATAAATGAACAAAAAGGGTAAAAAAGGATTAATTCACTATTTCTTAACATCCTTCAGGTCAATTAGCAATAGGTCCCAAGAATAGACATCTGACAGATTGGCTATAATGAGCAGCATTTTATGTGGCAGTTTGCTACCACACTTCTGCTTCACCTAGAAAGTCTCTGAAGAGGTTTCGTCGCCGAACTGACGTTACAGTCACGCCCATCATAGCTTCTGTTTAAATTAATTCAATTCAGGAAACACCGAACACATTATTTCACATATGCTTGGCACTATATGCCACCAGAAATATCTATTAATGCATTGCTAAATATTTAATAATCAAACAATGTATTATCATAAATAAAAGTGGAAAGTAGGTTATTTCTTATCCCAGTATTATAATCAGAAATGCTCAGATCATTGTAAGGGTGGATTAATTAGCTCAGCCGAGGCGCTGAGTCCAATGTATTGTTAGATATTTTTTATCTCCGTATCTTGTTTTCAAGCCTTAAAGGTAAACCACATTAAGGTTTATATCTCCATGTATCTGCTAATGTAGAGCACATATAGACACAAACACACTCGCGTGCACACACACGTACAGGCACATATGAGCACGCACGCGTGAGTACAGCGACGCATACACAGAGTAGGCACGCAGAGCGTATAGATTTCTACATGAATTTGACATTGATTTCTGGGGTAAACAAATGGTTTTAAGTCTTTACTTGCCCAAAGCTAGATCATAATATTCTGCATTTCAAAGTGTCCAACTACCTTTAAAGTGATGGCTGCAGAGTCCCTCAGGGCATAAAGCAGATAAAACCTTCTTTTAAAAGTATTTTGCTCACCTTTGTAAAAAAAGGAACTTGGGGTTTATTGAATGCAGGAAAGCCTCATTCCCATAGTAACCAATGCACGGCTGATATTGATCAGCAGAGTCAAAGGCAAAACCTACTGACAGGAATAAAGAGCGACTATTTCTTATCCTCATATGTATTCTTCCTGGAGTTCCTGTAGGTAACCGATACCACAGGCGTGGAGCGCTCTCTGGGAGCGGCCGTGCTTTCGGTTGTGTCATTAACACACAACAGGGCTCCTTATCCAGAAGAAATGCTCCGAGTGCACCTGATTTTTTACTAGATCCTGCAGTCTTTTCTCTGGCAAAACTCCCCGTGATTTTAGAAGGACTTTCCTTGAGCAAGGTATATGCAGAATTGGTCCCTTTGTCTTGAAAGAGTATGGCCAGCCTTTGAAATCTCTTCACCGATATATTTTCTGCCTCAGTTAATGAGACCTTATAGCTTTTTAAAGTTCCCCTTCTTTGTTCACCATACTTGTGGCATGTGTGGGATCTGATAAATTAACATTTGCAATCATGCCTGATCTCTCTTTAATGATTTCATTAGGTGTTAAATATGAGGCTTAGCATCCTTTTTATGTTAAGGCATTCCTTTTTGAACTGCAGAGCTTCACAGAGAAGATCTTTGAAACCAAGAGCTCATGAATTATTAGCATTCAGTACAATGCATATACATACCTTAAATCCTCATCATGATTAGATCATTCCCAGAATTGACAAGTCTATAAAAATGAAGAAAGGGGACCTGTGAGAGCTGTGCAAGGAAAGATATTTTGTAGAACATGATATCACGTAATAAAGAATAAATTCTCTCAAGTCTGATAGTTTTACAAGGTTTTACATACTCCTAGGCAGGTAATAATCTTCCTTAGTTTTTCTGGACTTGCAAGGAGCTTTAACATTTTTTCCTATTAGATAACAACTGAGCCCAAATTAAATAACCCCAAAAGTCTTCCTCTCTAATCCCTTCTGTGCATGCTTAATGTTTTATTCTCCCACTTCAATTATGCCATCTGCATTATGTCTTTCGCTCCCCACTCGAAAAGTTGTTAAAACGAAAAGCCTCTTTCAGAGTGTCACAGCTCCATTATGCAGGCCTATACCTGTGCTGGCAGCATGCTCTTCTTCTCACCTCATATTGCCTTTTGCCTGGGAAAGAGATCCCCGCGGTGCATATCAAACTGGAAACTGAAATGAAATTAAGCTGGTATGCAGGAGATGGAGTAGGTTATGAGAAACGAGCAGAGGAGATTCTGGGAAGACTTTTTAACTTAGTTCTTGGGGCCAAAAACCATCAGGCTTGAACGGCCAGCGCTAGTCATGTAGACTGAAATCCTAACCCTGCGAAAATCGATAGCAGATTGATCAAATAGAGTCAAATAGATTTGACTCTAAATACTTAATAACTAAGGTAGCCTGGTTTCCACAGGTGCTAGGAACACACAGCTGTCACCGACTCCAAACATGCATTCAGATGTCAAATTACAGGCACCAATTTTAAACCGTTGGGTTTAGACGACTTCATTTCCTGTTGTAATCCATCTCTGTACAAGGTGTCTTCATGACATTTTCTAAGATCTCAGCTGAGAAGCAGATAGACTAGACATATTTGAGAGAACATACTGGATTTCCACTGGAATCAATTCTTCAAACTGATAATGAGTAACACTCGCCAAGCTTTTATAAATTCTGGAAAAATTCTTAACTTTTAGAGGACCCGCTCAGAAAGATTCACTCTGACGAATTTATGATTATTTGAAGAAGGACACAATATATTAATTCAGAAATAATTTAAGAACAAGTTTTGGAAAGATGTTTTAAATTTGCACCTTTTAAAACCACCAATGTAGGCAGTGGTTTGGTCCTCTGTTTTATATCATTTCATTAAAACCTGTTTTCAGTTTATTTCGAGCTTACTGTAACACATAATATGTCAGCCTGACACCCCATATGATTTGAAAATTTTAGGAAAAAAACCCATGCATAATATATATTTATAAACATACATATACTTCAGGTTAAATCGTGCACCAAAATGCAGAACCATTTCTCTCTGACTGACTTACAGACCCGTACTCTGGAGACGATTTTATGTTTAATTTAAAATGGCTGCAATATTCGACATAGAAAACTGACTGCCGTTTACAGCATCTGCAGTCACCATCTTTCCAACAAAATATATCATCAGGAGTTTAGTTTTTTAGGATTTCTGGATGTTTTTGAAACCTTGGCTGGATGTTTCCCTTCCATGACATTATCACGATAGACCCGGTACCCGCTGAGCAGAGATCTGTGCATAACAGGAGCATCTTGAGCATTTGCACGACGGTTGGAAAGGTACTGAAGAAGGATGTGCTGACACAAAAGACTGTCCTGGGGACCTTCAGTGCCATTATATTTAAATGATCCATAGTCATTAGGAAGGTCTCCTGGCACTACTAGGATGAGTTTCTTAGAGGAAAAGAAGTCTCCTGTGAAATCCAATGCTATCATTTAAAGCTCACTTTCACTTCTGGAGCCCTGAGAAGTTTTAAGTTAGCATGGTTTCATTTGAAGCATCCTGCAGTAGTAGCTGTCAGCTCCCCCCCTTTTTGAGAATGGTTTGACAAACCATCAAAATGGTTCCTGCAATTCTAAAAAGTGTTGACTGAGTGATAGGAAGTTAATATTTTACCATAGACATCTCAGAAGTAAAGTTACAGTAAAATCTAATTACTTTTCTGTTACGAACATTTTCCATCATATTCTGTCAAAACCTGTTTCGATACAGAAGCAAAAAGAAAGTGCGAAGCTGAATATCCAGAGGAAGGTCCAGAAGAACACCAAGAGCACAGTTGTTAGAGCATTGGCACTTAGTATAAAATAGCAATCTAGCGGCCTATAATTTCCCAGCAGACACTAAAGGCCTTCCAGCACTCCCAGAGACGCAGCCAATGAAGCACAAATACCACAGATACATCCATCAGAGCCGTGGCTGGCAGAGACCCTTATTGCAGCCAAAGGTGGATTTGCAGAGCCGTGCTGGAAATTCTGCAGGGGGAAAAAGAAGGGCGATAGGGGACTCTGGGGACTACTGCTGCCCAGCTCCCAAACTGATCAAATTTGATGGCGTAGCCTTGGGATCGCAGGGTGAAGCATCTTATGAGAGACAGCACGGGAATCGGACTGCGTATATTCAGGCTACCAACTTTAAGCGGGAGGGCAGCGTCCTTACCCACCAGCAAAAAATTAAGGCCGCAGTGAGAAACAATGGCTGGAGCATTTATGGTTCAAAATTTTTGCTTGTTGGGAGAAATGTATTTCTCCCAACATCCTTGATGGTTAGACCATGTACGGCCTCCTTTTTCTWTGCATTCTTCAGAAGTCTTCAGTGTCATACAGCAACATACCAGCTAGTGGGTTCAACTGGGTTTTTTAGGAAACCTCATAGGAAATCGATTATACAAGATCACAGCAAAGAAAGGCAAATTATTTTCTCTTCTCTCGTACACTCTGCTTGAAAGCTAATTTTCAAGTCCATCCTTTCATGTGCTTTACGGGAGATTAAAATGAAATTAGTTCAGGAAGGATACTGCTCAAGATCATTTTAAGATTTTCCAAAGCTCACCAGCTTGTTGACCTGTAAACCACCTTTAGCTGGACAGATGGTAAGTAACAAATTGATCTCAGCCAATAAAAATCTGTCAGAACAATCTGCTGTTGGCAGGTGTCAGATAATTATCTCAATGAATAGATAAGCAAAGTAATAAGCAAATTAGAAGCTTCCATTGTAAATAACAGGAGGAATTTTATTTATTTATTGCAGCCAGACCCTTGATCATTTGCTGAAAAAAAAAAAAGCCCACCCAATATCCTAGGAAACTCACTGAAAAGTTGTATGGGTTATAGGTGGTGTTACCAACACTAAGATTTCGTGTTTCAGCACTGTGATTCCTCTATACCATTTCAAGTTTCTGAAAAAAACTCGGCTGAGATGTGGCAGAAGTCCATGTCTGAGCAGTCGTATGATATATTGTTGTAGTTGCAGTTATTTTTTATATGAACATGCTGTCAGAAACCTATTTGCAAACCTGGACCTCACTGCCCTGGGCACAGTAATAAAAAGATGGTCCCTGTCCCAAAACTCTCACCCTGAAATACAAGACAGGAAAATATAAATTGGGTGTCGATGGGCCAAAGAGAAAAGTGCTGTGCTTAGAAAGGCAGGCTTGGAGAACATTGCAGCAGAATTGTGGATAGACACAAGCAAGACAGTATTCCACCATCAAGGCCAGAGCATAAGATCCACTATTAAGAAAGGCTATGAACAAATAGGATCTTGAGAAGGTTTGGTAGGAGTTAGTGATTCCAGTTTGGTTGCGACTGATTTTCCACCTGAGATGCATGAACTGCTGTGGGCTAAGTTAGCTAGCTGCAGCTAGCTGGAAGCAGCGTGGTRTGAGTGCTGCAGTTTGAGAGACCATGGAGAAGAAATTTGGGAATGTTTGCATTGGCATTTTGGGAATATTTAACATCTTTGTAAGATGTTGGATTGTTTTACTATAGGGGGGAAAAAAATTATCTCAAACTCCTAGATGGTCTCTCTGAGACCTGGAGGCCAGTGCAGGAGGAATATGGCTCCTCTGTGGCTCTTGCCGAGTGGATCGTGTGCAGGTCTAGCATGTGCTGGAGGCAAATGATGACTTGGGATGCCTGCTTCTGCATCCAGAGCCACGTGYGCACCTCGCGCAGCCTATGCACACCTGAACACTATGTTGTAAGGGCTCTTAATTGATCTCTGATATCCAAATGTGAATTTCTGTTGCCCTATAGATATCGAGAAGAGACTAGAATTTTAAATATTTGTCTTAATTACACTCATTAATGAGGTTAACCTTTTGTACACACTCCTGTAAGAGAAGTTTGATGGTAGGATAACTTGTATTCTTGAGTTCTGCCAAGAGAAAAGGCCAGATTCATTCCTCTTCTCTTTGTTTTTCACTGGAGTTACACCATGCATAAACACAGAGCATTGAATCTTTGCTTTTACAGCAAGGATCCCCAAGGACTGTTGGGTTTCAGGGTGGGAGAGGCCCTTCAGCAAAGTGAGCTGAGGTTGTCTACCCCGTGAAAACACGCTCACATCGTGAGCAGCAGCCAGCAGGGAACGGCTTCCAGAGGCATCAGCAGTCACTGTTACCATAATTTATCCTGGCAGGTAACTTTCTAAAACAATATAGGACACCAGACTTTCATGTAGAACTTATTGCTGAGCAAGAGATGAAAGTCTCAGAAATCAAAGCCGCAAAGAATATTTCAGCTCAAACCCCAACTTAGATGGTGCTGTGAGTTTACCTTTCAGTTATGTGTTTTATCTGACTTTGCAAGCGTGTACTCACCCAGGACTGCGCTGTGCCTGGGGCTCCGGTTTTGTCTGCTCCTTGGCGTTGGGTCAGGACCAGAAATGCACCTTTTTGTCAGCAACCAGAGGCTAAGTCAAGATGAGCCCCTTCTGCAGGCTCTCCAGCCTCAGCAGGGACAGGGTAAGTGGTGGACAGCATGGATGTTGTGCTGTCCATACCAAAAGGACATTTTAACGAGAAGCATGTAGGGGCAGATTATGGCTGCATTTTGCAAAAGAGTAGGGAAAGAGGAGGCTTCCCCATCAGCCTTTACACCCCCAGAGAGAGGATTTGCTGCTGCCTGTTAGCATGAGCCCAGGAAGATGTGGCCAAGTATATGATACCTATACACAAGGGAAAGTACATTTGCTGCACGCAATGCAGAGATTTGCTACCCATCCCGGTCTCCCCCTGCTCACCATGGAGAATCTCCTTCCACATGGTTCAGACTTCAGCTGGAGGTTTAAACTGCATGAGAATTATCCTGCATAAATGAGAATTAATTACTCTATTAGCTCAGGCATTTAGTTCTTATTACTCATGATCCCACAAGGCAAGATCGTAAAGACTGACACTTCAGCCTGAACCCAAGCGGCCAGGGTAGAGGTGGCCATGGGAAATTTAGATTTGAATGTTCTGGTTTCGCAAGGGTTAACCTCTCAAAATGAATGCTAAATTCATTGCACTTTTTGTTGTTGTTTTGGTTTTTTTTTTTTTTTTTCTCTAATAAATACAAGCCTGTATCCTCTTAGACACCTAATTTCCCCTGGTTTCAAGTTGGGGTAGAAGTCTATCCTACCTCAATATCAATTTGAATATCTTACTAGCGGTTGGGGCTTTCAAGGGGATCCGGTGTCTCGATGTATTCTTTACAGTGAGATCCCAGGGCCAAACTTTACAAAAGTATCCGTAATGAAAGCCATCACGTCTTGGCATTTTTCATGCTGGCAAGCTATTTTTCAAGGCACAGTTTTCTGGATGAATAGTGGAAAGAACATTTTGTGACTCCTGCTTTAAAAAAAAGGGAGATCAGAACAGTTGCTTAAAAAATAATAAATAGAGAGCCACAACTGGGGATAGGCACTGTTTTGTTTCAATATTGAGCCTGTTTCTTCTTTACCAAAAGACAAGAAGAAGAAGAGTAATTCAGAAATAAGTACTTTATACAGCCTAGTTTTAAGATGTGGATCTGGCCCATGCCATGGAATAGAAATGCTTTATTTGGAAGAGCTGGACCATTCTATCCCCATAATTTTTAGTCTCAAAGAACAAGCATTTTCACAGCTCTTAATTGACAACCTTTTGTAAACAAAAATCAAAGTGTAACTTACTTTATTGACTATCTCTTTAGTGTTTGGAATAATCTGTCTGTGACCCTCAGTTTTTTTTTTTTCTGAACTGAGTTCTTAGATAAGGTCACTTCAGTAACAAAATCAAAATATTCTGATATGTGTTTCTACTTAGTCAGGGCAATGCCATCTCACAATTCCAAAATAATGTTTAAACAAAAACTTCAAAGCTCCTTTCAACTTGCTGCAGATTTTACTACATATTCTTAATAAACCCTCTTCATCTGTTACTGTTGAAATGTAAGCTTTTAAGCAATGGAAACCTAGCAAAAGCCTTTATGTTTTTCACTTCCTTCTTTCCTTACCAGCACTGCTATTATCACATGGTGTGTTCCACATGATAAGCCATTCATTAAAGCATCACCTACTGTTTTTTTCCTCCTCAGTACCAGCTAGAACATGATCTGTCTCTGCAGGAAGACATTGGACCTCTGACCTCTTTTGTAGCTATTCCAGGCAAATATAATAAACAGGGTTCACTGAGTTTGTGTAAATCTCTGATTATGTTTACTCTGAAATCCAAGTGTTCATCTCAGGCAGAAAAATTAAGGCTGATTTTCAAATATTATGTACAAACTCTAGCTACTAAGCATTCCATAATGAGCACTTTGGCAATTTAAAGCAAATTAGGGTTCCCACTAGGCAGAGAAGATATACAGTATAGTGAAGTAAAGATTGTATGTTGTTTGATGAAAAATAGGCATGCAGAAAAACATGATACAGACTTCTGGCTCCAGATGAATTAGGAGATTGTGTGTTAGTGTACTTCATTACTGAAACTTTGCATCGTTCCTCACTTCTGAAAGCTTAGTTTCGGTTTGCTAATGATTCCTCCTGTAGTTTGAGTAAACATCACCCCAGAGAACCACCTGTTGTGGCAATACGTGACCTTCTGCTGTGATAATAGATGGAATATTTAGGATATTGCCGTGCAAAAAGGCAATTGAGATATTGGTGAATCCTCCTTACGTAGTGAAATTCAACTCTGGGTGATCTGGCAACCCTCATTTGAAGAGACCTGGTGGAAAACACTGAAAATGCCAGATTTCACTCAGTAGGAACTGCTGTATGATGGATCTCTGCTCTGACCAGAACATATCTCAGTACAAAACAGTGTATTGCATCCTTCCAGGTGACAATATTTCATAGAGACAACATCTGGGGGAATGAGGGAAGATATCCGTGCCATTAATTTCAGCAGCAACTAGGTGTTCAGCTCAGCCCAATCACGTGGGGTGTGAATTCATCTTTTGAAGAGGAAAAGGGACTTGTATTTGTGCCTGGGAATCCAGAGATGAGATGGAAATGGGTAGTGTTGCTGACAAGGTTGGCACCTCACCTGTTTTGTGCAATCAAAACCTACACAGGTGGAGCATTTCTCCGTTCCATTTTACCGTTTCTGGATTTACTGGCTTAAACTTACCTCTTTTTGGATTTAATTCTTTGCAGGTTGGGCAGTAGGCTTATATCTACTGACTACGAGGGAATTATGTTGCCTTACAGAAAGAAAAGGTCTGGGCAACGAGTACAGTTCTCTGTGTAAGGTGAGAAAAAAAAAAAAAAAAAAAAAAGAAAATAGAAAGAGCCCAAATGAGTTAGGTGTCTGGAAGAAAACAATAGACCTCATTATGCATTGTTCAAGAGCACTGAAGTTAGAGATCATCTGGCTTCTCTTGGTTATTATTTTTACCTAAGAAAATGTGCTTTCTTTTGAAATTCAGTGAAGCTGAATGTGTAGAAAATACAAAATTACCATTTTTTGCTTAAGAAAAAGAGATTTGGAACATTCTGAAAATGCTATTGGAATGGTAATCTTTACATGCAGATTTTAAGTTTTAAGTTACTATTTTATTTGAATAGGACTCACAGAACAGTTAGGTTCTACCATCATCTTACATGGTGACAGAATAAAATTTTTAAAATGCTACCTCTCCTTTCACCCTGTCTAAAACCTGATCCTCACTGAGTAAAACTGCAATTTAGCAGCTTGTTCTCTAAGTTCTGAAATTCCCATTTAGTTTGATTTAATTTCTCCAGTCCTCTTCCTTCAAGGGTGACTAAACAAGCAGAATACCCAAATTCATGCAATTCATTGTTTTCTCTTTCCCAATGGGATTAGTATACGGTATTACTGATTTGAGGTTTTAAGTGGCTTTATGAAATTTACTTTAGAAAAGCTGAACATAAAAGTGTGAGCTTAGAACCTGAGCGAAAGAACCTGATGAAATTAGCTGATTTAATTTCCTTGAATTTCGAGAAGAAATATTGGTCAGAATGTTGTCAGGGTTGAAGTTCTTTGCGCTGCAGAAGGCCAGAGGAAAAGAGGAAAAATGGGATTTGAACAGTTTTGTGTCGCATATAGGGGAACTATCTGATTTCCTAAAGTACTGTGGTAAGAGAAATGAGTTATCATTACCTCATGAAGTCATTTCAACAGGTTTGGGCTTTTTTTTTGGTTTGTTTTTGCATAGCTCAGCTAAAGCTTTTTGAGATTTCCACAGAGCATTGCTTAGAAAAGAAGATGAATCAATTATTCATTGCAGAGATAGGACCAGAGTCTGCTTCTGTCCCCTTTAAGGAGTTTATTCAGTAGAGGGGTAAGCCCCATAATAGTGTTATTTTGTGTGAGTATGGGTGGGAGAAGCTGAATCATTATTAATTGCAAATTGATCGGCTGTTTTTTTAATGAATTATTCATGAACAGATCCAAACTTCTGTGAATATATTCAGTATTCACCTAACAGTTGGGATGAACAACTTTCAGAAACTAGTGATTGACAGTGAACCTTCTGGTACACTATTTAAACAATATTGATTCATGGGCATGCTAATATATTTGTCTTTATTGTAAAACTCTACCAGACCCTATCAGTTGGCAAATGCACATAAATAGCTGGTTGTGTGACCTCCACGCCCTGGGTAAAACACATTGTACTTCATCTTACTGTAACATCTGCCCTCAAAAATTATACTAAAGTTCATAAAGATGGTAATGGTTGACCAAGTTAGCACCTCACATACAATTTATATCTATGCTTTGTCATACTGTGGATGGCAAAGTTGCCTTCTTTTTGTCTTACTGTACAATAGGAGCATTAAACACTAAATTACTTGGTTTCTGCTTTTTAGACTTTTCAGATCTTTATGTACTTTACAAAAACTCCTCCCTTCATCAGGAAATACTAATTCAGTCAGCACAGAAAACTCACTAACTTACTCCAGGAATGAAATGCTAACTCAAATTGTCATCTGCTACCGTGGCTAGCTATAAGGCAATTTTGTCTCTAAATTTAATTTTGCAGAACTTTATGCAGGTCTTCAATGTTGGGGGTTTTTTTCAGCCCACCACCTTTCAGATCCTAATACTGATTCAGAAACAAAAAGTGAAAAAAGTGAAAAAGTGAATCAGAATCCCCACACTCAGGCAACACCTCCACCCCTTGGTGTTGTCTCAAGCCATGCTGGAATTAATGTCAGAGCTATGGACAATAGAAGTCCACAGAAAACGTGAACGTCAACACAAAAAGAGGGTTATAACAGGCAGACTGCCACTTTTCCCTAAAAAAGAGGAAAATAAAACCCCCAGCAACTGGAGTCTATCTCTATACTGAGCTCATAACTAGCTGAGGACCCAATAGCTATTTATTTTATGGAAAGATCATACGTGTGTAAGAATATAGCGTACGGCTCTGAGGGCACGGTCAAGGACTCCAGAGTGGACTACGGTGCCACATGCTACTGCAACATGGTGGGAAATCTCCTTCCGCCCTTCTCGCTGGAATGACTTGCTGCATATACAGCTCTAAATCTGCCTTTTGTTTCCCAGATAATTACAAAAATAATGAATAGTGTTTAATAATGTTAATTGGATAGGATGTTCTACCTACGTCTTACAAATTAGGAAGATATTAGAGGGAAAACAGCCTGATGGTTTGAGGCGATTTGCTTATGAATACATGACTTCTCCTTCGGCTTATGAACATCACAGTGCTCTTCAGCCTTCTCGCTGTGTGAGACCATTAATTCGCTGTCTGTTGTGAATTTGACATCTGATGGAGGGAGATGGGTGGGAAGCTTTGATGGAGCAGCTGAAGCCTGTAAAAAGCAAATGCCTCTAATGCAGAAGGTGGACTTGCCACCAGTCCTGCAGGAGCCCTCTGCCCAAAAGCTTCAGGTGGACAAGCAGCAAAAGAGCAGCGGCAGAGACCATTTGCAGAGAAATGGCCTGTGATAAAAGCATTACTGTTACACTTCCAGAGACAAGACAACCGAGAAGGTTACAAGATAAAAGCACTGCTTGGATAACACGCAGAGCAAGGCCAGTCTTAGAAGGCTGGTGAGGACACAGAAGGGCACTGTGTTCAGAAATTTGTTTTCTATAAATTAACTAAATACTCTTTTGCATTTTTGAAAGGAAAATGAACGTGCATAAAAAGTTCCTTGACTAAGCCTATATTTCCTCACTTTACTCTTAAAATCTAGTTGAAATGTTTACCCTTTCCCCTCTCAAAAAAATCATGGCTTTCCCAGTGAGGTGGAGCCTGGGGAAGACCACACCTAAGCAACCGGGAGCCAGAGGGAGATGCTGCAAGCTTTCCTGTGCAGTTGCTGGATTGTGCAGTCCCAAGGAGGCTGTTAGTCACTGGGCAGGCACAGCTGATGCAAATTTAAGCTTTTTTTTAATGTTATTATTATTTTCCATTTCTATCTGCAAATATTGCCTCATAGCAATAGGGAAGGCAACCTGCTTTCCATGAGTAACTCATTTGGATGCACTGGTTGTCTCAGGCAGTTTCCATAAGGTGCACACAGGGTGGGTTTGCCAGGTGAAGAAGGAACTGCCGTTGCAGGGCCTTGGAAAGAGCACTGTACTCCACAAAAACATGTAAAACATAAGCAATATATTTTAACGTGGAGAGACGGAAAAGGTGAAGTCATGTAAAAGCTTGTAACGGCCTTGGGGTTCCCAACTTTGCAATTTTGGAGATGCAATAAGCTCCAGCCAGGGGCTGTTGGGGACACAGCAGTGAGGTCATGGAAAACCTGATCAGCACATGGCCATGCCATTGGCAGTGACCAAGAAAGCAGCAGGAATAGCTCAAGCTTATGTTAGATGAAGTCTCTCATGCTGGAGACGTAAAGGAGAATCCAAAGTAATATAAGAAAATCCATAGGACAGGTYGAGGGAGGCAGACCTCAAGGCCAGCATTAGAAAAACACCTGCATCTGTGAAAAATGGCAAAAGTCAGGACAAAGCCAAGACGGTGCATAGAAAAGAGGTAAAACAGTAATAGCTGTTATCGTATTACAAGTTCTGGTGAATATGGACACTATATCCTGCGTGACACTGCAATTTCTGGTCCCCCCACCCTGCCTTTGGCCATGCTTGACTCAAACTCTGAGATGTAGATCTCTACAAGACAGGTCTTAAAAACATGCAGCTTTCGGCAGCAGATCCCATCTCAGCAAAGATCAGGAAAAGTTGTGATGAGACGTTCCGTCTGGCTGAGACACCAGATTTGATGCATCTTCCAGTTTTAATTTACTGTTTTGTTTTTGTTTGTTTTTTTTTCTTCTTATTTTTCTGAAGCAGGCGGGACATAATCTACAGTGAACCAGAGAAAGACCACAGCACTCCCTCTTTCCAGATGCCATACTGCCTATGCCTAGAGCATTTGGTGCAGAGGAGAARATTAAAAACACATACATGGATGGGCATTTTTAAGAGCACTTAAATAATTTAAGATCATAAGGCCCAACAAACAGAAAATAACATAACAATAAAGCTTAATGGGTTCGTGCTAGGAAAAATCAACCTAATTTGGAAAAAGAAAAAAATCAAATTCTGCTGATATTATGTTATCAAGCCGGGCAATAAGTAAGGGGTGAATTTTTCTTATCTGGACCAGCCAAGCTGAATCTTTGGCCAAAAGACCAATCTTCCAAGGGCTTGCTGTTCTGGAAGCAGCATTGTACTCTCCCTTTCCATGTACTCCCACATGCACAAATCTACRACACTTTTCTATCGAGGCACAAACATGGGGACTTGATTATAATCACGGGTGGAAAAATTATCAGAAGGTGGAATACAGCAAAGGACAAACCATAGGGCTGCAATACAAGCTATCTGGCAACAAAAGAGCATTACAGTGGCATGAGTGGAATTAGGAGCAGCTATCTGTTCTCTTTGTACAAAAAGTGGAAATGTAGGATAATTTTCTAGGGGAGAAAGCGGGAACCCCATAAACCCCTGTGCCTCTATGCAGTGCTTGCTCTTTACCTGCTGTCTACTGATTCTTTTGAAATTATTTTATTAGAATTAAAATAACCAATATTTTCTCATTTCATCAAATCCCATTTTCAGTGTTCCGCTAATGTCATACACTAAAGCCATAGCACCTTTGATCTCTTTCTAAGCCTTGAAATAACTAGGAGACATCAGTCAGCATGGCTTTGGTTTAAAAGAGATGACATACAGTACCTGTGCTCGGTGTCATAATGCTAACAAAATATGAATGAAAAATCATTTACGTCTTCCCCATTATTATTTGTTAAAAGATTGCATGCATAGTAAAGCTTTAGGAAAATGTCTTTAATTGTATTTTGCACTGAGCACATTTTTATTTTGAAGCTCTGACTTTTTTAAGTTCTCATTCACCRTATATTATAATAATCATAATCATAATAAATACAAATGGAAAATATCTTTGAATAGTAAATTTTAGCCTACTGGGTCTGTCAATTGTGGATGGGCTCTTGATTGATCAGAATATTACACAATGGCATGGTGTAATTCTTTAGTGTGATGTTGTAAAATGGAGTATTGCTTCTGTTATTTTATCCAGTTTGCTTTTATATGACAGGGTTTATTGTGCGTTATGTTGTAGCTCATTCCTCTGTTCACAATGCCTACTGATGTGTAATTATGACTTGTCTGAACTGTAAGAAGGAGCAGTAAGTGAAAGAAAATCTGCAAGCACACTTGATTTATGAGCCCTGATACTATATTACAGTCCTAATCTGCCTGCTTAACTTAGCTTCAGGCAAACTTACTGTATAACATGCTTACGATTAGCACTGCAGCAAGTTGTAGAAGATTTACTCTGTTGGAGCTATGAGACTTTTTTTAAAATGATTTAGTCATTATTTCAGTTACAGGTATGGCAATAAATTACTTCACATATAAAGACTCTGTGTCAAGGAACAGCCATTGCAAAAAGGCTTTTTATACAGTAACAAAGAACAGTGCTTGGAGTGTTTTCCTCATAGAAAACATCTTAATGTTATTGGTCATTTTTTTATGATGAAACTTCTTACACATTCTTCTCACATTCATACAATTTGTTTTATTATACTGCGGCTTTTGTAGCTCAGTACAATCTGCTTATTATAAGAATGTCTATTTGGATCCAGTGAATCTCATATTTTGAATAGTGTCCCAAAATAGAAATTACTATGGATGTGCAAATGAAAAGAAGGCCATAAAGCAATGACCTAATGTCAGGAAGAAAAGATGTAAGAAGATTTGCATTTTTTTTTAATCACCATTCATGAAGACAGATGCATTTGTTCAGTCTTCTTGAAACTATAGCATATTCAGAGCAGCTACTTTTGGTAAACTAGAGTGGTACATTATTACCCTCGAATAATACAGATCAGTGTTGATCATTCAGGGCCTAGTTTTGGTCTCATTGAAATCACTGCGTGGCCTGCCATTTGACTTCACTGGAATCCCTATTATACAGTATTCACTATGGCAAATAAGCAAGGGATCTAAAGCTTAATCCACGGAAAGACTCCCGTCAGTTAAATGGGTGGTAATCATTCATTTTCTGCTGAACAGGGCTGCTTGTCTGAGTAAAGATAGGCGTTGGTCTCAAGATTTTATAATTGGTCCTTAGAATAATATTTTTTTCTGGGTTTATTAGCGGTACATTTAAAAAAAAAAAAAGGAAAATCTTCTGTAATTCATTTCGTAGTAAGTGAGAACCATATCAGATGACCAAATATAAAATATATATCTGCAATGGATGAAATGCTAATAATATAGCTCTATGGAAACAATTTCTAAGCAGACTTCCCTTTGTTTTTAAGTGTTTTATTTTTTCATTTTTTCTTCATTAAAACTGACATTGTGAATTCTAAATGTTATTTTTCTCCTTTAAAAATAGCTACTCACACCTATCTGAAAGACAATTATGATTACCAGTGAAACAAGGACTTTTGGAGAGAAGCTGCATGCAAGTTATTTGTTGGTTTGTGCATTGCAATAGCAAAGCAAAAAGGTTTCTGAAGGGTGCAATGGAACTGAAATCATATATGAACGGTGGACAATAGCATCCTTTAATTATGAACAACAGTGTTTTCAAGCTTATACTGCTTCAGTGAAGTTACCATAAACAATGAGGTTTTTATAGTGTAACAATAAAGCCTCTTAATTTCTTGTTTTCTATCTCCTCCAAAAAAAAATGCTTCTGCTACACATTATAGAGTCACCCTCTTCCGAGGAGCTGGCTTTCCTACAGCTGGGCTCACAAATGTAATCTTGAGCATAAACACAAAGCTGGATGTGGAGATCTGTGGTGCCCACCCACCCGCTTCCATCATTTACCATAATACCATTTGGTAACATATGCCATTTGCAAGGGCAAAATGCACAGTCGGGGTTTTCAAGTAGTGGTCATCATATTACAGGCATCATCCGCAAGTATTTGTTGATGCTATTGACTGAACAAAAGGTTTATGAGGCAGAAGATATATTTTTCAAAATGCTGCTGTGCTACCTATAACCTAATTAACTTTACTTTAGCCAGCTGAGTATACCTGGAAACCAAATATATCATGTGGCAATTAGCTTTCCTCCTTCTGGCTTAGTACACTTAAGTTGTTTATTGAAAAGGTTAAATATTGATTGAAAATGGATAATAGAACCATATTACAGTTGTATGCTAAATGGCAGAACTTGCCTGTAAAACATTTCCAGTTACCCCACAGTAATGCAGTTACAGAACGGCAATCTGCTGCTAAACACCCAGGCAAAAAATCAGAAACAAATATAAATCACCCACTATGCAGCCATTCTTATCAGTACACTGAATTCACACAAACATGTTTGGAAGTTCAGTCATTAATTATCATGATGTTGAAATAATATAATAAAAATAATAATTGCTTGTGAAGCGATCTGTTGACTCCCTCCTCTTTCGACGGAGGCTCCTCTCTGTCTCTCTCCCTTTCTCTCTTACCATGGGAAGCCACATAGACAAAGTATCAAGTGATCACATAGCATGAACTACAGCCTGAGGCAAAGCTTGTTATTTTACTTGAAACGGTGATGCATTTAGGACCCAGAAACTGTCAATATTTTTTTCTGACTTCCAGGGGATAAAAATCCCAATTACAGTAACTTTCCTGCAAAGCTGTATAGTCTAGTGCCACATATTAATATTATGATACATCCTTAACACCTATCAGCTCAGTTTTATCAGTAGTTTAGACCTAAGCTGCATGAATCTGTGAGGTTAGCTGATTTAGTCTAATTGCTGCTTGTTTTGAAAAGTGGAAAGCATATCTTCAAAAAAGGCTGGTCAAAGTAGAGTCTGCGGATAGTAATGCAATTTGACTTGGCGTCCTTCAGCCAGTTGGCTTCAACAAGACTGTTAATGTAGATTCAAGGGCCTTCGGCCATTTTTCTCCCTATATTTTTTCTATAAAACATGGGCTTAGTTTCCCAAGCCATCGCAGCAAAGATCTTTTCCAAAGGAATGGGTTGAGAAAGTGTTTTTTAGGCTTGGTCCCTTCGTTTCAGCTGCTTCTGGGATGTGGGAGATGAATCCAACCCTGTAGAGAGCTGTGCAGAAAAAAAAAAATCAGTTCTTATGCTCTACCCTTGGGGGAAATCACACTGGAGATTAAAAAAAATACAGAAGAAGCATGAAAAAATTAACCTTGCAGAGTACATCCTCAGTGAGGGGCCTTGGAGAAGCTGAGTGGCTGGGTAGTGTCGGAGGGGAAACCGCACGGCCACCGTGGAAATCCATGGGAAAAGGTGGTTGAAGGCACTGCTTTCCATCCCTTCGGTGATTTTTCTCTGTTCTGCTCACCTGCCAGGAGCTCGGTCCTCTTTCCTCACCTCGCACCAGCGATGCACGCCAACATTATTCCTGGTGTACTCCCACCACGCTTTCCCATCTGTCCCGCTCCTGGGTAGTGAGAAAGTGATGATATAACTAGATTTAATACCACAATAATATAACCATGCCAGAAAGAGTGCCACCCACTCTGCACTTCTTCACTTTCTCCTTCTTCAACTGGTGAATACATCTCTGACTCTCATCTCTATATATGTGAGGTCTGGTCTTTCCCCCCCCCCCCCCCCCCCTTTTTTTTTTTTTTTTTTTTTTTTCCCTTTAATAAAAATACTGGGCTCATGTAGAATTATTCGTTGTTAATAGCCCAGTGCCAATATATCTTTGCTTGAGGTTTCCCCTTCTGGTTAACAGTTCGTAGCTTTGTTATTTCAGGTGAGAGACAAACCAAGTATAAAGAAGTAAAGCAGAGTCCGAGTGGCCGCAGAGGTGAGTCTGCAGCAACAGCAATACAGGATTAATTCTGCTCATTGTGTTGCTAGTTTTGTAAGGAAACCCTGGGATAAAATTACTAYAAAAATGTTTTTCACAATAAAGTATTTTCGGTAAATCTCATATTTGTTACTCAGTGGTTTCCAGGTATAAATATTAAATACAAAATTACACAGTGTTTCCTTCCTTTTAGTAACTGTATTGTTACAGCTGTGTAGGTCTAAGAGTGTACAAGCGACACAGTTTGCAGGAGTAAACAGTACCTCAGCAATATGTTTGCCTATAAAACTTGCTTCTTTATTTTAGCATGAGGTGGTCTTGTTTGGTTGGTTGGTTTTTTGTGGTTCCCTAATTTGTCTTTGGATCCAATTTACCTGATGCCTTAGGATTATACACAAATAACTCCATACGATTTGTGCAACATCATCTGTTCATTCTGCTCAGTGGCAGTGGGTATTGCGTATTTACAAAAGGTTACCAAATTGGACACTCTAATTACCTTTGGAGGCAAGATTAAAGTGGCTTGTCTTATTTAATATTTCTTTTTCCTGCACTTCCAAATCAAAGTCTAACAGAAATAATAATCAGACATCTCTGCTAGTGTTACAAAAAATAATAAAAATCTTTGTAATGTGAGAGATACACAAAAAATGCATTGGTTGTACCGTCAGGTGCTGAAATCCTAATATAAATAAGAAGAGACAAGAGAACATGTAAGATGTATGAGCTTTGGTACATGGGTTGAGCTTTTTTTTTGTTCAGGAAATTTTTTTAGCAATTTTTTGTACCTATTTTGGAAGCTTGGCATTTGGGGASTTACTTAGTTCTATGCATTTTTATTTTTCACAAGAAGTATAACAGCTTCAGAGATATTAGAATTGCTGTGCATTTTATATTTCATATGACTGTAAAAGAGGTGTCTTCACTGTGGTTAATTATTAATATTTCCTTGTGTATAATGGCATTATCTTWAAAAAAAAGAAAAGAAAAGGGAATGGCATGTTTTTCTATGTTATCTCCTTGGTTGGTTGGTTTTGGTAATGAGGATCCAAAATGAACCTTTGCAATTTATATATTATCATGCCTAAACCTCTACATTGTGCAAAATATTTCGAAAGCTTTCCTTGATCAAACTATAATGCCGTTTAAATATGTTGGGCAACATGTACCCTACCTACTTGCATTATGTCAAATGAACTGCATCATTCCAATATGGTGCCACATGTGCATGGAAGCCCGTAGCGCTTAGAACAGGTGCTGCCGAAACGCGCTTGACAGAGATATCGACAGTAAGGTCATCTGTGAAAACGAATACCCAAAATATCAGCGGAAGGTTACTTTAGCACGGCGGGGCTGCTACAGCACTAAAAAGGTGCTGTATTATTTTTTTCCTGGGATAAATCAGGGAAAAAATGCTGCGGGAATAAGGTTTAGGATGAAGTCGGTGAAGACGTGCAAAGGGGAGCTCGAAAAGCTAAAAAGCGATGAAAGAGATTAGGACACCTTCAGAAGGGCATCTCTTTAAATTTAACAAAATGTACATAGAATTAGCTGCTGCTCTGCATCTTCTTGCATGAAAATTTGTTTCTTCCAAGATAACAGAGTTAGAAACGTAAAATACAGATCATAGCCTAAGAATAAAAAGTGGTGGAGTTTAGGCTCTTTTATGAGGGCAAAGGTATTTTGTATGATTATTATTGCATTTTACACTTACTACAGTGTTTTCAGGGGGGAAAAAAACCCCCACAAACAAAAACCAACAAGCATTCCTTACGTTTAGGCTGGGTCTCCGGCAATCTGTCCTCTGCAACGTTGTTGGCCTTTGTCTGACATTTATGGTCCTGTGTTTATCATTGTAAACAGAGACCCAGTTTGCTCCCTCTCCTCTCCCCTCCCCTCTTAAAATGGCATCTGAAGCTGTTAAAATGATAATTAACGGGACTGCATTTATCTGGGATTGATTCCCATGAAGGAGCTTTAGCAGATTTTCCTACAAACTGCTAATGTGCAGCACAACAATGCATCGCGACACTTTATATCTTATTTGTATTTAAAAGTCAGATATTTTGTTCTGGATAAACTTCAGAAATGCACTTCAATTCTCAGTGAGGCAAGCATTTCAATTTTCTGCAATATTAGCAGGGGTAACTAATGATGGCTAATTTTTGCCTGTAGTATTTCCCTCAATCTGCTTGTGCACTTTCAGTTACTCTGGCAGCAGCAGCATTTGTACATTTTCTGGTCACTAAACACTCAAGTACAATTGTAAGTGATCAGTTTACAGTTGGCCAACAAAAGAGCTGCAGGAATGTCTAAAAGAAAAAAAAAAATTTGAATAAATATGCATGTGTATAGCCCATATTCTGTGTGCAAACACACAGCTCCTGCAAGAGAGAAGGACAGAGAACAATTTAAATATGTTTTAGCTATCAGAATATATTTTGAAAAATAGAATCATATATTTATCCTGCCATTAGAAGGTCCGGTATAAATCCAAACCACACAGATTTTGAAAAGACATTATTATGTTTCTTCATGCTGAAGGTAAATCCTCCTTTTCACCCTTTTTTGTCTTTGATTATTATTTTCTTAATTTTTTTTTTTAAATATGTTCAATCTATAAGTTTGAGACAGAGGCTGGCTTGAGTTATACTTCAAAATAGCACCATCTTATTAACAAGTTTGAAAGCTATCTAGTTCAAAGAGAATATTTTAGATAGGAAGATAACATTTTCATAATGCATTTTAAAAATACACAATTGTAAAACTGTGTGAGAGTCCTTTCCCTGATAATACCTCTAAAGTGGGAGACTTCAATGTAATTTGTTAATCTTCACAACTCATGGGCTATTCAGATGAAGCAAATATAAATGGCAAAGAAATATTTTTTAAATGAAGAGGCAGCTCACTTGTGCCCTTATTAATTATTATTTCCCAGTGAAATTTAATTATTGCCTAGCATTTTGGATGGTGTTGTTTATGATGGAGCGGCAAGAATAGTTCAAATTAAATCAGAACTCTATGGAGACAGTTCAACAGCTCGTGTCACAGGGAAGCTTTCGTTAGAAATCTCACATCCTGCAAAAGATATTTCTCTGTTTTTCTGTGAAGAGGTGTCATCGTTCGTGACACTGTTCTGCAGACATAATGCCAAAGAAACAGGGGGATGCACTGTGGGATTTGCATGTTTTATACTAAAATCATCTGAAATGCAGGAAACCTGCACAGCTTCATGCCTCGATCAGAGCAAATCAATGTGCACTAAAAGGGAAATCCGTCACATTAAGTATCAAAATATTAAAGGCTAAATTATGGCTTTTGCAGCGACAGCCTCCCGGGGCACGGAGGGAGACGGCGAGGAGAGGTGCAATGCTCGAGCGGCCGTTGCTGAAGGCACTGCAAAGTGCCGAGGTAGTCAGATATCCTCCGGGGACACTGGGAAATGCACTTAGGAGTGGCATCTCTCTAACACAGAGATGCTGAAAAAAGATACTACTGCTGAGCACCACCTTACTGGTACTGGATACCACTGGYAGAATTTGACCCCCAAGTATTTCATCATTCGCGTATTGCCAGGGGGAGTGATTTAAATGTCAGTCGTTATTACTCCTTTTTATAAGGGTACAGAATATTCTTCTGCCGTCCCCTCCTATTCCTGTCTCTAAACATTAGGAGACACAAAACCAGGCTCATGCCCCTGCTCTTGCCAGCCATGATCCCACGCGTCGTGAAACAGCTCTGCTCTCCCTCTCTGCCACCTCCTATAGCTCCTGACTGCAGGAGAGACATCCTGACTGCATGGATTCACAAAGGCAGAGAGCAGAATGCTTTGCTTTCATCATCTATTGTTTTGAATAAAAGCCACCATATCTGATCTGTAGTATCAAGGCCATAACCTCAACTGGTAAATTCGTGTAGGTTCACCGAATCAGGACTGCAGCCGTCTCTAGTAGGTGGTCCTGTTTTCCTTTCCCACCTCTTGATGCTGATGACTATACTTTACTGCTGAGGTTGCAGACAAAGGTGAAAATTTAGTTGCTTTAAACACTACACATGTGCATGTACGTGTACAAGGGATGCCAGAAATGAAGCATCAGTAGTTTCAACCTACTTGTAAAGCAGTGTAATATTATAGATGACATTAAAAGTGCCAATAAGATTTGGAGGCAATTTTTCATCCAAGCTTAGAAGGCAAGTAGCTCTGGGAACTTTGAGAGCTCTTGCCTACCGTGACACAAAAACTGGCAAAGCTGGGAGATCAACCCAGACCTCCTGACTCCCTGCCCACTGCCTTCACCCGCGACATCGGGATTCTTGCTAAAGCTGAGTTTCACAAATGAACTGTTCATTTTGGATATAATGTAGCATCTATCTTTGGGTATATTTACATGCATTGTTCAAAGAGTTTCAGTCCAGTCAGCATGTTCTGAGTGAAATAAAAAGTTGTTCCTAATCTGATGACAGAACTTCTCTGTTGAAGTCCAGGCCAGAGACTTCAGTGAGTCACCAGGAAGATAGTGCTTCTCTCAGCAGCAATAATTCTCCCTTAACCATTGTGTTGGAACACATGGCACTACAAGAAAATGAGAACTATCATTTTAACACAAGTGAATATATTTTTACTGAGTCAAATTCTGTTACATGTTTTCAGTCGCGCCTTTTGGAAATGTGTGCAAGTGCTGTGCTGGTGCCAATTCTGTGTAATCTGCAAATCGTAACCCGTGTCTCAGTCAACCTAGAACTACGATGCTACAATTCGGCTCTTTGGAAAAAAAAAACCAAAACAAAACATGTCTGTGAAACCCTAAGTAAGATCAGAGTTCAGATTTATTTTGGAGAAACAGTCAGAAATCTGTGTGCTTATCTAGAGCTGTTGAATCCGAAAGCCCATCAGAGTAGGCTTTCTTCTGACTGTCAGCATTTCACCACAGTTTAGAGGAGAAGAATAGATGAATGCATTTTATTATGTTAAATTCTTGGATTTGGTTGGCAACACAAAATTGTCAGAAAAAAAAAGAAAAAAAGCACAAAAATGTCAGAACCTCAATCTAGCTGGACTTTAAAAATAGCTGAAGTTCAAGAGGTTGCCTGTGTTTTACAGCTCAGTTGACAATTCTATCTCATTTGGGAAGGATGAGAATATTTGCAGATGAATTTGTGGTTGCGATGAACTCAGGAATTCCTTGGCCAAAAGGCTGGAGCAGCTTCCCGTGAGAAAACCTAAGGGAAGGAAAGCCCTGTGCAGATCCAAGCTCAGATTTCCTTCTCTGCCTCCAACCCAAGAAGGAAAAAGATCTTCTTTCCTATGTCATAGCAGATAACAGAATATCTACCTCCCTATTTCCACTTGACCCAACGGATAGAAACAGGTCAGATCCATGAAAAGCTTGTGCCACGAGCAAAGATCTCCTCTGTACTGCGTATGGTACATCATGCTGGGACCTGGATTAATTAACAGATGAAATCTGTGATGAAGAAAAGATCCACAGCTGACAAGTTACAAATTTGACTTGTCTCACTGATGCATCTTCTAGTGTCATTCATAAGAAGTAAGTGATAGGTAATGAAATAGTAATGATATCATGATACAATGGTATTATTGGAAGTTGACTCAAATTTGAAATTTCCACAATATGCTTTCACTGTCCCTGGGCTAGGAGAACACCACAATACATATAATATATAAATTCACTTCCTAAGGAAACAAAATTAATTGCAAACAGACTTTTAAAATTAGAACAAATATTTAAAAAAAAAATTAAAATCTCCTTTTATCTGTTTCCTGATTATAGGTCAGCACTTCCAAATCAGTTAAACATCACTGTACATCGAATATAGCATAATATATGTAAATAGGTTGACAATTAGAATAAAGAGAAATGCTAATATTTGGTGATCTTACAAATGAGGTCATGGCTATTTTTTATGGTTTCTCCTAATAGAAGTGTAGTACATTTGCCTTTTAAAAATTTCAGTAAAAGGACCATAGGAAAACATATATAGATAGCTCTTTATCGCAGTCTGTCTTACAGCATTTGTGGAATTTTGAGATCTAATCATTTAAATTTCGTTCTTTTTTTTTTTTTTCTCTTGTCTATTTTTTTATGCTTGATGGTTGATTTGCACATAAATTCTTTCTGCTATGTTGAAAGTCACACGGGATCTGGCCCTTAGGGGAAATAGTCACAAGATATTTGGTAAAATATTGGTTTATATTTAACTGATTTTCCCACAGCAGAAAAAATATTCTGTTGTTTGTATTTTTATTATGTTGGTCATTTTAGTTCTCTCTATTACATAACTGATAAATGTGGGGGAAAAAAATTAGATTTTCAAATAGAACTCATCTTAACTGATAAATGTTTTTAAAAATACTGGAAGACATGAAATATATTTCATTTTTTTATATATAAATCAATCAAAACAACATTCTGAAATGAAAAAAAAAAAAAAACCCACAAGTTAATGTCCAACCAGATATACCTTGTGTTGTCTGAATACTTTTTCTGTCATTGACAGAACACAACTTAATTGTCGGTGGAAGGCAAAACAAGGTAAATAAGACCAACACTAAAATTTCCTTTTATAGAATTTCTGGTGTGTTTGAGTGTGGGAGGCCCTATCCTCTGCTTTGGGATTGCATGTAAGCATAGTATCTAACACAAAAGTATTGTTTAAAGGTGAATATACGGAAAAGATAATATTTTTGTTGTGATTACTGTTCTGAAATTAGGGATTCAGATGACTATCAGAAAATATGAGGTATCTAGTAGGTACTTTGGTTCACCAAAGATCTCAGCCAAACAGACTAGGGTTTTTCTGAAGCTGAAGGCTTATTCAGAAGGATAGACAGGGGCTTTCTAAATGTTTCATATCCAAAGGARCTTCTTTAAGTAGCAAAAAATTACACACATTTAATGGAAATGAAATCTTTCTTTCACAATAGTATCTTTTTTTKGGGGGGGAGGGAGTAAAGAAGAAGCTTTAGGCAAAAAAAAACCCAACAAACAACCCACAAAAATCAGGACTCCCTATTAAATTCAGGCTGCAAACATATTTCCATTGACTTTTAGTTTGAAAGTAATCTGGCATATAGAAACCAATAAATGTTAGGTTTCCAGTGGCTTCCACCTGTTAAGGAGTTGCAAGACAGCAGTACCCTTTTCAAAGCCATTAATAATGCAGAAGGTCAATATCTAAACAGATATATTGAATTACACACTGTATCATTATAATAGCCAGAGTTTTTGTATCGCAGGTGATGTTTTTTTCTGCCATCTGACCCTTTTAAGCTAATTAAAATACATAGTTTATTTTTTGATAATGTTAGGAATAATATTGTGCTGTATATCCAGGTGGTTAGGCTCCTCAGAACAGGTAAAAAAGATACTATCCACTACAGCAAAGTGTACATTGATTTTTGTTAACTTTGCAGCTCCAGTCTCTCAACTAAAACTCCCCAAACACCAGGAAACCAACAAAGTAAACCCAAAGTCTTTCTCAAACAGAACAGTTTTTTTGTTTTGGTTTGGTTTGGTTTTGGKTTTTTTTTTTCAGATAATTATCAACTTATGTGGTTTTAGGGGTATACAATGTATAGCAAGATTAGGAATTCAGTGTTTGTACTCTGCAGTGATCTGCAATATTTCAATATTACCGTCATAACAAGATGAGCTACTGAAAAGGTAAAGAAAAAGGTAGTGCATTCATTTAATGTTGTGCATTTTTCTCTCGTGTTTTAAGAAACATAGTAATATCAAATTGCAAAGCAATGAAACCCACTGTCGGTGTCTCCCATTGACATTTTACATGTGTGTAAAGTAAAATCAGGTCAAACCAAGCCACTAACAGCATCTCAGCCCTGTTTCTGCAAAATATTTTGTCACTACAGAATGTGGTGATTTCGTTACATGTGTGCTAGTTTTCTGAAATTAGTGGTTGATCTCAGGGTGTTATAGAGCTGAATCTTTGTTGTCTGAAACCTTAAAAAATGCTTACTGTAAAGGTTTAATCCAAACCCCATTGCTTTCAATGGTAATTGAATCAGATCCTAAATGCAGATCACATGAAGTTGACTTACTTATACCAACAGGGACTGATTCCCTAATAGTCTTCAAAATAATAGGGATGCATAAAACCTGAAATTTAAGAAAAAATCGAATTAGATTAAATCCTCTTCTCTTCTTATACTCAGAACTGTAATTTTAGTATGAAGGTCCTTCAAAATTAACTCATTTTCCTTTTCAGCTAACTTATTTGGTTTAATTAGCAGCAAACACTCCATTGATTCTTGTCCAACAAAGGAAAATTCCATAGTTCAAATCTCTCTGAAGGAAAATCCCATTTATTTAAATATAGGAATTACGGTTGCAAAACGAAGCAATTTTCCTTAGTAATCTCTGAGCCAAAAAGCCTTTATTTGAAGTTAAACTACCTTTGAGTGGAAGATTATTTTTCCCAAACTAGTATGCCTCCTAGCCAGGAATAGACATAGAAATTTCCTTTGGAAACTGCCCTCTAAAGGGGTAGTGAAAAATCCATTATGGTGATTATTATTATTCATAACATTAATAGTAGTAATAAGAAGAAGCAGTAATTCTGATCTTGCTAAACAGGAAAAATATTGGATCTAAAAACGTACAAGGACATCGCCTCTCTGTTTTTGAAAGCCAGAGAGAATTGGCAATAGAAAGGTGAAGTGAGATACTGCAACTTTAGATGACTTCTAAATTCAGCTCATGGATCAAAGCAGATACCGAAGGCAGATTCCTCGCGGAAAAGGCTGATTGCAAGAAATTTCCCTGTTTCGCTTGATCTGCTTTGCTCAGCCCATCACATGTGTGACATGTAAATTCAAACCCATGGCTTTCACCAAACGGCCAGCTCGAGTACAGTATGTGACACTTTCTCAGATTCCTACTGACATTCAGATATTGCCAAAAATATCATGTCCAACTTTGCACAAAGCTCCACAGGCACAAAAATATTTATTATAAAACATTTGTCTTCAGAGAAGAATACTGGGCTCCAGGAGAGAGGGGTTTTTATGTTCCAGATTTCGCTGTCAAAGATTATGCAGTCTCACAAAACGTGTGCTGAGCCTCTTTGGCAACATCTTTTTCCTTAATATTTGATGTTTGCTTAGTTTTGTTTGTTTGCTCAGTTTTATTGCTGTCAGTGTTATTTCTGGTGACTACATGACTCAGAGGGACTAGAAATAAAATTAGAGACTTTCACCTCTAGGTCAACAGTTTCATTCTGGCCCAGAATACAGGGACCTACGTAAAATAACTCATTGATCTCACTCCAGTTCCCAGTTGGCAAGTATGCATATCGCAAACTGTATCATTAAAACGGGCAATAAATTGTCATCCTTTGCAGCGGTCCCAGAAGTGAGCTCAGTGTTTGAATTGGCGTTGCTGCTGAATCACTCTTTTGCCAGGAGATGCGTTTCTCCTGGGCTGGAGCGCGTTAGGAGGTGGGGGGTCCTGGAGGTGGTTTTTCCTTTCCTCTTCGTGCACTCTTGGCTTGAAGGCTAAACGGAGGACTACGCGTTGCAGTGCAGTCTGTCTAGCACCTCCCCAAATCAATAAGAAATCCTTTGGCCAGGTAATCAGATGTAATTTCCTAAGCATACATTGCTCTGCTAGCCAAGGCTTTGTTTTCCAAAGGATGCCGTCTTGGTCCGCGGTGAGTTCTTCCTTTTCCCAACAAACACCATTTGCATTTCTCTGTAGTTGTGGGGTTCCAAATAAATTGCCAAATTCATAGAGAGAAAGGTGCTGAAAAACAAAGACTTGAGTAGCTCCATCTTTAAAATTACCTGTTTGACCTGCTGCTTCCAGACCACAGCTCTGAGATAACAGCTCTCTCCCCCGCTGAGATCAGAGCCTGGATCTCTTTTCTCAAATGAAACACAGACAAAAAATTACATTGCTGTGATCTATAGCAGTAACAAACACTCCTGTTTCTATAGAAGGAGGGAAAAAAAAAGGTATTATATTTCATTTTGGCATTATTATTGATCATAACAGGTGTTTTGAACTGAAGACCCCCATGGCTTACAGGCGTCTGTACAAACCATCCGTTTAAACTACAACAGAGACGTCATTGGTGTTCACTAAAAAGCTATCTAACCTTTTTGTAGATCCCCAGATACTTGTAATCCTCCATTCTTCAGCCCATTGCAAAAGCAAGAGCATTTAGCCTCGGATCTTAGCAGCACAACTCATTGCTGGATTAATTTATTTCTCTTCCCTATCAATTCTGTAGGTTTATAACCACTTTCCCGTTGTATTTGGAGCCGGCGTGCGCTGCTCTGCCATTGTACAGGTATGACTAAGTACTGTCTGCTCCCGTTGAATATGGTATCATTTGTCTTACGTGATACAGGCTGGCTGCACTACACGACAGCACACGGTGACAGTAATTTGCACTGATCTGCCCCCACTGCTAGTCCTGCTGCTACAAATAGCAATTGATTATAATGCTGTAGTGTTATTGACTGTCCCTATGAACACAAGCTTTATTTCATTTTTAAAGTAACATGCCACAGATTTACTTAGCAGACACGGAGCAATAACAACAACAAAAAAGAACAAAACCAAAACAATTTGAGGCAGGGAGGAGGCAGAGGCAGCATTGCATAAAACACAGAAAAAAATAATTAACATTACTAGATTATTATGATACTGCAGATGAGCAGAAAAGCTGTAGCTGGTGTGAAGGGATGAATCTGCCCATATTTCAGAGAAGCAATCCTGATTTACATCACCTGAGGATCTTGCCTGAAGCATTCAGATCATAGAAATCTCTCAAATCCATCAGAACGCAGGGAAAAAAAAGTCAGCCTTTAAAAATCATCATTATTATTGTCAAAATCTGATTCTGCTGAGGCAGCAAAATGCGTTAATGCTGCACTGGATTTGCCCCTTCCTCTGATTCTCCCTCCCCTCGGTTCAGGATACAGTTTTTGATCCAGGTTGTTAAAAGAGATCCTATTTCATACATCCCTACGTTCTCTTTCTGAATCTTATGTTCTTAGAGCATTAATCTGCAGGATTGTCCCTAGAGTCCATTTGAGATGGGCGCAGAAATTTAGTTCAGGTAATTATCTTTTCTTTCCAAGTGAATTAAGAAACCAAGAATTCCTGCTTATCTGACAGAAGTGTAGATTTTCCTCCTTAATGCTTGTCACCTGCGAGACAAGTCACACAGGTAAATCTCAAACTGTGCCTTTGTGCCCCGTCTAAAGTGGATTTTGGATGTCTCTGTGGAGTAATACTCCAAGGACGTTATAGTTCAGAGAAAATGGTAATGTCTATGTATAAAACGTGAATTACTTTAATAGGCTTTGGCAGCACAACTCTCAACAAGACGATCCACCCCTGCTAATCTAGTGCGTACGGTTTCTCTCTTTTTTTTTTTTAAGTCTGAATATAATTTCTCTAAGCTGCAATTTATAATGCTAACGTTTTACCTTCATTAAGGAGGGGAAGAAAGCTTCTAACTGACTGCATTGAGCTGTTGAAGAACGTCTTGCATTGAAATTCTGATTTAGAGATAGTTACAATACATCTGCTTTGCATATCTTTGCCCTTTAAAACGATATTTGTGATGTAATGAAGCACACAGCTTGCGGAGTAGCTGGTAAGTCTTCTATCCATGGTTTTTTTTCATGTATGTACAAAGTCAGATTTATTTCCTTCCTTCCTTTAGGCAAGACAGCTTCTGTATCCTCAAGAACTCCCTTTATGGGAAATCACTCGTGTTGTGGTAGTGATGTTGCTTATAACAGAACTGAATATGGAAGATTTATCCTATTTTGTATTTTAGGTTCCACTTGTACCTCTTATGGGTCCTTATTTAAGACAAACGGCCTAATGGTTGTCCATCCTACTGAAAAATGAGGGAGTAGGGCTGGACTGGCACCTCAAACTGTTCACAAATCCTGCTTTCACTGACTTTGGGTTTTATTTTGTGGGATTTTTTTGTTGTTTTGTTTTGCTTTTTATTTTGCAATGCTTTGAATCTGATTAAGATGACGTAGGAATTTTGTGGTATATTGTAGCGAACAGAAAATCCGCTCTTCATTCCTCAAATGCCTCTTGATTCCTATGGCCCGTGGGGTTCATATATGTACAGATCACAGGATCCCGCAGAAGATGTACTGGCTCCCATCCTAAACTGGGATGCAAATCCTCACGCAGCTGTAAGCCAGCCAAGACCATAAAGAATTTCTGGTCCTGCCTTTTAAACAATTACTTATTGAGACAGTAATGACCAATGGCAAGTGGTGAAAATGGGAGGAGRGGTGCAGAAAAGATGCATTTGAGGGTTTTTCCTTATATACACATTTCAAACAGAGCGATCTTTTAAAAAAGGAAATTACAGGTGTCACTCGTTTTACAACTATTCCACAGCTCAAATTAAAGCTTAAGCAGCTACGTATTTATCAATTAGCATTATTTCTCTATCCCTGTCTGACTCTCTGTATTGTTGTAACTCCATCAAATAGTCATTTGCTTTTTTATGGTAATAATCCCTTCAAATTCACTCCTTTCATCTGGATCCCTGTATGTTATTTGTTGTTCTGCTAAATCCCTATTACAGAGGCCTAGGAGTTCCAACGGCCTGATGAATAATTAGAAATGTTTTATCCCTAAGCTTCAAAAGGGTGCTAGAAATAATTATAAGCAAACATTTTATGTAGCATTCCATATCAATCCAATGTTGTTTGTACTTTAGATAACGAGGGAGAGAGGGAGATCTTGGTTGCCAGCTCTGTCTGCGTAAAGAGGACAGATGTTGAAGTTGCTGTAGCTTTCGTCTTCCTTCTCCCCTTTCGCCTTCCCTCTCCCCTCTGCTCCTGGTGGTGGGATGCTCAGTACGTCCCAGGGCTCATGACACCTCTCACCTCATAAGAATATAGCTAATTACTGGTCAATCAAAATGAACTTTGTTATCCTATCGACAACCTGTACCATACTCTCTTGCCTGCCGAGCGACCTACAAGCCTGCACGATGTGTAAATAACACCACATTAAACCAGAGAAGAAAGCCCAGGTTTTGCAAAGTGAAAGTTGCTTATTTAGTCAAGACTAGCTATGTCAGCGCAGTCTTATTCCCTAGAAAATTTTGGGAGCTGTAGCAGTTATAGCTGTCCTTCAGCGGAATAGACTCACAACGCAAAGTTTTTACACATAAGGCAAGGAGAGAGAGCTGTATCTTGGAAGCCTACAAAACTAATTGGAACACACCCAATGTCATTACATTTGACAGCATTTTGAGAAATACCCAATCACTTTGTCATCAATTTTCAATTTTGTCAAGAGAAAGTAGCTTTTCATTGGCAAACAACCTGCTGTCCCCACACTATTTGTGAAAGTGTCCTGGCAGAGAGTAGTGTCATCTCCAAGAACATTTTTCAGGCTCACTTTCTCTATAAAACTTTTATTGAGGAGTTTTTTAAAAAACCCTAGAAAATTGTGTTAAGATGAAGGGTTTTCATCCTGAAGATACCAAACGTCTATGGCCCAGTATAACAAAGGACATAAATATATGATTAACTTTAAACTTGTGAACAGTCCTACTAGGCTTCCACTAAAACCAGTGCAAGTTTTGGTGTTAAGGAATTTTATCTATTAGCTTCAAAGGGACTGTGAAAGCTTAATGTTGAAAAAGAATGAATTAATGTTAAAAAAGGGAGAAAAGAAGAGGTATTTACCAATCAATATGATGAGGATTCATGTGTGAAAAGCAATGAACAATGTGGAGCTAAGGGGTAGCACAGCAGCACCTTTCTACCAATCTGCTGCTGTTTTTGTCTGCCTTCCTTCTGAAGTTAATTCATTCATCCTTTCTCTTACTTTTCAAGAACAAAAGGCAGTGTGGTATCAGTGCCCATTTTACTGGAGATCTGTATTTTTAACTTATTTCTATATTTTTATCAATTTGTTGCTTTTGCTAGCAGATCTTTAATTTTCTCATTTTCCCACCTGCATGTTGTGAAGTCATGGTATGAAGAAAAATGTCAAAAGGAGATCAGACTTGTTAGATATGGTTTGCAGTGATCGCAACATGTGGACTCCGTAAGAAGTGGTGAAAGCATTTTGAGTGGCACAGCAGAGATGTAGAGGGAGTTTATGGAAAGATATCACTCTCAGCTGGTGGACTCTCCTTAGCCCAGGGAGAGYACCACAGTGCACCTCTGAAGGCAAGCTCCCAAGGGTATTCAACAAAGGAAAACCTTCCTTTGCTGGACCCTCTGTCAACCCTAACAGCCACTGGGAGATCCAACAACCGCAAATGTCACATGTGTTTGGCATCTGCTTTGGTACAGCCACTGCCCTTGATGGGAATGACTTGTGGAAGTCAGGTTTTTCTTTCTCTAAGACCTTCTTTGTTTCATATCTAAAATCACCTTTAGTTTCCTATCTTCCTCAGATCAGTTTTATAACAGAAAGGATAACATCAGAAACAGCATAGGAGGTGAACATTTTCTTCACTCCACTTAGCATAAAAATAAAGGTGGTTGTCAGTGGCTGTGAAGTTGGCGCAGTCAAGTTAAGCAGAGTTTGCTCTGCCACTGCAACCCTCAGCTTTGGAAGTGCCTGCTCAGGTCCAGCCGAGGCTATGCCAGCCTGGAGCTGGGATTTAAGAGGTCCTGCCAAGGGCAGTGCCAAGCCAATGTGACTGTCCCACGTTTGGACCCATGCTGCCAATCCTGCATGGCGCAGCACTGCACCGTGCCAGGTGGACTTGCTGCTCTGGGTCTTAGCTAGCTCGTCCTGCCTTTCAGCATGGATGTGCCTAAGTGTTTGTGTTACTGAACGAAACCATCCAAATATTGCATGTTTGCTTGTGGTGGGAAATTGCAGCGCTTCCTGGAGGGCTCTTCCTCACCTCTGAAGGCAGAACGCAGACTAAAGTTGCAACGAATTATCGCAAACCCTATCTTCCACTGCACAGGCAAAAGGGAAATGATTTAGACTTCTGAATAAGCTCTGTAACAACCAAATGACTTGTTAAAATCACAGATTGTAGAATCTACAATTTTTCAGTTTGGAGTCAACTCCCCTCTGACTTTGCTCCTCCAAAAAATAACTTTAAAAAAGTTATTGTTTGGAAACATTGCAAATGCACCAAACTCTATTTTATGTGCATTGAAAAGCTTATGTGCTTTTTTGATTAACATGCAACTGATGCATGTTTCCAACTTTCATCACTGCTTAAATACTGTACAGGCATCGTAAATAACCTGCCTATTCAAGTTTTATCTTGTCCACTTTACATTGCACTGCTCTTGTACAGGAAATGGACTGTATTTAATATTGATGGCTCTGTATGTGTCATTTAATCGTCCCTATCGATTGGATCTCATCAGAGTGTGGGGCTTGGACAGAAGCTTTGATTATACTGTAAGGAGTCTTTGCAGTTTTCTGTTACTCAACACCATATCAATGCACCTTCTGGTGTGATATCACTTTCACAATCAATACCTGGAAAGAAAATAATAAAGAGGCCTCCAGGAAAGGAAAGGAAAAAAATCCTGAATCGGCCTCTAATTCCCTTTCTGCACATAGATTAAACCTCGCCAACTCAAAGAACGTTTATTGTGTGGTTTAACATAAAAAACAGGGGGAAAGAAAAAACCTGAAAGAGTCTCCATGGGTTGTTTGTTTAATTTCTACATCATTTTTTATTTATAAGCGTCAACTCTTCCTTTCAGTGTCCCTAGCTGATGTTTGATAGTGGATAATTTTTAACAGTTACATGTCATGTTTCAGTTAACTGTTTCTCTTGATCTAATAATAGTGCCATAAACATGTTATTTGACCAAATTGATACCGTAAGGGGACTCTCTGCTTATCAAAATTCTTTCTGCTCAGAATGGGCCATCTCAGAGCTTTCAAAGAACATTCCTGATTTGACACTGTCCCGCAGTGGCTCAACCTAATCCTCACTCCAGAGCCACACTGGTATGCACGCCTACATCCCAGCCTCCAAACGCCAACCGTAACAGCCAGGCAGCATGAAACAATAATCCCTTGAAGAGTATTAATATGCAGCAGATGGGTATTTCATACTGCTGGTGAGAGGGTTTCCCCATCTGGGCATCCTCAGTTTAAATGTTTGCGCTGACGTGCTCATAAATTCAGGTCCTCAGTGGATGACAGAAAACATCATTCGGAGTTGTATCAAAGTATAGAGAACATACATAGTTCCTCCAAATGGTTGTTTGTACTCTGGTTCTCTGCATTCGTTGTCCTGCGATGAAAGGAAATTCATGGGCAATTTACTCTCTCTGCCAGTGCTTCTCATCTTTTCCAGGCTGGTGATCCTTTTTCAGAGCTACTACCAATATTTAAGAATAACGATAATGTTAACACCTTATTTTTCTAGGAAAGTGGCATTAGAACATGTTTCAGGAGTAATGAGGGTGTCACCAATAAAGTCTCTATGGGTGTGGGTGGGTGTGCTCTGGGAGAATGGGAAAATACAGACCGGACCTTGACATAGAGAATGGTGCATGGGAGAAATGAGTTAATATTGGTCTAGATCGCAGTGACAATTTAAAACCTCTGACACAGACCTTGACTAGGTTTCCTTGGTCCCTCCAGATTAGTGACCAATGGTTGCTTAAGAATATCTGCTTTTTAAAATTTATTTTCCTGGAGAGATCAGTGCATTTCTGTTGACACGGGGCTAAGCTGAAGCTCTAGCTTTGTATAAAAGTACTTGTTGTTTGACTCCAGTATAAAATATAGTGAAGGGATTTCTGATCAGTAGAAAAAATTGTAACAAACTCAAATGCTGCATAACACTAAAAATGCATGCCTTGTGTGCATAACATTATTCATCAGAGAAGGTTACAAAGCCAGGTCTCTACAAAAGCGTTGCTCTTTCTGTTAACAGTACACATCCAAACATGCCCAGCAAAGAGACAGGCACAGAAACTAGTTGAAGAGAGACTGCGCGAGTAGTCCATGTTCCTTTGCTCCATCAAATGACCTCAGAGACCCTCTGAGTTTTATAAGCAAGAGAAGGCAGAAACTGTTGGAGGCAGCCTGCTATTTCCTTAACTGGAGTGCACCCTAAGGTCTTGGGTTGGTGGCACTTGATCATGTGTCAGAGGAGAGAAAGCAGTGTGATGGTGGGGCAATCTGAATCTTACTGTGGAGGAGATAATCAGAGAAGACTGCCTAAAGTGACAGGTATTTACCCAAAAGGGTACAGAAGGATGCAAGCATCTGAGCTGCTAGACTTGAAGGATCTTCAGTCTAAAAAACAAAAGTATGGTGTTAGCAAAGTACAGTGCCTGAACAGATGTAACTTACTCATAAAAAGAAGTGCCTGTAGGCTTTCTTCCTACCAAAGCCAGAAGTGACTTCTAGCCCTGAACAGATCTCCGCTGTGACTATTGGAATTTTTAAATGAATTTTCTCTGCCTCTCTTTTGTTGCATTTCTCTATTTGAATAGTTGCGTAAACATATTTCTGACAAGATCTGTAGGGAAACAATAGTTTTAATGTAGATATTGCCAAACATTAATGGAACCTTAATTTCCTTGATTTCATATAGGTGAGTATTTGCATGAAAAGACAGATGTGAAGAGTTACACCACCTAGGGAATGGGACCGTATCATGTTTGCCCTGTCCAGCAACATCTGGGTGAGGTAGCTTGAGTTGTCAGTGTTGAATTTTGACAACGAACTTTCTTGGGAACAAACCCCAATAATTTATTAAAAGTAAACTAATGAATAAATACATCTGGTCCAATGCAAAGGAAAATGAATACTTCACTCGTCAGTTATTCGCCTGGATTTACCCAGACTCTTCCTACCCAGACCTCTAGAAAAAAAGGAGGAATGTTTGAGTCCTTTCTCTAGTGTTTATTCCTAATGGGCTCAGAGGAGACCCACAATCTCCTGAACAAACCATTATGGTTCCTCTGATATTGAGGACCAGTGCTCAAGGATAAGTAAATGTGACCTAGTGGAGCCAGAAAGTACTGTGATGGAAGTTGTACACAAATCTGAATGGATTTAGAGCTCTCCAAAAGCAGTCGTTCAGAGGATATATTACCACACTTTCTGACATACAAATAAAATGCAAAAATATGTGGGGGTGAAAACTCTCCCTTGTTTCTTTAGAGGCTTGTGAACAGTATCYACCTGTATGGATAAATTCAGCTTTCATGGTCTTCTCGTACTGATAGCACAACGTTGATGAGCCAGAGCTTCCTTGTCATTTGACATGGAGTCTAATAAGTTGCATCAAGTGCCCTCCAAATACATGCTTGGTCACCTTCATTCTTAAGAAAACAGGTAAAAACTCAATAAAATGAATCATGACGAAACTAAAACTCAGTGTTTCAATATGAAAGTGAAGCAATTAGAAGTACATTACTGAACTAGAGTTATATTTATTTAAATGTGGTCTTAATATTGGAAGATTCCTGATAAAGCTAAAATAACAGCCGCATCATGAAGACCCAAAGGTCTTTGGGACAGTAGGTAGTAATAATATGCTTTATGATGTTCCGTATATAGGATTCTTCTTTAATTTAATTTTTTAAAGTTAATCTCATGATTATGACAGTTATAGAGACTGGATCAGTCCATCCAAAGACTAGGTATTAACCAACTAGATTAACAAAAGTTTTATTGCATCTCTTTGTCAATGTGCGTCATACTTGTCAGGAGAAAGCCACCACCATCAAGGACAATGTGTTACTAACGCTGTGTCCACCATAGGAAAAGTGGAAACTGACATATTTGAAACAACTCATTTGGCACTTTTAGACAATAACCTTATAAGTGTATTTAATACTACTTGGAAGTAGTAGAAAACACTGAAAGTCTTACTGAAGTAAGAGCTGTGAGTTGCCCATACTTTTGTTTTCTGTTGGATCAGACTTCAGTCTATGGCACCATGTTGCCCAGCGCTGCCCACTGCAGTTGAGGCACGCGCTCATGCTGGATTCTGCAAATACCTCTCCTTTGGGGCTGCTTAGAGCACAAGCTTATGTCAGATAGCCTCTCCAGTAATTACCAGATGGTAATGACGTTCAGTCAGAACCAACCTGTGCCACATTCGAATTGATGACCTAAAGGTGAAAAGCTTTGATTCCCATTAATAACACTTTGAGGCTCTCTGACCTCCAGGATGTGATTAAAAGCCTGTTAAATTCACTCAGTAGCTTTGGATCATATTGTTTGCGTTTTGCATTATTGTTGTGTGTTGTTTGATAGTCTAATTATATTATTTGATTAATTTGAAGCATAAGTATTTTTTTGTTTTGTGTTCAAGAATGCATCGTATTAAGAGCTCTCTTCACCTAGGAAATATCTTTTTGTTTTGCTCTCTTTTTCTCAGTGGGTGAATGAACTGCTTTCCTTTGTCTAGTTGCTCGAAATAACAAACGTCAAAGCTTGGAAACTGGTAATTTGGCAATTTTAGACAATCGCCTCATAACCACTTTTTAGTACACCTTTGAAGCGGTAGAAGTTCAAAGGCTTTGAAAAGACGACTATTGCTTTGCTTGTTGCTATGAGTCATTTGAAGTAATTGGTCCTGTCTGATGTATGTTTTGAACTGAGGAAGTAGTGCTTTATTACCACAATCAGATACAGGTTTTTAGCTAAGGAAGTGGAGTTTTCCTCACAGATGTAGATGTCTGCTTGATAAGGCAGAAAACAGACAGATGTGCCTCTCTGCACTGGGGAAGAGGTGTGGAGAAGGAGCAAACACAAGAGCTGAGAAAATTCCATGAAGCTACATGAGAGGGGTTTTGGAAACCTTCCCAGTAAGAAAATTTCTCACAAGCAAGGAAACTCACGTTTTAGAGAGATAAATACTTAAATTCTTATATATCATACAAATATGCCTATCATAGATTTTTTGAGAGCTTAGACTGTAGCTAAAAATCAAATGAAGGACTCTAAAGGTATTTTAAAACAATGTCACTTATTTTTAAGCCAATCAACAGGATGAGTCTGATCACCTGTTTCCCATAAACATATGCTCACTAACAATTCTAAAAGTCGGGGTTTTTAAGTTTGATATTTTAAAGTATCATTCTCATTGCATGTTAAGCTGGTTTCGGAATAATACGGTGTAAAGTTAAAACCCAGAATTTTTGTTTACTTCTTGTCAGTGGATAATGCATGATGCACTGTAAGGAAGCACCTCTCTTTTCTAAATATTTTACTAAAATTAGAAAAAGAAAAATCCTGCAAAAACCACTTCTATGCTCTCAGAAGAGCATCCCACAAAGCTGGATGGTTTCTCTGCTCCCCGACGGAGAGGTGCTGAGTTGTTACCCCAACCTGGGGCTCACCAGCTCCTGAAGGCAGAAGCCTTGTGCTCACATGAGCTGGAGCTCAGTCCCTCCGTGTGTGCCACAGATATGAGTGCAAGAGTAGGTTTTAGCACTAGGAGAGCTTTTCTCTTTCAATCCCCTTTTGAATTGCTCCCACTGGCTATGGTGGATCTGCAYCGTTCTCACCAAGGTCCCCTCATAACTTAAAACGTGACCCCATATCCAGAGGACAATTCAGTACTGGTGTTCTCTCAGTCTTCCCAGAAGCAATGACAGTGCTGATGGTGTACACATCCATGCTTATTCGTGACTGAGAAAGATTATTTTTGTTTCCCAGGGAGTGAAATCCTGAGGAGGAGTGTCTGCTTCCACTGCTGCATTGCAGAGGTCAGAGAAAAACAGTAAAACTCTGAAATTTAATGGTAATGGAGAATATCCATTTCAGTTTGTGAGTGGTGCCCAGAGCAGATTAAGGAAAAAAAGATTCATATTTCAAAGGCAAAGGAGACCCTGGATATGTTGGTGTGTACTCTTGAGGGGAAAGTCAGTACATCAAGACTAGTAGACTCAGGTATTTTGTAGCACCTTTATTTTCACTTGCAGGTGGTAACAGAGTACAGAAGTGGCCTGAGTCCAGCCAGCTTCAATAGATCAACTCCTTTTATCAGTTTTATGATACCGAGTTTACTTAATATCACATGAAACAAAGTAAATGCCTGTTAGAAAAGGCTGGGTAACTGCTAAGCTAATGAATGTCCTGCCTGATGTGCTATATCTCCTCTGTGCCCGTGGGTGTTTACCTGCACCTCCCCATCAACGGGCATTTTTCTCTTTCCCTTCTTGGCTCCAGTTGCTTTGACCAGAGGACACCTTCACAAATCAAATGGCTGCACGTGCAGTCTTTTCTGGTGATAGAAGCAACAAGTTTTGTGACAGGAAAAAGTACTAGAAGAAAACGTGTGTGGGCACAGATGTGGAAGGAGGACTCAAAATCTGGGCTGAATCTAATGTCCACTGAAATCAGTGCAAGGTTGTCTTTTTAATCTTTATGAGATTTGGCCCAGGCCTTAGGTTTAACGTTCATCTGGGCTATCGTAATAAGCTGTTGGCTCTCAGTCTGCATTTTGCCCATGCATATATTCAGATATAAATATTTGAAGATCTTTCCTCCTTTAAATTAATTTTCAGTTTTGTAGTAGATCAATGGTAAAGGAACAAAATGATCATAGTAGAGACTGTGGAGAGATGGGCACTGATAGCTTTGATGATGTCTCCAGCGTTTTTTGACTGTTGAAAACATCACATTTCCATTTAATCTAATGCAACTGGGTCTGATCTCATCCCCCATTTGTGCCCATCACAAGGCTGTCACACATTTTGATACAATAAGAATATTCTYAGGATCACTGAAATTGCCAAGTCAAATTACGCTGATAGGAGGTTAACCCAGTATCTTGCCCTCTATTATAGTTACTGCCATGTACAAGCAGGGAAACCTCCTGGCCATGGAGCAACAGTGACTGTTTCTTCTTTATATACTTTGTGTATTGTAAAGATAGTTAATATACATACAAGAGTTTAATCCTTTTTTTTTTTTTTTTTTTTTTTTNTTTTTTTTTTTTTTTTTTTTTTTTTTAAATAAATTTTAATCCACTAAAGCGCTTTGGCTCAGTAATGTTTTTGGTACAAAAACGGATAAGATCATTTTTTATGTAGGAGAGGACCATGAACACGGTTGAACAGGCAGAAGTGAAGCAGTTTGGCAGAGCTATTTCAGAAGCTCCAGTTACAGTTTACCCGCATTTTGCCTGGCAAGGCGTGAGTATCCTTTGAAAAGGAAAACCTCACCAATAACTTATGAAGTAAGTTGGTGAAAAAAACCCCTTGGCCCCTGCCAACCCCAACAAACTGGAATATTAACAAAAATGGAATTTTACCCTTTCTACAGAATAAGCTCAACATCCGGATCTGGACACGGTACCTACCAGCACTCCCCTAAGCCAGCAGCAATCCTTGTATTATAAAAATAGAATCACATTTCAGGCTTGAGTATGTTACACAGCAACAGTTCCTGTTGAGAGCATCTCCCGGCATCCAGCTCACTGATTTAAAAAGAAAAAAGCCTACGTAGTGCTGATTAATGGAAAGGCCTGGATATACTGGTGGATCTGGAAAGCATCTCGTAGTGTTTGACAGACAAGAGGTTTCTTATTCTTATGGGATTTGACCATTGTTTATGAAATTATGTGAGTGACATAGCGTCACTTCAAATGCACTGTTATTTTTATACTAGCATTACAGCTGGTCTAATAATTTGGATAATAATGTTACTTATTTTGGCAATAACTCATCAAATTTATCCAGAGTTCTTATCAACATTTTCATTTATTAATATTCCTTGTCAGAATTCTTATCAATATTTTTCCATATTTGTTTTTCTTTAAAAAATCCTCTGAATTAAATTTGTATTAAACTTGTATTAATCCAAAACAAAGTAGCTGATTTATTTGAAATGGTGACATCATTTTACTCCAATCTGTAAAGGTTTACACTTTGCTTAAATTTAAGTGTCCCCACTGACTTCAACAAGAATATTTGTAGCTTAGCATGTGCCTGTTTAAGATCTATATAGCCCACCAAATTTTTATTTCCATCTCCACATGTACATATACCTGTCCTTGTGCATGTGTGAGCATATATGTTTAATCCTCATTTTCCCATGCTCATTTCTGCCTCTCTGTCTTTTCCATCTCCACAGTAGGTACTAGTTAGCTAATGTAATTAAGGCTTTCTAAACACATTTGAGGGAAATATTTATGATAGCTTTCTTATTAATGAAGAACGTGATTCAAGGAAAACATAAAAAGAGCAATACAAGGAAATGAAAATTATTAAGAATTGTAATAACCTACCTCAACATTTCTGCAAAAGAGAAGAAAAAACAAGCTAGAACAAGATCTCTAATACTTGCATGGGTGAGTAACATACTTCTGCTGTGAAGGGGGAATGCAAATCTGTCCTGAAACAGAACAAGAGGTGGGTTTCAAACACCAGCATTTGCTCTACCATAGATCAAGACCAGCCACCTACTAGCAGTAGCAACTTAGACTGCAAGGAAAGCTGAGGACCCACCTGCAGAAAGCAGGCAAAGACCTGTCCTTCCTGAAATAATTATCAGCACAGGCAAATGAAGATACTGTGTGGATGAACAGACTATTTCAGGCTGAATATGATCGATTCTATGTGGAGAGTTAATAATTTATCATTAAGGAATAAACTGAAAGGGAATTTATACCCTCGGTTCATACAGTGGGAGTAAAAGGAGGAGATATTTGTTTAGTCCTCTTTTTACATCAACAAAATTTGGATTCATTTACAGCAGCAGTTCAATGGAGATCCTGATCCRTAAAGGGAGGCAAGGCAAAGAGGGAACCGTGGAGCAAATGTAATTGTCTTGAAAGCTGTGGATTAATAGGAAGAAGCCTGGAAGAGTTTCCTCGTCTGCCTTCTTGAGCCACTGTGTTAAGCCCAGCCCCTGCTTCTATCACTGTATAAAATTCTCACCAGAGCTCCCTCAGAAAGAACTAGATGTAAATATATATCTTCAGCTGAAATATAGCAGAAGTTGTACAAACCCCAGCATGCTAACATCTGTCACAGCTACTTTACATTAAGATTTTCAGAAACTTGTGTTACAGCTCAGCCATCAGATTTGATTTTCCTATCACCTTGAACACCTAAAAAGATTTTGGAGGCATATATATATTAAAAAAAAATCATGTATTTAAATTTAAAGTGATATAAGTGCTGTTGCTTGAGCCCTGATCTAGCTCATACTTAAGCATGTGCTAAACTTCACTCATATAAACAACCCCAGAATTGACAGCAGGGCTTCAGAATGCCATTTTGTGCCTCTGAATATCAAAAAATGCAGCTGGTTTAAAAATATCCATCAGTCTAACCAGCACAGCGCAACGCAAAGTATGTCAGTCCGCTGACAGAGAGCCAAATGCAGGAAAAATGTACGTAGAGCATCACTTGCAGGGAGCAAGGATGACAATCAGAAGGGCTAATGTCATTCATAATGTTGCTCACATATAAAAATATTTGTATTACCCTTCGCTCGTGCCACGGCTCTTGGTGATGATGCCTGTGACACACAGCTCTTCCTCGGTGTTGCGATAGATGCAACAGCAGGGGACGGAGCTGAAATATAGGAAGCAACTATAAGCGATACCCATAGGTAAAAATTATGAAAACATATTCAGCAGTTACAATTTCTTCAGTCTATCAGCTACATAAAAGGCATTTAAAAAAGAAGCCTAAATACATATTTAACCAATTGACCAGAATGGCACTGAAGGAGTTTTAACATATTTTGAAAAATTGCCTAAATACATATTTACCCAATAGACTGGAACAGCTCCTTCAGAGTCTCTCTGGTCTCTTGGGTACGTAATACGTGTTTTTAAAAACTGCCTGATTATATATTTACCCAATAGACCAGAACAGCTATTAAGTAAATAATACACATTATATAACTGTCAATGATTTTTTTCATTCCTTTTGAAAAATAATATAAAAAACAAATGCAAAGAAGATAAAAAATTAAATATAAGGCATTTATTAAGATTGTGAAAGGTCTGGAGTCCGAAGTTGGTGTACGTACGTCGCATTGTAGAAAATATCTCAGATCAGTAGTGTGCTTGTGTGTGTGTGTGTGTTTAAAGTACAGGGCATTGTCAAGTACATCAGAGCCTGGGGTGCTTAATATAGAAGATAGAACAGCAGTTGGGAGTTGGAAAGGTCTGGCAGAAGAGAGGGGGGAAAAAAAAAGGGAAGATATGAATCATAAATTCCCAGGAAGGATGGGTAAATCAAGCAGTTAATTTTGAGAAAGCCTAAAGATAGTACATGAAACACAGCAAAAAAAAGAGGAAAGAGGCTTGGCATCATGGCATCTGAGACCTGTGTACCAATACTTCAATATACTATACGGAAGGACTGCCTAGCTGCGTACAAATTGTGTTCTCCCCTCCATACTTGCCTTAAAAGAAAATCATCAGCCCCGTTTTTTGAAGTATTAAGGACCGACCCTTTCTACCATGCAGAGAGTCTTAGAATGATATAGCAACCAGGATGATTCCTCATTAAATCTTCACAAATGTTTTAAACCATTAAATTGATTGCAATTAATAACGTATTCTGATTAGGATTCTTTTCCCCTGTAAAATAATTTACTTTTGAAATCAAATTCATGAACACTTACTGATTTCTTTTTGATTTGAACACGTTTCAGACTGTTTTGAAATCACAGGGGAGTGAATCTGTCTTGCTCTCATTCTCTCTCTGTCCTGCAACATAGCAAAGGAAAAGCAACAGAAAGTCAGAGAGAGAAATAACATTCATCTTTGAAAGTAACACTGTCATTTTGTATTTACTTTTTTTTTAAAGTTTGAAAGCTCTCAGTGGGTGAGAAAGCAAGGAAGACTTCTCACAGTTTGCACAGATCTCCAGGTTGGCAAAGGATGAAAAATAGCCAGGAAGTGATGGGAAACGGTGAATGGAAATTTTACTACAGGCAGATTTTTTCCATAGACAAAGTTTCTATTTCCTGGCCAGGCCTCATTTTTCAGTGAAATTTCTTTGCCGTCAACACAGATTGAAAATACTGCGTTGTCTGGTTGGTCAGCAGACACGGACTTGTTGGCACAAGGCATGACACAGTCTGTACCAGATAGTAGAGGTCCTGCAAATGTGTTGGATTAATGTTCTCCCTGGGCTAACCCCTCCAGGTGAGAAGCTGAGCAAACTTGCCCGGGTGAATCACGCTCCTGCACTGGTTTTACAGCTTCCAGTACATTACTACAAGAGCTGTTGTGTGCAGCGGAGGAAAACACGATAGTGAAAGAGGAGCTTCAGGACACTTCACCTTTCCTTTGTTTTTACTTCAGCTTTGGTAGCCAAGCCCATAAAAGAAGTGCATAACAACTGCTGCTCATCAGTTCAGTATCATTGGTGATGCAGTCCCCAAGAGGCTTTTGACTATTTCACTATTTTACCTCATTAAACCCTTACCTATATCAGCCAAAGCTCACCTCTTCACTTATTTAATGAGCTACTGAATGTCATTAATAACATAACCCTGGATAGCACGTGGCTGCTCTCAACCAAGAGCCCACTGTCCATGCTGACACCAYGGCTGGACCCTAAGCCAAGAGCTCACTGGCCATGTTGACACCATGGCTGGGCAGGCATGGTTTTCCTGGAGGACGAAGGGTCATCACATGCCGTGTGCCACCACTGCAAGTTGCCTGGCCGTGGTCCCTCCCAGCACATCCTCCCATGCCCTGGCTCAGGTTGGGGCTATGTTTCCCCACCACACATGACCTTTGTTTGGAAGGGGCAAACCAAGGATATTGCAATATGAGAATTCTGGAAAATGATCCAAACCCCACCTTCTTTTGTCCAGAGAGCCCATTATCTTATTTCATAGATGCTACTAAACAACCATTAGCTATTTTTTTCAGTTGCTACCAACTTCATTTAGGCTTTGACTCAGCAGCTGATGGGTGAAAGCATCTATATCCCATTACTATCCCTGTACTCTACAGTTCCAATTTCCTGAGCTTTTTAAGAGAGAGTCCGCTATGCTAGAAACAGTAAATTGAAGGTAGCATTAATCAGTGCATCTATCTTATCTGTAAAGTTTAGAATAAACATATATTTATATCTATATCTAGCTATCTATTTGTTAAAGCAGGGCATTACTTTTGTTGTATCATTTCCAAACTCGCTATTCACTATTTAGCAGCCTTCCTGCAAGACACAAAATCCATTGTGTAATAATTTCTAGCAGACTGCAGGAGTGTAAAAGTAGACAGTGTTTCCTTCAAAAATGGAATCATCTTTCACAGATGTAGATGTGTGCTTGTTATGCCAAGATGAGACAGATGTGGCTCTATTCACTCAGGGACAGGTGCGGAGGAAGAAGAGATAAAACATTTGTAGAAAGTGTAAGCAACTGCATCGTTGTTGTTAAATAAATAAACATTCTGCCAAAAAAAAAAAAAGTTTATTTGCTTATTTTTTCCAGAATGTTTATTTTAAGCTGCAGCTTAGCTGTGATTTATTCAGATTTATGTTCCTGTATCAATTTAAATTTATAATATGCATTCTATATATAAACATCTGTTTGTATATAATCAGGGGAAGGTACATAGACACTCACGAAGAGCATGTATGCACGTACATACATACGCATGCATAGATTGCACATACAAAATAGACACAAAGGCACATGCACACAGACTAATCAGGTGAAGAATGGGAAAATATTTTATTAATATAGTGAGGCTTTGTGTGTACATGCGAAGCAGGTGGGAGGGAGAAGACAAGCAGATGCTGTGTTGCCTATCAAGGATTAAGCCAGTTCAAGCTCCGCATTGCAGGACTCAAGCTCGTGACCGTAGAAAAGCCTAATTGCCCTTTGACTGCATGGACACTAACAGGAAACCTCCGTACAGAGACTTCCACAGATATCCTTGGGGAAAAGGCTAAAATGTTTTGGACCATATGAAAGAGCTTTAAACTGGATAAAAGTTGGCTCCTGAAATCAGAGCACGGGAGCGGGTGGGGAAGAGGGTCTGCAGCAGAGCAGACTGATGCTGGGGGTCACCATGGGGATAGAGCAGAGCACAGAATGGGATCAGGAGGTGATTCAGGTGCTGATAGGTTTGTTGTATTTATTACTGCTCTCTATCTGTTTGTTTTGTTTTGTTTTCTTCTGTTAGTCTTCAGTCCAAGCTCCCTGTGAATTTGCCACAGAAAGGGTCAAACCCAGATACACCTGGCAGCACTGTGACTTGCTCAGCCAGACAAGGTGGGAATGTGCTGCAGGAGCATCCCCAGCGTAAAGCAAAAGCCACCTCAACAAAGCCGTGATGGGCATATCACAGCAGCAGCTTGTCCTCTAACCACAAGAAATTGTCATGTATGGGCTGTAGACACCAAAAACTACCATGTTTCCCTCGGAGACTACTGTATTTTCCTCATCCTTAGACTGGGGAGCCATCAATGAGAATTTCGTGATGAAAGGAGGAACATTTTGTCATCTGGTGAATATATAGTTCTCCTGATAGATACGGTAGGCTTGGGGGGCTGGGGCCAAGTTTCCTGGTCCATGAAGAGAATCATAGTAGTCATAAACTGTGAAAAAATGGCCAAGGGAGGCTTTATCCTGCAAGGGAAAACAGCTAACCCTGTCCTGACCTTCTCTCCCCTGGAGCCCGGACCCGTCGCTCGCTGGCCAACTTCTCCTTGCCAGGAAGGTCCCTCTGGACCACTGACTTTTTGCAGTAACCAGATTTCAGGCGCTGTGCATGAGGTCATCGAGCAGGCGGAGACCAGGCAGAGCCTGGAGATGTTTATCCTGGGCTTTCGCTGCGTCACTTTGGAGAGCCCATGTGTTCCCTGCAAAATTGCTCTTCAACAGAGGGTCCTCAAATCCCTCTGCTAGGGCTTGCTGAGGTCCGTATTGCCGATTTGGTGCCTAACTTGATGCTCGTTTGCAAGCCGGTTCRTTAAAGAAGCGGGTTCCAGCGTGCCAAGGGCCTCGTTCTTCCCAGAGGCAGCAAGTGAGGATAAGTGCAGACAAGAGGAGAGGCAGTGCCATAAAGCTTGGATGAAGCTGGATTGCTTTTCTCTGAAATATTTAAGCGAGCCAGGGGAGGGAGGAGAACGGGGACGACAGCGATGGCGACTGGAAGGAAGAGTGAGGATCCACAGCTGTGAGGAGGACCGGGAAGAGGAGGGGGAGGAGAGGCACGGACAGAGAGAGAAGGATGATGTGATTTTAAAAAAAAAAAAAAAAAAAAAAAAAAGTATTAATCACAGCTCCAGAACAGGAATCAGGGTGGGAATCAGCAGCTGGGAGAGGGAAAGAAAATGGAAAAGATTATTTTTCATTTGAAATACATTTCTTCAATCATAACTCTGCATGAAAGTGGGAATTTGCAGCTGGGCACAGAAGAGTGGTCCGTGGTTAGAGAAGGAACGTTTTAACCAGAACRAGCTCTGCAGTCAGCTGGGGCTCCACGCAGAGGTCGGGGCAGGTGGGGGACTCTGTGGCCAAAATAAGGTGTCATTGCTCAGGGTTGTCAGCATAAAACACGCCTGTGTCCCACTTCTCTGCAGCACAACTAGAGAAGCACTTTATTTCTGTGTCAGGACATGGAGCAAGAGGCAGATTTGAAAGGAAAGTCAAGTGAATTTTATATTTCTACAAGCTTGTCAGCTTAAAGGTTTCTTTTTTTATTTTGTTCCCCTGACACTTAAGGGGAGGGGGGAGAAAAATAACAAGTTTGTTCACCATGTGAGGGTTGGTTGTTTTTTTTTTTTTATCCTAGCTTTTATAGCTTGACCAGTAAATCCAGCTTAACAAAAACATTTCCCTTTGTAGGCTGAACATTCAAAGACTTCACTCGTTTAAGTCCAAATGTGAGATGTTACTTTGTTTGAATGCCAGGAATCATACAAAATAATCCCGTTACCAGGGGCATAATATTAATTCTCATGAAGTCTTGAGGAGCAATGGCTGTGCACTGTTTAGTGAGACTCAATGAAATTTCTCTTTTTACATATCTCCAGCACCGCACATAAGGGACTTGCCATGTGTGTCAACAGGAGTAGGAGAAAGTAGACCCTGGTTTTGCTGCCCAGTGTAGCTGAGAGTGCAAAGTATGTCACAACAATATTGTTACTGCCTTACGTTTATATTTTCTACACCCAAGCACTGATTTGCTCCTTATTTAAGCAACATTTTCTTGATAAATTAAAAAAGCAGCAATAGCCATTACTGCAGGCTATATACAGCCTCTAATATCACTTAAGCATATTACAGAATATAATATCTGGTACTTAACGACTAACTTGCATATGAAAGCTCACATAATGTCTCATAAAACCCTTAAAATGGCTTCAGTTTAAGAGTCTCTTTAAAAAAAAAAACACCTTCAGGGAATATTGTAAATGAAGTAGCACTCCAGCCTTAGAAAAAAAATTCACACACTTGCAGAAATTTTTAATATAAATTGAACACATTAAAAATTAATTTTGCATGACCATTTCGCATTGCAGTGCCAATGCATAGTTAAGATAAGGCCTTAACTCTTCTTTGTTTAAAGTAACATGGAAACATCTCTCTCTCTCCCCCCCCGTTATCTGTACATAATTATAATTTTCATTAATCAGAAATTGGAACCCCATCCTCTTATAATGACAGCCCCGGCTGGAGATCAATGAAACCCTACCTGTGTCGCTAAGGAAACTTGCTATAAACTTTTCGGAAATTCATTAAAGAAAGATGTGACCTTACAATTAGATACGGCTATGCAGAGTGGCTTCTGCATTTATATCATATGCTAGTCAGGGAGAAGAATTTGGTTTGTTGGGGAAATAGATGTTCTCTTTTGTGAGACTTTACTAGTAGAAAACTTGTAGATTCTCCAGTGATGGCAATTGTCAGCTTTGAAGACTCAGCTGACAAAAATGTTGGCATCAAAGATGTTAAACCAATAAGCAGTTTGTATTACAATATTACTCTTCAGTGGGAAGTATATACAGAAAAGACCTTTACCGATTTTCCTTTTCTTTTGCAGCTTTTTGATTGGACTCATGGCCAGAGGTTTACAGCAAGGAATTCCCCCGGCAGGCGTTGGTTGCAATCGGACATTGACGAATGCCTTTTGCAGCATGGAAGAGGCTCTGATGGACACCGTGCCAGCGGCGTGCCGTGCCGGTGGGAGCACGTAGAGATTCGTGCTCCGCACCTCTGGTGACCAGCTCTTAACGACGGAGAAGTGACCAAATCTCTCTGATGTCACCGCCTCACAACAGGCAACAAAGTCTTCTGTAGCTGGACTTGTGTATAAGGTGCTCAACAGATTTTTCTTCTTTTAATATCCAAAATCATAGGATCATAGAATCATAGAATGGTTTGGGTTGGAAGGGACCTTAAAGATCATTTAGTTCCAAATCCCCTGCCATGGGGATCTAGCATACCTTCTGCTAGATCAGGTTGCTCGAAGCCTCATTCAACCTGGCCTTGATATGTAAAATGTATATTTTCTCTCTTTATTGTGTTATATTTACCTGTAGGACTTAAATCAGCTTTCCAATCCCATTCTGAAGATTTGTTTGTGTCCTATAAACACTTTAATAAATACATTTTCTTATGTCAAGAATTAAAATCTTAGGGAACCTTATAGTTCATCATTTGCATTAAAGATATTGCAAAAGCAAAATAATTTGCAATATGGAATTCATCACTCCTATGACGTTCTGATCACTAGAGTCCTGTTTATACATTTCTTTGCAAGTTAAAATACAGTGTTTAGTTCAAACCAACAAATGCCATCTTCATTCCAACATATCTCAGAAATCCCTATGGCTTCTAAAATGTCTAAATGTTCTAAATCGCTGGACTTTGAAAAAAAAATCACCTCCTGGCTCCATAGTCACATGGGGCTGCACAGCACTGAAACAGGCAAAGCCAGCGCGAATGGCAGCTGAAGTACTTTCTTTAACATGTGGAGCTAAATGCTACAACATTTAATGGGGATTTTAATTGAGAAAGCCTTGAGAAAAGATTACAGCCTTCCAACAAAGCGCAAAGAGACAGCAAAGCTGTGTTGGGTCTCTTGTACTTCTCCCTTATAGATGAAGAGTAGGAAAAATGGCTGACTATGAAGCAACAGCAATATCTTTGCATAGTTTTTCTGTCATGCTTGATTTTGTTTCTTTGAGGTTTTTTTCCATGATTTGGGTTTGCTGATGCTTTTGCTTTTGGAAAATACCCGGAAACTTCTAAAGGTCCTTCTGGAAACTCATGGACCTGTGCAGGAGATCCTGCTGGCTGTACCTTCAGAAGAACACGCACAAGAAAATGAACAGGAGCACTTCCTCCTGCATCTCCCAAACACATCTTTAATCTCTTTATGTGGTTTATGCCTGTGGCTTTCTGAGGGTGCCTCAGCACCTCCAGCTACAGACCATAAAAAAGAACCTGCAAGGTAGACCGATAAGGCTGGTAAGCCATCCCCACCACACAAGCAGCCCGCTGTTAAAAATAACTTACATTTTCTCAGTGAACTCCTACCTTTCAGCCTAAGAACTACTTAAGGAAGAAAACGATTGCTTTTGTGCTTAACGTAGTGCAGAGTGGGGATTTCTAGCTACGTGGTTCAGCACCTGAGATGTGAGGAGCCAGCTTTGCTGTGTTGGGGAGCAAACAGAGCTGTAGGGTCTTTGAAGAGAGGTGGAGGTGCTGACCACTTGGAGGACTGTCACAGAGGACTTTAAACAAGGTTTGGGGAGATTATACTGACCTGCGGGGCTGTGCATCAGAGAAGAAGTGGGAGTCAATGCACTCTCTCAGGGCGACGGAACAGATTTATTTATTTTTGTTCTATGGGAAGAAAAAAACAGGTCAAATATTGAAACCATTTCTCAAAAAAAATGTAATGTTCTTATTTTCAAGTGTTGGGTTTGACAAGGAGGCATTGTCTTCACACGCAAACAATTTTTAGCTTCTGTTACGCTCTCTACATCACTAGTCAAATATTCTGCTTGGAAACTAGACTTTTTAGAATTTTTTTCATCTGCCCAAAGGCTTTACTTTCTCAACTAAATCWACTGCTGATCTCTTCAACATAGTAAACATACCCATCTTCTCACAGGGCTGACTTCAGGTTTGATGTGTATGTATCTGCAGAACAGCAGACACAGATGTATATGTTAGAGAGTTCAGCTTGAAAACTGTTGTGTTGTTCTTTATGGGGCAGATTCTTTCTTCTTTTCTCCCACAAAGCTGTAAGAGAATAAAAAGAAATTAGCTTTCATTGCAAGTCAATTTGTGGGATGTAATGGCACAATTTAGAAAGGAATATTGCAGACAGTAAGACCACTTGGATTAGAAGTCTTGAATCAGTTTGTAGGGCTATATATTTCCATAGTATTGTGTTTCATTGTGTGGGGAATTTAATAAGAGATGTAAATCTGCAAACAGCAATGGTATCACCATAAAATATAAAAGATTCATGTATTATAAATAGGTATGATAAATAAATTATTTATATGAATGTATATCTGGAGATGTGTGTGTGTACATGAGCGCACGTTCACTTTTCTTTTTGAAATAATTAGTGGCAAAGTCTTCTATTGTGCATTGCCCTATGACCTGTGCAAGAGCTTTAATGACATTCCATGCAAAGAGCTGAAGGTAGAGCTTTCTCTGTGCTGAACTGGAGCAGCTCAGACTCATTAAGGCGGGGGACATTACAAGCCACGTACTGAACAAAAAAATCGCAGTCCGAGGAGGCTCAGGGTCTTTCTGGAGGTGCCAAGGCACCCCCGAGAGCACTGAGCTAGCAGTCTGGAGCAAGCACGACGAAAGGGATTGCACGGGCTCTCTACATCACTGTTCAAAATGTTTCTGCAGCTAAATTTGGTTTATATTGATCTGCTGCATGTGCCATCGCAGCTTTCGGCAGCCACAGTGACAACCTTACTGTGATGACTTCTTTTCCCTGCTCTGACCGACAACATACCTCCTGGTGCGTCAGCTTCTCCAGGAGCACGTATGTTGCTCATTGCTATTAAGCCACATGAACTATCCGGTAGGCACTTACAGCTATAGATTTCTCCTCGGTAACCTGTGTCATCTAAAGATAGCTGGCTACACAACCTCCTATTTTTAAGCCGGGTGGGACACTTCTAAATTAAGGCATGAGTAAAACAAAATTGTAGGAGAGCTCCAGAACATTAGAGAAAAATCCTGTGTGACTTCAGTTATGTTATTAACTTTTCCACTTTTGCTGCAGAAGTTGTTTCTGTCAATATTTTACTTTAACGGTGCTGAACGGGAGGAAGGAGCAGGGTCCAAGCAGATGGCTGTCAGCAAACTGATGACGGCAGTTGAGAATTAGTGTCCAAATACAGTATTTAAAACTTGCGACAGTACATAGTTTCCTGCATATGCATGCCAAAATAAATCTGGTTTGGAGAACCTTTCAGGATCTTTATTTTATTTTTATTTGGAGCTTATTCTATTAAGAATAACTAAACAGGCAGCGTACCTTATCTTAGCGGGAGGGTGGATCCATTGAACAGTAAGTACAAAACTAGATGAACCAGAAAGACCATTCCAACCTTTATTCACTCCAACTATTGACTTTCTGAACATCGCTAAGTATCAGGATGAACGATAACTGAGCAATAACATTAATCCATACCCATTTTTCCCCTACGCATTCCCCATGCACACACGCTGTAAAAATCCTTCCTTCTCATGGCAGCTGTGTTTTTTTTCCCTCCCGATAATCTTCCCGAAAGAGTTGGTAAGGGATGGGTACCATCGTGCGGGGAATATCTGATGTCAGACTTCCAGAGTACCGAGCAGAAAAGTTTAGGCACCTGAATCGGATACACTTTTAGCAGATGAGAACGGCAGCAGGTAGTGGCTCTTTCGTTATGCACACATCTTTTGGTCTAAGTGTGACTAATATGTTGGTTTAGATACCTGGCTGCAGCGGGGTCAAAGCAGGGTCAGGCTGTCTCTTCTGCAGTGAATTAGAGGCTTACATTCATTATCTTCCAATACCTCATTAAAACGGCTTTAATGTGGTGAACATTTGATGGTAGACAAAAGCTTTAATCTTGTGAATATCAAACACACCTGTGTTACATTTCCTCTTGCGAGCAGTTAGCAGAAACAGGTTAACAAGCTATTTTAACTCCTTAATCTGCTGAATTTGTGTGGAAACCAGAGTTTTACCAGTCACCTGAGTTTGAACTCAAAAAAACCCCTACATACACCCCTAATTTATCAAGCTCTTTTTTCAAACTGTGACTGCTCTAGACACTTTTAATCATCTGTTTAATTTTGCACCTTTTTTTTTATCCTGATATATTATATGCAGGTTATACTTAAGGCCCAGATTTGCCCTATTTTTCTTCCTCATCTGACCTAGATTCAAATTTACACACTGTGAAATAGCTAATAAATCCCCATTAAGGTTGTAAAAGGTGAAGGTTCAACCAATGTGCAAGTCATCAAGTTCTAATGTAAAACTGAATGAGCCTTGATATTAGCAGCAGTCTCAAAAAGTGAGGCTGAAAGGCTCTACAGGTTTCCAGCTTTTTTATGGCAGACTATGCTTAAATCACCTAATCCAAGACAGCACTGTTAAGCCCGTACAACAACAGTGACAACAACAGGCCTTAAGAACAGTAAGAAAAAAAAATACTGCCTTCTCCAAAAATGAAATGTCAGTGTTTTTCCCTTCACGCCCAGAAGCCTGCCACCAAGACGCGTTTTATGCTCCACACGTTCCGTATATTTTACTGCAAGTAAATACAGTTCAATAAATATTTCCCAATAAATATTACAACCTCTAAATAAAAACATTCATACACAACCCTTGTAAAATACATTTCTTTTGTGTATCTCTCCATGTCAGTGCTGCCCTCCTGAAACGGGGGATTTTTGCTTCGCTATTGAAGGCTTGGAAAAGTGGTTTGTCAGTCCAACTTGAGAGTGCTGCTTTTTTTTTTTTCACTAGCCATAGAAAGTATTACAATGATTTACAGAGACACGCCGAAAGTAAATTATGTTGTAAACGCCTGTCCCTTGGGTCGACAAAGAATCACGGGGAAAAAATGCAAAAAGTTTGAAATTCCCAACAGCAAAGGTTGACAGGAAAATATGGTGTTGTTTTTCTATGAGTAAAAGTAACTTTTATGTTGTGTTTTCCCATGAGAAATTATAAACTTTCAAAGGAATTTTAGTCTCTTGTATGCACACATAAGAGCAATTTATCTGGTACTGCCCCAGTGAAAACACTGTTAAGACTTTAAAGCTGTTAGAACTATGGCTGAACTTCATCTAGGCTGCTACTACTTATTTGTTCTTGCTGCCTCTTCTTGTCAAAACATTTACTCAGACTTCGAAGAGTTGCAAGTTGGCAACGTGTTAATAATATTAGAATGCATTTGTGTCGGCCATGTGGCTGCAATATTTGAGTAAATTCATCACTTATTTAATGAATAATGAATTCACGAGAGTAGCTATGGAGACGTAGAACCATATGTAGTAAATTAAATGGGAACTTGTCAACGTACAGTAACAGTGAATGTCACCAAAGTAGTTGTGTCTGTTTTATAGCAGTGGTGATGCACTTACATTGAGGCTGGTACGTATGTATTTCTTACTAGGTATAGTACAGCCACATTTTTTCACACCTAAGTTGTAGCAGTGATTTCTAACAGGTGTTGTAATAAAGTGAGAATTTACACAAGTTTCTCTTTGGTATATGCAGCAAAGGTGGAAGAATCTCAACACATTCAGTCTGTAAATTACCTAACAACATTTTGAAAAGAAAGGTAGAGAACTGCAGGGGGTTTTTTTGGTGGGAAAATGTCACCAAAGAAAGGGGATGGGTGTTACTCGGCTCAGTTCTCAGCTGCCCTAGCATATAATGGAAACTCCAGACATCAAGAATGTCTTCCAAGACGATTAACAGGGAAAATCARGCCTAAGGAATAACAGAGAATACGCAAGCAGCTCGTTAACAGGAAATTCTGAAAAGAGGGTGGTGCATAAGTTCAGAAAACTAAGTCCATCTTTCTGTTTGGCTTCAGAGCCACAAGAAGTCTTTTGGAAATCATATCAGGACTCGCTAATATAAGAATGTCATCTTGGTGGTCTCGTTTACAATGTCCAGTGGTTAGAAACACATCTAAAAGGTGGTGGCTGAAGTCCATGGGCCTCCTTACCCCCTTCCCACAAGCAGGAGAGCCCTAATTCCCCAACCTGTGCCTCAGGGTATTCTGACACGGCTTCTCCTACTGAAGCTGTATCATATTCACTGGGGTATAATTTCCAACGAATGTTTTAAAGGATTAAAAAAGGCTCAGCTTCAAGAAAGGAGAAATGAGCCATAGAGTACTTTCTCAGGAATTACCTTAGGAAACGGTAGACTTAAATTCAGGTCAGTGATATCAGTCAGGCAGGTAAGGAAGGATTTCAGTATTGGTAGTCTTCAGCTTCCATCTCTGATTTTGCAGTATCCAGAGCTTTCAGATAAGCTGTGTTTATAGGCTCCCCTGGCAAAATGGTGTAAGAAACTTAATGAATAATGAGACTCTGATTAGCCAAATGTAGTTATGGAAGTACACAACATTAGCAAGTATATATTGGATTATGCACGTGACTAAAGAATTTTAATCTACCTAAAAAACCTCTATGGTGCAATCCTGGTCGCTAAGGAATTTGGGATCTTCCAGTGAAAGCTTCGGCTGATCAGGGGACTTTATGTTTTGTGCTTGGGTGCTGCATTTAAATGGAGATAAACCCGTTGTTGATCTAGCCGAAGGTCCTTTGTGGGTACAAATAGGCATAGCTTCACTGCAGTCAATAAGAATAAATAACATCATGACACCGTATACAAGAAAACCACTGTACTCCTGATAGTCAAAAGGCAGAAAAGGAGATGATTTTCAGGATTGCAGCCATCTTTATTTTAAATGTGTTAGAAGACCACATCCAGAAAAAGCCTAGCTTCTTGTAATGGTTTCTGCTTTGGACATCTCCTGAGGTTTCAGAAATTTTAAATGCTCTAAAACACCTACAGACATACAGCCTTTCAGGTCAGAGACACTTCCAGTCTTGTCACATTCAGGCACATGACTCATCTTTCCAGCAAGTTTTTCTTGAAGAACTCACTTTTATCACTGAGCCTAATGACAGACTCCTATCATGATTATAGTATTTACTCACTGCCTCTCTACACCGAGTAACTCAGAACCCATCTTCATGAAGACATAAGTCAGTCAACTGACCCGTCTTGAAAACTTAGCTCCTGGGATCTTCCTGAGATTCATTACAATGTAATTTCTGGGATCCATGTCACACCTACAAAACTTTCCCTTTATTTTTTCAGTTGTTGAGTTGCGTTATATCTCGTCATGTCACGTCATGTTGAATAGCATTATTGCCTTCAGAAATGATGGGATAGAGCATGACTTAATGTGTTTTGAATGATGTGACACAATGTGACATATGTCATAAAATCATTGTCACCCATCAAAAAAAGTGACAGATCAAATTCAAACAAAGCTTACCATATACTTTTAGTGGCTACCCAATCAACTAAAAACAAATATTTCAAATTGTGAGCCAAATGCGTGGGAGCGTGACTCATTTTTGGTCAGTCCTTACATGCCTAACTTGGCGTTTTACATTTCTTCCACATTTCTTCACACTGTATTATCCATTTGGTGGGAAGGAAACTTGTTCAGTTCATTTATATTATTCAGTCTGCACATTTGTCAGTCCATTACTTCTAAATATGTTCTAGTCCTTTTCGTGAATCGTCCCTGTTTACCTTCTCTTTCTGGATGCTTTTGAGTTATCATGTTATGAAAGTAACAACGTACAGAAAAGGTTGAATTTGTCATCTTGCAATGTTGTACAACAAGCCAAACTATCAAGAACAAGGAAATAATTTTCTGTAATTCTACATCTGAAGATTACACTATCTATTAAAAAATATCATACCATTTTATTTCCACTCTACATGTCTGCTCATTAAACATTTCTAATAAGGAATGTAAGACAGGAGAGAGAAAATAAAAAATACTTTTGCCTTGTAAATGAATTGCTGCATCTTCTGACTAAACCAACATCAGTGTGGGAATAAGCCCAAACAGCTTTTCAAGACTGGAGTTGGGACAACTGGCAATATTCAGTAAGTGGTACCAAAGCATTACCATTGCGCTATTTGTAGAGTCAAAGACTGAAGCCATTTCCGAAGGGGAAAGGCAGTGTCATTCCGTGAAGGGATGTGAAAGATGATGTGGGTGCAATCCATCGTTGTGATCACATAAGGGAACCCTGAAATGTCATAAAATCCCACTCTGATCTGTTGTCACTACTGTTGGTTGTATGGAAAATTAACACATTTAATTAACTGCCTGACCAAAGCAGCTGTTACCTTATATAAAACCTTGAACATTGATGCCTGGCATATCCCACTAGGTGTTCAAATGTGCCAGTGGCATAAGACTGATTATAGTTTCATACCAAATGGCACAGCATGACTCCTCTTGCAACACGCTCAAGTCAAGATCTTCCTTAAATTCTTCATGGGGCATAATAATGCTCCAGCCCAAATTGCTTAATAATGTTGTTATTCAGGACAGCCAACAAGATACACCACACACAGCAAAACATGTCCTGGCCAAACCAACTCCTTTCTCTGCTTTTGTTCCTGACATCTGAAAGTGTTCCTGCTGCTTAGACCGTGGATATGTTTGGCATGTGATTTCCATCGGAATACTACAAGTACTATTTTATTTATATTCCATTTCTATCATTTATGGCAGATGGTTACTTGCCTTAAATTTTTAAAAAATATCTTGGCTGCAGAATTTCAAATTAAAAGTGAACTATCCACGTCAGAGGCAACTTTAAGTTCAGTTATTTTTACCAAAGTTGGTTGGGTTTTTTTGTAGTGCTAATCCTGTGCACGCAAGTTTGAATGCATGCAAGCATCCATATTTATATATAGTTTTCTGGTGCTTGGAAACACTTTTCTCCTATACATCTGTGTGTACACAGATTTCTATATTTACACATTTAAAAGGTAAACCTTTTCTACATAGCTGAAATAGCTACAAATCATTACGTTATTGAGGAGCATATCTTGAACATTTTCTAAATGCAGTTCAAGTTAAAAATCAAGATTTGGAATACAACTACATCTAGACATGGAGAATTTTCTCTCTTGATATTTTTACTACTAATTATCTTTCCATTCCCCTTTCTATGCTGTGATAGCCACAAATGTGTTGCATCTAGAGAGTGTACGCTATACACAGAAGATGCCAGTTTCTCAGCCAGTACAAACTGGCACAGCCCCATTGATTTCAGCAGAAATATTCAGGCTTAATGTGTGGCCGTTAAATAATATCTAACTTGCATACAGTATTTTCTTCCATAGGTTTCAAATCATTGCGAGAGAAATAGAACCCAATCCTGCAAACACTTATGTGTGTGTAACTACACATATGGGAATAATCCCATTAAATCAATGGGATTACTCGTGTGCATAAAGTTAAGCATGTGTGTAAGTGCTTGCTGGAGCTGGGCCTGAGGGAGAAGACAGGATTTTTGAACCATTTGTACAGTGGGTGTGAATGTTCATATTCCAGTTTTGTGGCTTCAAATGCTCCTTTCGAAGTCAAATGTTACTTTTAAAGGAAGAATGTGCCCTCTTTTCCATCAAGTCAGGACATTTTAAGGATCTATAAACAATCTATTGTCATAGCACAAGAACCACTTATAAGGAGGTCTCCATAAAGCTCGGCAAACTAGTTACAGCATATAAATTACCTGACAATTTTGGTGCGTTCTCTGCCTGCAAGGTCTTCTCACATATCCTTTCATATTTGCAAATTTATGTAAACAAATTTGAATCTACAAGTTGTAAACTGTATGTAGTTGTTATTCATGTGTTTTTTTCTTGATAATCTCAGGTGGAAGGATTCGTGGACTAGATATTTGAAAATACAAAGAAGCAAATAGAAATAGCAATTATGAACTCGGGGARAAAAAAATCCATACATAAAGAAAAAACAATTCAGCTAAGGGAGGGGGTGCAAAATTTCCCTGTGTAGGCGGGAGATGGTTGAGCTAGAAGTATTTCGGGAAAAAAGGAAAAATACAGATAATACAATGCTCTGCCTGGAAAGTCCTATTATCTGTCCAGGGAACAGCTAAGGGCTCCGTCAAGTTGGTATCCAATAAGGAGAGATCTTCTTGTCTAAAGCTCCTCTTTCCTGCCACGTACCCAGTCTAGTTCCTTGCACACTAGGCCAGGAGAGGTCTAGAAATGGGAAAGAAAAATCTACAGGTACCAAGTGTTTTACAATACCTTGGGAAAAAAAAGAGAAGAAAAAAAAAAAACAGAAAGAAAGAAAGAAAAAAAAAAAAAAAAGAATTTTTGCAACCAAGTTTCTAACCAGCAGAGTGTCAAGGAAATCCTGGATGACTATTTCCATTGAACTTGGCTGTACCTAATCCTGGATACATATTCTCAACCAGGATTTAAACACTTCATCTCTTAGGGTTGTTCAGAGGCAGATTTTCACAAACAAGGGAAGATCTGGGCATCAAATTCCCAGTTCTATAACTGGGTGATGTTAAGAGCATCTCCTTTATCCCCCAAAGATCAAGAACTGGTAACCGAAACGGGAGAAACTCAACTTATCCTTGGACCATTTTGATATCTATTCACTGAATGAACTGACAATTTATACCACAGTTTCTCAGATCTTCATGCTCCGGAGTAGACCCTTGGCAATAGTCAGTCTTTAAAATAAATGCAAAAATATTAATATATGATATATTACTATGAAATAGCAAATATGAACGTGTCTAGGTATGCATTCATATATACCTATTTATATATGGCATTTGAATGCTGATACTTCACGTTCCTATCATCAAAGCTGTTGAAAGGAACAGAGAAAAGTATGTTACGGTAAAAAACATAGGCACTATAACAAGCTTGACCCTTATATATTACAGAAATAAAGCTGGAAAATTGTGTGTGGTCTTCCTCTGATGCCATACTCAAGATTTTTATTGCAAACACCTTTCTTCAAACATCCATTTAACATGCATCCATCTGTCAAGCGATGTTTTCCACAGCAGTGTTAATGTGCATGTGCCCCCTTCCACTTTGGTAGTTCACACCTTTAACTAGGGCTGGAGCCAGAGTGCAATAAACAGGTTTCCACAGTTTTGAGTATTAAAGGCTCAAAATGTGAGAGACACTTCATCAAAAAAACAAAAGACCAAGACAGAACAGTTCGTAGGTTTGAAAGGCACAGGGAGTGGTGGGCTTTAAAACCTTTCTTGCAAATACCTCTCCTAAAAAGTAAGAATGATGAAGAATAGCTCAGAAGAGAGGATAGAACGTAGTATCTGATGGGAAGGACACATTCACAGGCTAAAGGAAGAAGCACTTGCCTAGCTCCCAACCAGGTGCTGTGTCTTAGCTTGTTTAAAAATACTTCTGGCTGTGTTTAATTAGTTATGACAAAAGATCCTCAAAGAATGTATCAGTTCAAGCTTTAAGTTTGCCTACAATATTTCACCTTTGTTCAGCAAAAAAGTATCAGTGAGATACAGAAAAACTTGAAAAAATACAGTATGAAAGTTCCTGCCTTAATGAAATATTAAAAATGCATCAGGAATACTGTTCTGGCATTAAAAATAAACAATAACATTTCTTCCTAGTTATGGTTCACTTCAATTCTTTAAAAATTAATTATTACCTCTTTAAATATTTGATTAAATTAGATTTGGGTGGGTTATCACTATCCACAAAATACACATTGTTGTGTATAGATTTGCTTTCTTCAGTTTCTGACATGTACAGGCATGTTATACGGTTGTTTGATTATTAGAAAACTAAATCCAATGATCCTGTTTTGGCAGTTTGCAAAATATATACTACCGAATCCTGTCACTTTGAATGAAAATGCAGTATTATGTTAGAAATCTCTAATAAAAGAGGGAAAGTAAAGCAGCAAAATTACATTATATGATACTTGGTACTTTCACATCGTATCTTATCATGTTGCTATATCTCATACTCTAGAAAGGCCACATTATTTTTAATAATGGTTAATTAGGATTTGGGGATAATAGCTTAGAAATCATAAGAAATAGCTAGGCATATAAAGTCTATTCTGCTCTCAATGCATGAGGATTTATGAGAATAACTACTTAGATAGCGAGGGGAGAATAAACCCTGTAGCATGTCCTAAGAGAGGTAAGACAATTATTTCTCGAGTATTATGATAAAAGTAAATTAGTATGTCCAACCGGATAAATAAGAAACGTTGCTGGGTGAGTGCAGTGACTGATACCGTTATAAAACATTAATTTAAGTGAAACACGTGTACTATAAAGGTATTCAATAATAATAATAATTTTTAAAAGTTCTTTCTGTCTTCCCTTTCTGCCCGTATTTACACAGAGAATTAGGGCTGCTGGGATGCCGGCTTGGCAGTCCGTTTTCCCACATGACCAAACAACTGAACGAAAAGTTTTCTCAATCATTTTCCTTCTCCCCTACTGGAGCAGAGGGTTTTAGGGTTAAGAGAAAGGTTGTCAGTCCTCGGCCTCTGTACCAGTATTGCTAACAGGAAAACACAGAGGGGAAGGGTTTGTTTTGGCACTGGGGATGAGGACACATACCAGCTAGGAGCGAAGTCGAGAGTCGCAGTTCAAGCTGCGTAGACCAGCGAGGAGTCAGCAGGAGTTTTGGTCATTAGAGAGCAGAACCAGATTTAAACGTATGATATAAAAGATAAGAAAAGAATCTATACTGCATTTGCCAAACCACAGTCACCTGAATTTTACTTATCAAATTATTTAATTACTAGTATGCCTTTATCAAGAAAAAATAGACATAGGCTTCGTAGCTGAAACGGCTGAAAAGTTGCATGTATATTTTTTGAAAGATCAGCTGAAGCGGCACTTTACCTGAAATCAAATATTCTGAGGTTCAGAGTGGGCTTTCCGTTTCATGCTTTGTCCAGAGAGAAATGATTGAATTTGAACCAAACAGGAAACAAGAACATTTGGATTTTGGGGATGTAGCTCTCTTCTTTCAACTACATTGAAAATATCCTACTTAAACCTCGGAAAGCCAACATTATAAAAAAAAAAAAAACCAACAAAAATTCAACCTTCCCTTTAGATTAGTATCACAATATCACAATGCCAACATCTGGCTCCTGAGCATGTACGATGGCTGCTTTGAAAGGGTAATTGACTTTGTGGCGAGGTGCTCTGTTCATTGTTCAGATATTGTAGATGACACTTCCCCTCGACTTGCTCCACAGCCCACAGCACGCTTCCGCCTCGCGCCGCGCCGGGACGGCACAGGGAGTGCTTTTGTATGGGCTTAGACAGAAGATTTGCTGTGCAAATTGATCATTCGTCAAGACTATAGAAAACATTGTGCAAGACTGTATAAAAAATTGTGCAAAACTGCATTAATTGCAAAATTTTTTGTAGTTCAAAGTTTTTTTTTTCTTTACAGATTTAAAATGGAAATTTTTTATGGAAAATATTGTTTTGGTTTTAACGATGGAGTTCAGGTTTTTGCTAATTATATATGCCTCAAAATACGGTATAGGGCATTAAAAGGAAAGAAGTAAAAATGWGTCTTACATCAGAATAAAAAGTGTTCCTCCATGTCCATCATCAGGATCCCATACTTTTCCTCACAGGCTATGCAGAGAGTTCAGGCTTCAGACTTCAAACATCTGTTTAACTGTTATGGTGGGTAGGATTTCCTGASTCATTATGCATTCTTTCGTTCATTAAAATGCCCAAGTAAACCTCACCACTTCTCCTTTGAAGGAAAGTGCCCATCAGGATGTATACTTTTTATCACCTAGACCTGACTGCAGGACTCAGCTCCCTGCACTGCATCGTGCAGCTTTACCTTTTACTTATTTTTCAGCCTGAGATGCCTAACTTTACAGAAAGATTGAGCTATTGGCATGAATTGCACCCATCTATCGAAGCAGCACAGGCTTCTCAAACTAAAATAGAACTAGAGTGGACTGAAGAGGCTGAACGAGGCATTCATCTACCCTTCGCTGTGAAGTAGAGACACCCAAATAATAATAGTGAAATCCGGAGGAATATCAACTATCTTGTGGAGGATGAGAAAGAAAGTGTGTGGAAAACCAGCCTGCAGATTGAACTCTCTTCCTGCTTCAGAGCCATCCTCGGGTGCTTCAGCTCAACAGCTATAGACAGCGCTGAAGCACTCAGAGCAGTAGGGCAGGAAGCTGGGCACAGGCAACAGTGCAGGAATAATGTTTTCATGATTATATATGTAATAACCCGAGCTCAATTTGCATATTTTGATTTTGCTATTCAGTAAAGTTGGGTCCCTGAGGCACTTTGTGAGGTCAGTTGGGGGGCAGCGGGGAGTGGCCCATCAGAAGCAATAGGGAGAGCTGGCCCAAGACCAAGAAACCTGCCCAAAAGTGGAAATAAATTGTTCCAGTTTGGGGAAAAAAGAAAAAAAAAAAAAAAAAAGACAGAAAAAAAAAAAGGCAGCTTTGGATGGGAAGACTGTTTCCACAGCCAAGAAGAATTATTTAAGTTGGCTAATAGAACACGGCCAGTTGATCCTTTGCCTTTCATATTCCTACTTGCCTGCCTCCCTTTTCCTCGGGACCATCTGAGGAAAGGGAGGGAGCAGACAGATGTTCCTGGCCCGTGCTGGTGGGAGATCAGGGGCACATTTGAGCTTCTTGTCTCTCCTCAGAAGCACCCAGCTGGGAATCRTGACTCACAGCTGGGTCACGAGGGTCTTGCCATCAACTTGGGAAGATGATGAATTCTCAAAACTTTTGCAATTGCAAAAGAAAGGGAAAGGAAAAGAAAAGAGAGAGAACAAATTTACATGAAGGGAAGGAAAATTTGTTCAACCTCTCTGTTAYTTCTGTTGCTTTTCGTTGTCCTTGGAGAGACAGGCTGATGAAGATGGTAAGGAGATGTTTACCTTGTCCCCTTAGCTCCTACAGCTGCCAGCAGTGGGCCAGCTTCCAGCCATTCCTCATCCATGCCCACTTGAAGTTAAAGGAAAAAAGAAGAGAAAAAAGAAAATCCACTCAGCAGATGCTCAGCAGAGCCTAGCTCTTTTACTCAGCAATTTCCACACAAGAGCAGGATCCCATCCTGCAAACATGATCCCAAAACCTTATGCAGGGGTGGCCAAGAAGGACCCTATAGGGTTGCAATGGCCCAGGGTCACTGGAGGTTTACCTTAAGGACACAGCAGGTGCTATGATGGCATCAGCCCCTGTTGGCCTGCTGGGTCCCACTGCCTTCAGCAGCCCAAGACTCTTAGATCCATTTTACAATGATGAAGTATAACCACATAATTAGATGTTGCTTATTCATCCAAACCATACAGATAATGCAAAATAATGCCTAACAGACAGTAGGTACTGATGTTATTCAACCTATCATGGATTTGTCCTCTCAAAAGGAAATTGAAAGCTCAGAGCATCCTGCTCCACAAGTGCCAGTACTTAAGGGAAAGGAAATTTGTTCTTTAGTTATGGTGATATTAAAACTATAGATCATTCATGAAGAGATGGCTTTCCAACTTGTGGGGGACAATGCAAACCAGAATGCCCACAGCATCATGAGTAACCAGGAACCAGAAGAAAATATAATTAGCTACAAAACACCAAGGGACTACAAGCCAATAAACTCAAAGCTTTTCTCTGGCAGCAAGGACTGCACAGACTGGCTATATGAAGTGCAAGCTGGACCTGCCATGGTATAAGGAAAAAGGGGTTGAAAGCAAAGCAAGTATGATTGTAAGTTTGAGGACCACTACAGGATTTGATGAAAAGTCTATATTGTGCAGTAGAACAATCAGTAATGAGAAAAGTATGACAATTTACGTTTTCATGTGGATCATAAGGAATGAAGGGGAAAGTACAAAAGGGAACTGGGCTGGGAAAGAGTTACCAGGAAAAGGAAGGAGCTGATGAACAAGAATGAGGACAAGAGTGTTATCCCTTTGTGTCTAAAGAATACTTCTCATTCAGTTCCTCACAGGATAGTAAATGAATGGCACTGTACAAAAACTTACTACATGGCTGATGTTAATGACTATACAGCAGCTCCCGATTTTTTTTCCTCCACCTCTCTTCTCTAACCGTTGCCATGTGAGGTTCCATCCCAGCCTGAACACATCACACCATTCCTCTTTGTCTCTCTCTGCAGCTCCTATGTCCTTCATTCTCACTCTGTATTTAAAATCACCACATAATTCATTTTTTGTAGGAACACTTTTACTCCGCTCTATTCACCCCAGAGAGGGAGACATTTTTTAATGTACTTTTTTCTGGCGGTGTTCATTCTCGTACCCCTTTCCTTTTGCAGTGACAAGCAGGCTTCCTCTGATCCATTTGGAAATAAAGAATAAATGATATCACATCACTGTTACTGGTATATTTCCTTATTATTGATATATTTCCTTTATTGTGGTGTTTTTCCTTGGGACCTCTTTTTCCAACAACATGGTTTGTTATCAACAGGTTAGATTCAGGAATAGAAACACAGTTAAGACACCAGACCTTAAAGTTAGCAGTCTTTAATAGCAGTGCAGAAAAGGAACTGTGTTTCATGATACATGAGGATTAAGCCTTTTTTAAAAATACAAAAAAGAAAAAAAGGACTAAAAAGGTCCTTTCGTGCAATAAATCTGCATGGATTACCCACCACAATGCTCAAGAGATTTTCTGCCTTACCTATTCTCAGATGAACTTAATGTTCTCACTTAGCTCTTCCTTCCCACTGTCCTTTCCATCCTTCCCACAGACACTCCTTTTCTGCCTTCCTGCAACCAAAGCTCATCTCAGTTACTTCTGTCCCACCTTAGTCAAGCACACAAACCCAAAATCCATCTGCAACCTCAAGTCCCCAAAGGCAATGAGAAGAGCGTTACCTTCTTTGTTTGAAGGATTGAGATATTTTAGCTTATTTGTTTATTTATTTTTATACATTTGAAGATGGGACCTCTTCTTGGGATATCACTCAGTGCTGTAATTAATTACCTGGTTTGCTTTATGCAGAATTTTTCTTTTAATGGGTAGTAATAAGAAAGAATTGGAAGTAAGCTGAGAGATCTAACTCTGTGTCTTCTGGAAGTGATCTAACTGTTGGATCAGCGTGTCCCTGGCACATTTGTAGAACAAATTCATATGTCGGCTTCCACAAAGCACTGGTAGTGTCTAAGCTTGCCAGCTCTTCCGTTCTACTGCAAATGAAACAAAATTCAAACTTTAAATCCAGCCTCTGCAACCTGTTCCAAGACTGAAATTTAAGCGTGCAGATCAGAGGCCACCTCTCCAACGTTGGTTCTTGTTAATCAAAAGCTTACATGGACTCCTTTTTCAGATGTGGATTGGATACTGTTGAAACCTTGCAAAAAAAATATTCTTTTGAAAAAAAGTTTTCAGTGTGCCAGAGATGTTTTGAGAAGTATTGATCTCTTGCGGTTTCCATAATTTAAAACACCTTCTGGATCAGGTAATCTCAACAGACTGGCACACCCACCTGGGCCAAAATTTCATGCTTTTATGTATATAAATTGTATAAAATGAAACAGCGAAAATGTTCACAACAGATTTGCTTAGCTGGTCCCACATTAATTGCTGCTATGCCTACAGAAACTTCACCAGAAACAGTCTTAACACTAGTTTTCTTTTAATCAAGCTCCTAATTTGCATCCTGTACAAGGTTGCAGCTTATGACTGATTTGAAAAGGCTACCCTGTCCCTAGAGGGTTGATATGTATTTTACAGGGTATGATAAATAATATTTTTAAAACTCAAATAAACAAGGTCTCTGAGTGCTTTTTCCTGAAAAGTTTTACTACATTTATGACAATTTAAATATGCCTCTTGAGAGCCAAACCATGAAGATAAAGAACACAACAGGACCAGACAAGAGAGCGCTTCCATTCTGAACACAAAGACATTTTAAAAGAAGACAAAGCCTGACATTTGCCCCATTTTTGGATGACCAAAAATACATAAATAAATTACTAAATAGCCTTATTACAGACTCATTCTGCTTTTTCATATACCTACAGCAAAAACAAATCATATTTTAATGCATGAAAACCAGGTGACAACATATTTGAATTCTGTATAAAATAATGAGCTGTATTTTCATTTGAGATGTGTCAAAATAAAATACCACTGGGAGAAAGTGTGTCTTACTGAATCCTTTATAATAGGCAACATAACCAGCAATGTGTGAAACCAGAGAAATTCAAAACCGCATACTAAGAATCACCTTTAAAAGGTGGTGAGAGAGGGTTATCTTTTAATTCTTTCCGGCTCTTCCTATTAGGATAGGTCAGGGAGAGGAGACCCCTCAAAAAGATTTTGAGGTCCACTAGGAAAACAGTTGGTCTGTGGCAGATATTGGCATTTTGGGTAACGTAATGCCCACCAGAGTGTACAAACCCAGAGAGGAGCTGCCTGGGGTTTGGGCTGAGCACAGGCAGGCAGATCTTGAAACTCAGTCTGATATGACCAGCTGTGTTTTGGGTTTTTTTTACTTGTTACAAACTCTTTGGGGAAAAAAAAGGGTTTCCTGTGCATGAACATGTAAACCAAGAGTGAATGAAACACAACCGTGGCTCACTTCTCTTCCCATGGCAGATGCATGACCACCGAATGACCCACTGAAATAGAAAAGAAAAAAAAAAAAAAAAAAAGTAAATGTGGAGTTTTTTCACAGTTAACAGAATGAAGCAGAGGTGGATGGAAAAGTGACCCTCAGAAAGGAGCTGCATCTCTGCCACCTCTCTGCAGGAGGGATGTTGGCGAATACACCCTGTTCCTTGGGAGAGCATTAATAAGAACTTCCTTCTCCTCTTGATTCGAGTCTGTATTTACAGCAAAAGCTTCGGTTTGGATTTTGCCGTGAGTATTCACACATCTGTAGCAGACGCTATCTTTAACTCACATCGCACCTGTACCGTCCGTAATAACTGTACCTGCAAAGCGTCTGAATATTTACAATGTACTCGTCCCTGCCATAGCTATCAGATGAACTCGCAGTAAGTCAACATTCATCCAAGCGCAAACCAGGTTCACTCAGTGGGAGGGGGGGTTATGTTATGCATTTTGGCCCTCCCATGCAAGCTGTCTTTTAAAGGCTACCTGTATTCAAGCTCAGACTCCTCACCTCCCACTTTAACCAGTTGCTTAACTTTAAGCACAGCAATAATCAAACTGACATCAGCCAAGAGATCAGAGGACAAATAAGTTTCCTTCAGTGGGCAGCATCCCTTTCTTTCCCATCTTGGCTCATCTTTCATCCCTCTTCCAGGCAGCCAGGTGTGCCCGTGCCTCACCATAGGGTCTTGAGCAGACACCTCCCGACCACCGCTGGGCTGCTGTGCCCCAGGCGCTGCCCTACTGCCTTGCAATGCTTCTTCATGCACCATGCTTCTTTAGCGGCTCAGCACAACGTCGTAACTCATTGGCGACGTTCTTGCACCCTCCTGCACTTCTCAGTGTAACACGGTCTCTCTCCAAACTCAGATGGGTGACAGATGCTTTTTCTCCCCCACCCCATTTTGTCAGCGGGATAAAAATAAGTGATTTAAATGAGTCTCTCTTTAGTACCCAACCAGCTAGCCCTGCCTAATATTTGTAGTCTAAATAATCGCCATATGTGGCAGTGGAATACAAGTTTGTGGCCTTTTTTTTTTAAATAGAAGTTAATCCAGCTTTAGGCTGGATTAATTCCCAATGAGGCTTGGGGACAGACAGCTGTTTCTCTTCTTCTGCCTGGGAATATTGCCCTCAAAAATCCACCTATACCGGTCAGCATCCCTGTTGCATACAAGTTGTGCTCATTTTCGAACCCTTGTTCACATTCAGGGGCAGCATTGCACTAGTGTTTGCTTCTCAAAAAAAAAAAAAAAAAAAAAGGTACGACATTTGGAAATGTTTTGTTGACTATTTTGCCATGGAATAAGAAAGACTTCGAAGCTCCCATCTTCATTTGGAGGGTTGGGAAGGAAGAATATTTGCAAAGGAGACATTTGACAGGAAAATCAGTATTAGCCTGTAGGGCAGTAGTGGAGCCAGATAAATCCTGTGCTGGCTCTTAAGGCTGAAACCTCACAGAAACAGTTTTAAGGAAACAAGCCCTGAAGTGCTTATTTACCCTGTGCCACGTGACAAGCAGTGGTGAAAAAAACCAGCATGAAAGAAGAGGAGCAAAAGACTAACTCAAATGCTATTCCCTACAAATAACTTGCATTTTTCAACCTCCTCATCCTAAAAAAAAGATGACTGCTCTACCTAGGTTACACATCCTTCCTTATTATTCCTTGGCCTGAGTACTGCAAAAACTATATTCACAGCCAAGAAAATTACATAGAGACCCTGTCTGGGCTGCCAATCACAGGAGGTGTATGATATCCAATAAGCATAATTCTGTAGAGCAGTCAGGGAATACTATTTCTAAAGTAAGGCTAAAAATCATACCTGAGGTTTGAAGGCAAAAGCAGTTGCTTGGCAAGATTTAAACCTCTGTCTCTGCTGTTTTGTTTTCTCAAACAGATTATGTAAGCAAGTCAACTCACACTTAAAGTGTGTCTCAGTTTGTGTTTGTTCTGCTTTTTTATTGCCACATTTGAAAATTAATAATTCAATGTTCTAATATTAGCTGTCATCTTAGCTGTGATAAAATTAATTATTCATCAAACTGATATCAAACAAATGGCACCTTTTTATGCTGGATGAGAAATATACTTTGCTACATTTGCGGAGCTAAATTTGGTGAGATTCTCCACTTTATTTCAAATGAAATCGTATTTTACCAATTAGTATATCATTTTATCATCTTCATTCACTTTAAAATTATCTGTAAGGAAGGCTTTTGCATAGCCGCATAGGTTTTATTTTTACCAGCGTATCTTTTCCAGATGAGCCACAAGACAAGAACAGTGTTTTCTGAAAAGGCAAGAAACATTCAATCATTTTTATGCCCTTTCCTTCTGATCATGCGCTCCCAGCTTTTCCAGGGAAAGTATCCACCATACCTGCAGTGCTCTGGCCAAATTCCAGTTCGGGTAATTACATTCAGCCTGCCTAAACTCTTCCTGGAGTTTCATTTGGAGAAGGTATTCTCCGTTCCCTGCCCTGAGTCGTTGTGTAGGGTTGTGTGCGCTGTTAATCAGGTGTTGTGCTCCTCTCGGCAGGAGCTGGCTGGGCTCCAGCGGTAGGTGAAGTGATTTCCGAGCGTGGAGAGCAGCTTGTGCTAAATTTGCAAAGTGTTCGGAGATCCTTTGGGGTGAGAGGTGCTATGTAAATGTAAGGTCACCGCCGTTATCTGGAGTGCAAATGCATCCAGTGCTGTGCTCAGAAGCTTAGGGAGGGGAAAAAA